>BLKR01000420.1:305000-534031 GCA_011170035.1 Teleogryllus occipitalis
TATTTATAATCTTTTTAAATTCTTAAGCCGTTACAATTTAGAATTTTTTTATATCAGAATAATAGCTTCTGTAGTAAAAGGAATTGAAAGAGATTATGATTATTAAAATAATTGTCAATCAATTATCTGTATTTCTCTTTAAAACATAGGCATGGAAATGGCTTGAAGAAATATTTCGGAAACGTTGCCGACATACAATAAATTAAAAATAGAATAAATCACTTTTTGGTTAAAACTGAATGTCTTTAATTAAAACGATATGTTTATTAATAATTAAATAGACCTTCATCAGACGAGAAAAAGGTTTAAAATTATGTAAAATTGTTCTTATAATACGGCTTACCTTTCAAATCGACTCCTTTATTGTCGCAACATGCTATGTGCCTCCGAAAGATAGGGATAAATCAAACCACGAAACTGTGGAGTTGTTTTAACTGCTTGCATGTGTAAAATTTCTAATAAAAGATGTATTGAAGTTACTAGTATAAATGATTCTTTCATAAAATAGGAAACCACCTCATTAAATTAATGTAACAAAAATTAAGAAAACCTCTCATTTGGTGGTTACTTTTGCACATCATTGAAAATCATTACTATTTTCAGTTTATCTTGGTATAAAGTCCAGACTAGGCGACATTCCATCCTTTATCCTGAAAAGCCTTTATATTCTAATGAAACATCTGTGACTCATGTACATTTTTGTTTATTTTTCAGATTACGTGTATTTCGAAACGTCGTCGACATCACCGTATCAGATAAGGAGAATTGAAGAGTTGAACAAGGTACGTGTACGTGAAGAAAGCGAAGAGGTTGTGCCATTGAATAGTGAAATAGTAATTATCCGGATTTCATTTTCATTTATCATTGCTTGTATTAGGTAGTATAACTATATACATTAATTAAGTTGCTCATCAAATATTTATAAAATTAACAAAATTGATTTTGAACTTGATGAATACCGATTATGGGCTCTACTACTTGGACGATCGATAAATGTTTGGAGGAAAACGTCTATAAAGTTTTTACTGGCTGTTAAAATGCAGGTATCACTCGTGAATTAATTTATGGGTTATGAGTAGGCATTACTATTGAACATTATAGTAATTCTGTTAATAATAACAATAATAATAATATAATATTAATATTATTATTAATATAATAATAATAAACAATTATGAAATGGAATGAAATAACTGTCATAACTCCATATTCATGTTTTTCGAGTTATGCCAAAGTTACAGCCCTTCAACGATGTTATACAGAAAGTTAAAAAGATGTTACGAAAACGAAACAGGTCTACAACCAAAAATGTGATTTGATAATTTTGGCTCGTCTTCATGCTTTTTGGTGTGCTGAAAATGAAAATGAAGTCAGTTCATCACGTACAGACTTTTCTAATCCATAAATTATAATTCCTGTTTTGCAAAGTATGCAACTATTTAAATTTGTACCCAATAGTTTTTCTTAGACAATTTCTAACATAATTCTTATTATTTTCTAATAAGTCTCCCTTAGTTGCTTGGATGTGTAGAGAGCAAAAACGCATGGGAATGACTGTTACTTTTGTACTTGTGATGTTCAAGGTAACAATTCCAAAAATCATAAGTCGATTAAGTATCCTAATCCTAAATCTATTCGTCCCAGTACCACTCGGTCCTGGATTGCCCCTTCCTCGGCCCCCTCGTAATTTGGACAGTACTGAGTGGGAAACGGATAGAGAAGCTTGTGTGGTGGAAAATTATGAAACAAAGAGCGAGTTCTAACCAGACAGTTCAGAGAACGAACCTGAGCTTCTTTTCTCAACAGGAATTGAATGACTTACTGATAGATCTTGGATTTCCGAAATATGCTGCTCAGTAATGTGGCTCCCGGCTTAAAAACAAAAAATTATTACAACTAGACACTTCTTTTTCATGGTCTCGACATTCCGAAGCAGTTTTTGTACCTTTTCACGGGATGAGAATCTTGTTTATTGCACAGTCATTCGTGGACTGATTGGTCAATTTGGTGTACAATGACCCGAATCATTGGCGTCTTTTCATGGACTCATCAAAACGAAGTCTATAAGTTATTTTGTTACACAACGGCAATACATATGCTTAAGTTCCAGTTGCCTATTTTGTACATTTAAAGGAAACGTATGTCAATTTCATTTTAATTCTCGAAGTCGTTTTAATGAGCATAAGTGGTTGATTTGTGGAGACTTGAAAGTTCTCTCCATGCTCGTAGGTCAGCAATCAGGATACACAAATTTTCCTTGATGTTTATGCTTTTGGGGGAGTCATGACAGAAATTCCCCCTGGAACAAAAAACACCATTACGAGCAGCTCTGCTGAAAGGCGAAAAAATGTAATTAGGAAAAGTTTGGTTCCTTCTAAAAAAAATCGTGCTACCTCCTCTACACATAAAGATAGGGCTAATAAATTAATTCGTTGCCTCTCAATACAGAAGGTGAATGTTTCAAGTACTTATGCTCCAAGTTTCCTGGTTTAAGTGACGCTAAGATAAAAGAAGGGAACATTGTAGGCCCAGACATCAGAAAATTTGTCTCGGATCCATTATTTTGCTCAGACCATGTATGAGGAGAGGAAAGCCCGAAATTCTTTTAAAGAGATTGTTCACTAGTTCCTTAGTAACGTAAAGGATCCTTACTACAGATGAATTGTGGAACGCATGTTGAAGGCTTTTCAAATGCTAGGTTGCCACGTGAGTTTGAAGGGTCACTTCCTACACTCGCACGTGGACTATTCTCTGGAAAACTTGGGGAACGCCAGTGAAAAACAAGCGGAAAGGTTCCATTAGGATATCAAGGCGATGCAACGTAGGTATCAGGGTAAGTGGAATGTCAACATAATGGCGAACTATTGCTGGATGCTGCAGCGTGAAGCACATGAGTCATATACCGGAAGCGCACACGAAGTTTCCAAGAGAAAATAACGTTTTCACAAAAATAACAAATATGCATCAATGTTTTACTCTAGCAAGCTTACATTTGTACAAATCAATGTATTTGGTATTGTTAATAAAATGTAAATAAATAAAAAATCAGCCGGTTCTGTTTTCTTATTCCATTACAATTACGGTCTTTTGAGTTTGAACTCAAGATTGAAACAAATCTGTGCGTGTTAGAGAAAAACTGACCTCACTTTCAGTTTCAACACACCATACAACATGAAGATCAGATGAAATTGTCAAATCAAAATTCGAAAAGTTTTCTTTTATAGATCTGTGCAATTTTTGAGTGACTGTACAATTATATGTTTGTTGTTTACCCTGGCAATTAATAATACACTGTTACCCTTTTCGTGTCCTTGCAGACTCCGAACGGAAATGTGGAAGCTAAGGTCATGTGTTTCTTCAGAAGGCGTGATTTGCCGAACACTCTCATCATGTTGGCCGACAAGCATCAAAGTGAGTTTTGATGCTTAACGTTATTTACTCATTAAGTTAATTTGGAATGACATTTTATTTTTCTTGGAAATGGGATGTATGTTTGGGGAGGTGGAGCGTTAAACATGAATCGGGTGGTGATGGCTTCGTTAGTTTAATATGGGATTGCTTTGTCATTTCTCATTTATTACATTAAGATCCACAATCTTCGTCTTTATATTTCTCCACAAGAAAAGTAGATTTGGAAGGGAAAGATCGTTAAAAGAAATTAGAGTAGAATAGACGATGAAACCAGGAGGACTTATAAGTACAGCAATAAGTATATCGTGAAAATAGTACTTAATGTACTTATAAGTAAAAAGAGTGCTAGTGGCAAAAACTTGTGATTATAGTAATTATTTTTTAATATAATTGAGGGAAAATTACCTTTAACTGAACAGGTGTGGGAAAATTCAAGTCCATCATATTTTTATAAAAGTACTAACATACATTTTGGAAGTACTTAAGTACAAATATGCAAAAACGTATTGGTAGGAATTGTGTACTTAAGTACATAATATCATAAAAGTTAAACTCTTACGGTTTTTTGTTCAAAAGTGGAGAATCACTCAACTAATAGTTACCTTTTTTTTCTGTCGCGACACTGAAGATGCATGTTTCATAAGGTTTGCTTGTTTTAGGAGGAAATGCTTCGTATGCATGATTATAGTTGGGAGGCATGAGACTAAGTATGTGTTAGGAATGATTGTAGACTTCTCACATTTGTGTGCATGAAACACCATTTGTCAGTAGTTTATATTAATCTGGAGAAGGTGAATTGTGATTGTTCTAAACGGAAAACATACTGTTAAATTATTTCTCTAAAGGATTTTAAAAAAAATTCAGGATTCAAAATTCAGTAAGATGTAAATGGATCGTTTAGAGGCTGTTATGAAGAACGAGGGGAATGCAGATGAACCACGCCAAATTTTCGGACACACATGACTAGCACATTTTTGGGTCGATGGCTTACTTTTTGTTGTATGGTGTAGATAAAATTGCTAATTGGTCTTTCACTGCAGGTAATGTATCTTATTACGAATTTCGACTTCAAAAAGACTACACTATTTTCAGCACCACACCAAAAAGAAATCGGTGAAGTGCTAGCGGGGAACGAAATCGGAATTTGTAGATTGCGTATTGCTTATGAGAGCCTGCGAGCAAAGTCTTACTCCTCTCTGCCCATTCGCTAATGCGTATCATTTCTGTAGCCTCCCCTTCCTAGTGGGCGTCTGCAGTTTTTAGTCGCTTTTTGCGTGCACCCTCCCCCTGGTGCAAGTGATCGATTCTCGCACCCAGCCCCCACCGTTCGAAGCCGGTTGCGAGCTGTGCGCGAAAAATCCGCTTGCGTTTCCACCTCGCAACCATCCCCCTCCCCCTCCACGGTTCGATAGAACGAAAATCATCGTAAATATTTGCAGCGTGTTGTGCGCTGCACTGATTGCGTGCGCGCACGCGCGCGTCAGTGAATGCGTGTGCGGGCGGCTGGCGAACGGGTTTTTACTCGCGCTGTCGAAGGAGGAGTTACACCACAGTGTCTACAGTTTTGTTCGTTTGAACTATGTAATAGGAAATATGCAGAAATCAGCGGTGGTGTTCCGAAATACCAATTGACCATTGAATAATCGAAATGCGTAAATCAATAATGATAATATGAAATGAGTAAAGCCGGTTGAAAATTCTTAAACGTTCTAAATAGTCTGTGCTGGAGAGCAAGCGTGGTAGAGCGCGATCAACAATTTGAATTTTGAATTAGGTGGATATTTAATTAGATGTGCGATATTTTATTTAAGAAAAATTAGCGTGGAGGATGGGAGTTCTCTAGGCCACACAATCAGTTGTCTCTATCGCACGCGCGTTAACTGTTGCTAGAACTTACATGATATTGCGTGGTGAGCTTTCCTGATCGAGAATGCGAAATATAGCGCGCCAGGAAAGTCTCCGCAGGGGCACCTTGCTGGTGAGAGTGCTTGCAACAGAAATGATGTTGGTAGCTCGAACTCCAGCTTGAAACCGTTAATTGCGTACTCTCCGTAAATGCTGGAAGTGTTGTTCCCTTCACTTATTTCCTAGTGTTGCTACCAGTATAAATGCAATTTTTAGTACGAGGCCCTGATTCGGCTCAGTGCTGGGAGACTTTCCTGGGGCACTGTGTATTGTTCCTGCGGATACACACTGATTCCTCATACGAAGTGATCGGTAAACCAAATCCTTAAAAAAAAAAAAAAAAAAAAAAAGCACGAAAATGCTTAAAATATCTACAGGATTGTTCTGAAGTGAACATTTAAATATCAAAACACATTTTTGGGAATTTAAAATAGTAATTTTTCACACGTCTTTATCATCGCAAGCTGATTTTGATCACTGGGTCTGAAAAAAGTGTTAGTAGTGGCCGATAATTCTGAAGTATTAATAGTTATGATTGAGAATGATCCCCTCCCCTCTGTTGAGAGGTATACAAAGATACTTCAAGGAGGTTGGCTCTGTCAGAGCAACCTTTTCTTAGATTTATATCCATGGATAGCACAAGCTCGTACAATTAGTTTCTAACTTATAGTCTATAAATACACCCGTAGTATGTACAGGCTGTGTGCGTTCATTATCCTGTAGTATTTCGGGGAAACCTAATGGATGGAAACCACAGAAGCCTCGCACCTTCCGAGAATCGCCAATTACTGTGGCCATTCGAACTCGTGCAAGCAGTGGGGGCGAGATATCTGAATGCGAGTTGATTTTCCAAGAAAATGAAAGCTTGTCCTGTGGAACGAAGTGGTCAGCAATTGTCAGCACAAGGGAACAATTTGATATCCCAGAAATAACGGACAGATCATTCAAATTTATAGAGGATTTTCGTCGGAAACCAGGTGTACGTAACTGTGAAAGTTTGATTGAACATTTCACTTCATTACGAGTTGTGTGTATTATTAATTTTTCAGGAAGAAACATTTTCAACAGAAGTGCCCACACAACCTTTCTTGTGAATAATTGCACGCTTCTTGTTATTATAGTATATCATGAAAGAGAAATTTTGGTAATGATCTGTGTTTAACATTTACGAAATATTTTCCTGAGAAAATGTTAAAATTAATGTTTTAATAAAATGTCATGTTTGTTGTGTGCATTAGAAAGATCATTTCAACCAATTGATAATTATTCATTAAGAATATTGGTAATAATGAGAAAATGAGTGATTATCGAACGTTTAACATCGAACTATGATTTAGACGTACACAATCGATGCCGAGCGATCACTACCTTAATGCCGAAGTGTTTGTTGATCTTTCGAGTTATTTTAAAACTTGTAAATGCCCGTGTGAAGTAGGTGATTATTCTATTATTTGGAAATTTTGTAGAGCTACTTCGATATTTTCATCACATTATATACTTCGATTTTCCCACTGCTTTGATGAGGTTTCAAAAATGTAATCTAAAAACGAAGAGAACAAGAAACGAGTCTAAAAATGGAAATCAGCCACCCGTGCTCGAAATACTGAAACGTTTTAATGAAATGCAGAAAAGGAAAACTTTTCTGAAATTCGTAATTTTTTATTATGCTGTGGACAGTCGTTAGTTTCTACTCAGGACTGCATGTTTGCACTAGAACGTGTTCCCAGTTCAGGCCCCGGCTAGCGTTCTGTAAAAGATGACCATATCTTACAACTTTTCAGACATGTGACCTTGCCCGAAACGTTGCAACGACGCCAGAAGAGCTGTGCTCGGAACTGGCATGGCGAG
Organism: Teleogryllus occipitalis; assembly: GCA_011170035.1. Classification (NCBI taxonomy): domain Eukaryota; kingdom Metazoa; phylum Arthropoda; class Insecta; order Orthoptera; family Gryllidae; genus Teleogryllus; species Teleogryllus occipitalis. The sequence goes on from BLKR01000420.1 coordinate 312,165, forward strand.
TTGGACCTCTTGGTTGTCTTTTTGTCTATTTTTTTAAGAAATTAATAAATTCTTCGAAATCCTGGACAAGGTCTAAATGTTTTTGCATTTTGCAAAAACGTAGAATGTCTGCCATCGACGAAATTTCAAGACTTTGAAGGAAGAAAATTTTGCCACATTTCTTTGACTTCTATTATTCCTTTCTCGCTAAGGAGTAGAGAGAAAGTTATGTAATGCTGCTCGTAAAACCGGGAAATTTTCGGCAAAAAACTCTTTTTACAGTGCGCGGGTAACGAAAAAAAAATAGATAAATCCTGTTGCTAAATTTAGAAAAAAAATCCTCTAACACATGGTGTAGCCTGAATCCATGATTTGTGGGTCCTTGGTACCGAAAAATCTAATGAAACGTCTCTGTACAACGCTAGCGGCTAAACCATTCAGCCGATTTTCTCCAAAATTGATATTTTCCAATCTGGCTGATGTTGCGGCCCTTTCAATTCGAAACAGATATAATAATTTAACCACTGTGCATGATGCCCCTGGAGCCATGTCCCATCATTTTTATGAAATTTTGTTGTATAGTGTGAAGGACGTTTAAGAGTGGCACAGGTATAATGTTTTTAATTGATTTTTGGAAAGTTGCAATGTTCAAAATTTTTTCAGCGTCTTGCTGCAACTACAATTTCACTTAATGAAATCTGATCCTTAAAGATAGATTTTGAAGTAAGGCCATGTACGATTTTTCGAAAATTTTAGTACTTTTTGCGGAAAAGTACGTGGTGTGTTAACACCACTAGTTTCTTTGGGATTGGGAATCGAGGATTGTTGTGCACAGAGTTTAAGAACGAGTGACGTACTGCTCTCCCATAATTTAAACAGGTTCTTCTCGGATACTGTTGTAATAAGTTTTGAGATTCCTTGGATGGTTACGTGCTGTAGTGTAATCGTATCAAAAAGCTGTTGAATTGTATTATCTCTCAAAGGGAGTAAACTGTCGTGCTCAATGAGTAAAGCAGGAGATCGTGGGGCTGCAAGAGTGTAGAATTCTCGTATCAAGAAAAGTCTTCTGTGCTGTTATCAGACGTTTGCCTTTGTGGTTAAAGTTAAACTTGGGGAGGGGGTATGCCCGCACGCGTCATTTTGACATTGTGACGCTTTTATTCGACCGTTCAGACTACATTAATTGTTCACTGTTCTCCGTGCGACGACATGGAGATTCTGGAAACAACGCCTGTAAAATTTTGTGCTAACGATTGTTCAAACTATTTTGTAGTAAGCAGTTTCCTTGTTGATTCTATTGCCGACAATAGTCTACATCGAATAGTATATCTATTTGAAATATATACCTATATTTGATTTGTCTTTCTATATTCCCATTTAAAAATGGAACTAAACCGTGATGTCGATTCCTGAGGGATGGCGTAGTACATGCCGCCTCGCCGGAGTCCTCCTCACAGAAACGCCTCCTTCCATGCGAGGCAGAACGAAGTGAACTGATTCACAGCGCCCTTATTGTTTCCTTGGACGTTCGTTGGATGGCGTTTGGACCCTGTCGGCGGCGGACCGCGCGTGAATATGTATTAGATACGGCCTCCCTCTCGGTCGGGCTATGGTTTCTCCCGCGACTCCCAACGCCCCGACGGCGGCAGCCGGTGCCGCCACGTGCGTGCATTATCAAGGACCCCGCTGCTAGCAGGAGGAAAAGCGGGATGAGGAAAATAAGTTGGCAGCTTCCGATAAAAGGAAGTTTCCGGCGGGACGAGCTCTTTGCTATGGGACTCGTTGGAGACCTCGGAAGGCCGGGCGACGGTGCCCGGTTACGAACCGGGCGACATTGGACGAAAATGAACGCGTGTTGCTGGGCGGCCGTGAATGTTTGATGCGAGGAAATTCCACTTCAATATATCACAGCGGTCTGTAATTAGGCCGTTAGTAGCGTACGGCAAGTGTATCTTAGTGTAATGAGTGATGAGAGTCTGAATTTCACGTCGCAGATAGTTGTCGGTGACTGTTACACAGATCATTTTCACCTTTGTAGTAAACGTTCTGTTCGAAAACTTTTGTTGTCACAATCCATTTGGATAATCATATTTTGTATTAGTTTTTGTTTTGCGAGCATAGAGTGTACTCCACATGAAAGTTTGAGCACTCGTATAATTCAGTTACAACTTGTGTACAGCAGCAATTCTCAAAGGATTTAGGAGCAAGGACACTTTCTTGTTGTAATTTTAGTTAGGTTAATGGAAAACATCCGATTTTTCTGTTGGATACCAGTCCTCAATTCTTAGATTTTCTAGCCTATTTATACATTACTGAAGAAAGAGAAACTTGCAAAAACTTGCAGCCAAAGTTGTTTAGAAGAAAAGAAAATTTTCATGGGTTTATCCATCTCGCGCTGATCTCAGTTACATTTTTTCAGATTTCTTTTAGTATTTTTTACAAACTTGATTATTTTTTTAATAAATTACTTTTTTAGACTAATTAGGGACGTATTTTAAATTTGGTACTTTTTAAGTATCTTTTACAAATCGTAAGTAATAATATTGAATTCTTTAAACAATACCTGGTTGATGGTTCAAATACATCGGCATTTTTTCCTAGTAATGTTTTGCGAGAGAAAGTTTTCGTCTCCAAAAAGTCCCTTCAACCCCTTTCTCTTTTTTGGTATTGTGCCATAGAATTTACGCGCCCAACATGCTAATATGAGTAAAAACTCACGTTTCTGTTACGTATCACTGAGAACTTTATATATTTCGAATAACGTAGTCGTGGATAAAATTGGGGCCAAATCCGCTTTTGTCATTCAGGTTCCTCATCGTCTGATATTTGTGACAACTTAAGGAGGTCGCTAGTTCTATATGAAAAATTTCCGATCTAACAATTCCTTCCTTTCCTTGGTACATTTTTGCGGTCCGTTCAGAATGGAACCTATGTAGCTTTTGTCCGATAGGTTTTCATTACTGTTAGTGAGATTTCGTACCCATTTGCCCTTTAATATGCACTGCAGACCATTTAACATGAAAAAATTACGTTGAACGCAGAGTCCTGATAAAGTGAATTCTCAGAATATACTCATTAAAACTACTTTAGTAAGTTCGTACTTGTCTGTGTATATGTCGAAAGAACGCGTCTTGTGCATTTGTAAACTTAGGTAAGTCATACCACGATATAATAGAAAATACGTTGGCAGGTAGTGATAACGGAATGTGATGTTTTAATAAATATAATAGTATGTGGCTGAATGAGCCCATTTTGCGTGCTCGTCCCTTCCCATTTCTCTTGCGTCCTTCATGAGGAAAAACGTTGAGAAGCTAACACGTCGGCGAACGGACGCAAGTTATGGCGTGGACTGTTTCCTTTGTTCGGAAGAGTGGAAGCTGTGTCCAGTATACGATGGAGTGGAGCGCATTGCCGCGTGTGAAGGGAGAGACTTCGTACAGTGCCACCTGTTTACGAGGCCGTCATCTTTTGTGCATTCCCAACGTTCAATCTAGCAAGGTGTAGATCATCGAGGGTTCCAGATGAGTGATTTTAATTTACCTGAATGCTCGTTTCGTATCTGTGATTAACGTTCCTTGAAATATCGGTACGTACGTTTTGTCATGTAAAAATCTAAACAACGCATCGTAATATTAAAAATGAAGCAGTGAAAAAAAATGGGATGTTTGCTCCAACTCGTAGCTTTAGAAGAATATTTAATGTTGGAAAGACTAATCTGATCTAAATCATTTCCAAAAACTATGAAATGGCGTCCTTGAGATTGAATCTTCATTGTAAAAGAAATATAGGATTAGATCGTGACATTCAAAAAAGCTTACGATTGTATGGTTGACACAGTGCAAAATGAAGTTCTAATATTCTATTATTGTGAATATATCAACTGAAAATTCGTACACAATTTTGCCGTAGCGTAGCATTACGAATAAAGAATGCTTTGGAAGGTGGTTATTGCGACGCTTCTAGGACGCGAGTTTCCTGAATGGTCAGTTTAATGATTTGTGCTCCCCGCCCATTCCTGTTTGATCCGTCCGGTTGAGCTCCAAAGCGGTCGCAGCAGATGCCTATGAGCGTGGCGCCCGTTGTGCCGTACCCACTATCGGTCCGCACTGGACCGGCCGTGAGCCTGCTGGTCCGGCACGGCGTCTGGCTGCTCTCCGCCCGGGCTGGGTACCCGGCGGCGGCGGCGGTGGCGGAGGCGGTGGCGGCATTCCTGGGCGCACAGCGTCTTTCAGCAGACAGCCCCGGGCGCCCATGGCGGCGGGTGACAGACGCTTCGTTCTGTCGACGGGGTTAGGTCTGCTCCACTTTTCCGCGTGTAAATTCATTTTAAGACTGCTTGGGTTATTAACATAAGATAGTATAAGTGGATGTAAATGGATTTTCTTTCTTGGCCGACTCAATCCGGATTTGAAAGAAATGGATTTCTTTTCTGTGGAAATCAATTATAAGTAGTTTTCCCGTTCTCGTCGTTACAATGTCGGTCACAATGAACCAGTCGTGTATGTAAACAAACGATTTCGGAAGGCCCGTTCTTGAGCAGCATATGGTCATCATGAATATTTTTCTGGAGGTGCCGTTTACCGTTGTAGAATCTGGTTTAGAAGGTCGTGTTTTATCGTCATAGTGACGAGAGACGGCGGACTCCCGGTTCTTCGTTATCCGAAGGCTGCAGAGGTGCTTCGCGTGCACTTCGGGTCATTCCGGGAAGGGAAGTCGATATGAATAGTGAAAACAGCCATGAAAGCCCGCCTCGTCCTCTTCTTATAGACTTCCTGTTTCAGTAAGACTAGTTGACGTGTACCCTTTCCACTCTGTGTTTAGTGGCATAGACGTAGTGGCGAGCGTACGCTGCTTGGAGTTCGGAAGATCGGCGTTCGGCGGTCCGCGTTAGTGGCGGCGGTGGCGGCCCCGCAGGGGCAGTCGGGACGATACTAGTTGCGGGGCGGTTAGATAGATTTTGGATTCCTAGCGGTCTGCGGCGGGATTGATTGACACCTGGGTGCCCCAATAACTGGTGGCGTGTCGGCCGCCCGCACCTGCTCGCGAGGCCCGCGCTGACGCGTGCGGCCTGCATGCACGTCCGTGCGTGGTCGGTGGGGGTTAACTTCGGAGTTAAAAATATCGGAATAACTTGCGTGTTAGAGAAGCCACGTCCTTTCCTATTCGACCGATGCGCGAAGAGGTAGAGGTACTGTTGTGAAAAAGACTCTTTAAGTATTGAACATAGGTAATAAAATTTAATATGAAACTGAAGTGCCTTCGCAATTTAAAATGTATTATAATTTTTACATTTTTATGTATATAATTTTTTGCTTGAAAAATATAGCGACTCTTAAGTACTTGTGTAATCTGCTTATGCATTATTCCGTCAGGTCTGTGGGTTAGTGAAATAAGAGGCATTGGCAATTGCTGAAAATAACTGCTAACGTTGTTACTCCTACGCGCATATATATAATTGTATTTCTTCTTGTATGTATTGATTTTAAGAAGTGATATGATAATTGAAACTTGTCTGTATGTTGAAAGTTTGAAATTAACAGTAAATAGCTTAGTCGATTTAAAAAGAAAATTTTGTTGAGTGACTAATCACGAGAAAGTGATGGCTGCCAATCACTCCCTCGTCGGCTTGAAACTATTTGAATGAGTAACATAAATTGTTCGAGCGCTTCGAAAAGGCGCTAGTGTAGTGTCGATTTGCTGCAATGAATTGTGTATGTCTGCGTGATGGTATATTCGAATCATTCCTGGCAACGAGTGCGTATTAATTGTCCCATTGCGCGACTAACGATGCAGCGTTATTTTGGAAGGTGTGTATTAATTTTTTAAAATATCGCTTGAACATTGTTCTTGGAGGTTCTTTTCGCGTCTCGCATGTGACTTCCAGCGATTGCTCCTTCGTTTGACATCGGTGCGGGGGATTTGCAGGGTTTGTCGATAAGGGCCCAACGTGGCTCTGGCCGCGTTGCGGTTGTCGGAATGACACAGGAATATTCATGAACACGTGTGATATTGGTTGGATTCCAGGGGAAAACGATAAACGTTCCTCTCCAGATTAGTGAAGTTTGCTTTTGGTGATACTTATAGTTTTCATCGTGGTAATTTCAAAATTAAATAGAAATAAGTTGCCTATTAAATTATAACTTTTTGTAATGGAAAGCATACTTCCCAATATATTTCCTAAATCATTAGACTGAGTCCGCATTTCACGTACTTAACAGACATGTTACAATGTACGGATGTCTACTGGAAAATATTAAACGAACCCAATCTACTGAGCCAAATTTTCTAGTGGAATGGAAAATACTTATTAGATAACTTCATAATACTAATGAAAATGTTATGCCAATTATAATCCATGCACAGTATGCGTTCAATTCTGCACATTGCCACAGCTGTATATCAGAAAGTAAAATGATTCTCTTAAGGTTGTATTGGGCAAAGTGAGGGTTCCCCGTACGTACGTAAGTATTGTGCTAAACCAGCCTTTCGCTTTTGACTTAGGTCCGTGTCATTTAAATAATAGTATTTTTAAATTGCTGCCAATTTTGTGTGTTCGAACGCGAGAGCAATGTGGATGACGTGGATCAGGTTACGATTTTAATAGTGTTTCTTTAAGAGTTGTTGCTTTTCAATTTCATTCAATTTGATACAGGATCTTCAATATAATGGATCGGGGCTTTTTAGATCTGAAATTGAAAACTGTGTTTACTACCCTCGGTTTCCAAATTTCTTTTCGTATTGACGATATAAAATGTCTACGCAGTTGCAAAGCTAAAGCACGCTGTTTGCGTCTCATACGCTCGATGCCCACTTCTCGAATCCACATATTTACATCTCTCTCGCCGTCTCTTTCTCTCTCTCTCGCCGTCTCTTTCTCTCTCTCTCGCCGTCTCTTTCTCTCTCTCTCGCCGTCTCTTTCTCTCTCTCTCGCCGTCTCTTTCTCTCTCTCTCGCCGTCTCTTTCTCTCTCTCTCGCCGTCTCTTTCTCTCTCTCTCGCCGTCTCTTTCTCTCTCTCTCGCCGTCTCTTTCTCTCTCTCTCGCCGTCTCTTTCTCTCTCTCTCTCGTCTCTTTCTCTCTCTCTCTCGCCTCTCTCTCTGTCTCTCTCTCTCTCTCTCTCTCTCTCTCTCGCCGTCTCTTTCTCTCTCTCTCTCGCCGTCTCTTTCTCTCTCTCTCGCCGTCTCTTTCTCTCTCTCTCTCGCCGTCTCTTTCTCTCTCTCTTCTCTTCTTCTCTCTCTCTCTCTCTCTCTCGCCGTCTCTTTCTCTCTCTCTCTCTCTCTCGCTGTCTCTTTTCTCTCTCTCTCTCTCTCTCTCTGTCTCTTTTCTTCTCTCTCTCTCTTCGCTGTCTCTTTTTCTCTCTCTCTCTCTCTCTCTCGCCGTCTCTTTCTCTCTCTCTCTCTCTCTCTCATGTCTCTTCTCTCTCTCTCTCTCGCCGTCTCTTTCTCTCTCTCTCTCTCTCGCCGTCTCTTTCTCTCTCTCTCGCCGTCTCTTTCTCTCTCTCTCTCTCTCTCTTTCTCTCTCTCTCTCTCTCGCCGTCTCTTTCTCTCTCTCTCTCTCCGTCTCTTTCTCTCTGTCTTTTTCTTTCTCTCTCGCCGTCTCTTTTTCTCTCTCTCTCTCTCTCGCCGTCTCTTTCTCTCTCTCTCTCTCTTCTCTTTCTCTCTCGCTGTCTCTTTCTCTCTCTCTCTCTCGCCGTCTCTTTCTCTCTCTCTCTCTCGCCGTCTCTTTCTCTCTTCTCTCTCGCTGTCTCTTTTCTCTTCTCTCTCTCTCTTCTTCTCTCGCCGTCTCTTTCTTCTCTCTTCTTCTTCTTTCTCTCTCTCTCTCTTCGTCCTGCTTTCTGCGCCGTCCTTTTCTCTTTCTCTCTCTTCTGGAATCTCTCTCGCCGTCTCTTTCTCTCTCTCTCTCTCTCGCCGTCTCTTTCTCTCTCTCTCTCTCTCTCGCCGTCTCTTTCTCTCTCTCTCTCTCTCTCTCTCTCTCTCTCTCTTTCTCTCTCTCTCTCTCTCGCCGTCTCTTTCTCTCTCTCTCTCTCTCTCTCTGTCTCTCTCCTCGTCTCTTTCTCTCTCTCTCTCTCTCTCGCCGTCTTTCTCTCTCTCTCTCTCTCTCCGTCTTTCTCTTCTCTCTCTCTCGCCGTCTCTCTCTCTCTCTCTCTCGCCGTCTCTCTCTCTCTCTCTCGCCGTCTCTCTCTCTCTCGCCGTCTCTCTCTCTCTCTCTCTCGCCGTCTCTCTCTCTCTCTCTCTCGCCGTCTCTCTCTCTCTCTCCCCGATTAAATATGGAAATCGTGAAAGCACTTTTCGTCTATTCTCGTTTTGAGGAATCTCCGAGTTCGTGTTAAATCATCGAGAGCTTTTATAGCGCAGTAATGGTGGATTACTAGCTTTCGCGTTCCAGGCGCGCAGTTCACTCTCGTCCATTCATATCGTTCTCTGAATTGCCCGTTATTACGGGTTTTTGTACCGAAAATGGGAGTACACATTGCTATCTTGATATTGAACCTTTGCGCCAATGAATTTTATGGTATCTCGATTGTTCGTGATTTTTGTTGACTTCTTTTAAGAGTATATTATAGAATTACGACCTTGTTGGGGAAACTTCTGTTAGAAGAAATAGTCTGGTAGAAATTGTATAGGAACTCTACAGATACGGTCGACAGATTCTGTGCCATCGCAGGGTTTATCTTCTTAGGTTTTTTTGTATCATCTACATGGGGGCTATGACGAGTTCTCATTTCGAGTTAAACATTTACGTTATTGTGTAGGTCTTTTGTTGGTGCACGAGAAACACACCATCTGAACGTAGTGTCTTGAGGTAGAATATTGGACTCTTTTGAAATCACACTACAGCGTAAGAACATTTGCAATATAGGACAATCCCACTTCTAAATTTTTATTTTGCTGCTCTGAAGGGATATGGATAAGCTTTAATCGGCCACACCTCAGCCTAGCTGGAGGCGTTGTTTGTGGTAGTCCGAGGCTTACGGATCTTGGGGAACTACCAATTCCGGCCATCCCCTGAAAGCGAGACTCGCTTCTCGTCTTCAATCGGCCGGCTCATTGCGGGCGTGTCGTCATTTAAAACCAGTTTAGGCGGGCGGCCTGCCTGCTTGCCAGCCTGCCTGCTTGCCTGCGAGGGGACGCGCCCCCTCCCCGCCCTGCTCCACCCTGCCCAACCCCGTCCGCCCCGCCCGTCCCGCCCTTTCCCCGCCCCGCCCCGCCCCGCCCCGCCCCGCCCCGCCCCGCCCCGCCCCGCCCCGCGCTTCCCTTCGCCCGCGCTCGCGCTGTAGTCGTTTTGCCTCGCCGCACTCGGCGAGCCCGCCCGGTGGAGGCCTAGGTACGCGATCTCTCGGAGCGCGGAGCGTGCAGTGCTGAGCAGGCACCACCACCGCGGGCTCCCGAGCGCTTTGTCGACGCGCGACACCGGCGGCACCGACAGCAACGGCGGCACAGCCCACGCTTCGCTTCGGGCGGCGGGCGGCGAGGGAAAGCGTCTCTCGGAGGAGGGGCGAGGCAATAAGAGGAACGCCGACGCTTTCGGATGGTGTTTATCGGTGGAATTCGTGGTCATTTCAAGTTATTTCGAACTATTTTTGTCCATCGTATTTGATATGGTAGATTTTTCTCCGTTCGTTCTGGGGGCTGGTTTTAGATACAGTATGTACCCTATTCAGAACCTACAAGCATTGCCGATTGGGAACGGTGGTCAAATAGTTTTTATCCTAACTTGTTATTCCTGTGATGAAAGCTGATTCTTGTTTTGAAAAGCACCATTTGATTTAAGAAATTACGATGAAATGGTATCTGTTTTTTGTAAGCAGTTTATTTCTGATGATGCCCGTGAAACTCGCAATGAAGGCTTCTCTTAATGATCAAATTATAACATTAAGTTAGGAGTTTAATGGAGTCATTTTAACTCTTAGCACAATGTATTTGGTTGTATTTATAGTCTTGTATCTTTTACGAAAACTTATACAGTAAAACTTGCTCAATGCCAAACGTGTATAATTTGGATATGTCTGTGAACATAAATTGCGGTCCTGCCAGTCACAAATTCTACAGTATTACATTGCATTAAGCGGAACCTTGTCTAATACGGAAAAAAATCTGGTCCCTTGAAGTTCTGCTTTGAGCAAGTTTTACTGTACTTTTCAAATTATTGTTGATACAATCATTCGTCTCACAAGGTTGAAGTTGTGAATTAAGATGTTGTACGTCAGTGGGTGAAGAGATTGGGATTTCAGAATAGGCAAGGGGATATTCAGCGTTACTCGGGATCCCTTAATAGCAATCTGTACTGTAGTACGGTTCCCTGTACGCCCCGCGGCGCGCCCTTGAGTAGTTTGAAAGGTGAAACTTCAGTGAGAATTGGTGATCTACGGGAAACTCGGGTCGGAATACGAACATTGTGGTCATTTCTGTGTCGTAAATGACATCTGAATCAATTACCGAAAACAAAACCCAAGCCTCGATACATTCCTCGACGAGTTTGGGCAAAATAATAAATTCTTGCGTGTTTTTTGTATGACAATTTTTGAATGCTCAGCTATTCGCTGATTTTAAAATCCGATGAGAGCGAGATCTTCATTTAATTATTGTCACATTCGTGGGCCCTACCACAGCTTCGTTTTAATGTGAAACGTCTATGGCATTGTAGGTCAATGTACTGGTACTTGAAAACAGTTTTAAGGAAGTACATACGTGTGTTATTGACCGCACATATCACGGTTTAATAAGCCCATAAACACTAGAAACCGTATCGAAGGGTACATTAAAATACAACTTCAAACAGAAAAGTATGCCTCACTACGCTCATACTTCCAAAGCGCGTCGAATTAGATAAGGATTGCTCTCTTGGATACGCGTTTGGTGTGGTTGTGCAATCCGAAGAAAGTACGCGGTGCTTAAGACAGTTTACTACAATTTATAAGAGTGGCTTAGAGTTTGGAATAGTCTTTTTTAGGCAGTTGATACAACGCGACGTCAAACATTTTGAGAATAAGTTTCAGAATAGGATTAGTCTCCAACGTAACGAAATTTGGAGCTTTCCCGCATGTAATGTATTGAAGTGATGTTTTCAGTCTCCCACATCGGGCTATCACAATTTTGACGTTAGTCGTACGAGTTGTTCGCGAGGTATCCGTCCGTTGTCTAATGTTTACATTTTACTTTTGAGACTGGCGATTTGTGACGATCTTGCCAGAGCTCTGGTTTACTTGATAAAGAGGAGCGCTATTTTTTGTTAGTTCACAACGCGATAAATGCGCGTGTTGTGTAGGCGAGTGTTGCGGTGATTTGTCGAGAGACGTAAGAGGCAGAAAGGCGCCGCGGGAAGGATTTCCGTGTTCTCGTCGCTTCTTCTCGCGCTGCACTTTCAGGTGGAAATTCGACGCGCGCGGTGGCCCTTCCGACCCTCCGTGCGGCGGGACGGGACGGCCGTGTTGCGCGGGCGAGGTGGGCGCGCACGTCGCGTCGCGCGAAGGGACGCGGGCCGCTCGTATTGTGGACCATAGCGTAGTTTATTGGTCGTTGTTTACGAAGTGCGTGACGCGAGAGCCGTCGGCGGCTCGCCCTCGGGCGCTTCACCTGAGCTCCACGTTGCGGAAAAGAGCGCCAGTCTTTCACACACACACACACACACACACACACACACACACACACACACACACACACACACACACACGGGAGACGAGCCCTTTGAAAGCTGGAAACGGGCTACGCGGCCCGGCGCGGCCCTGCGCGTGACGGCGCGACGACACCACGCACCCCGGAGCGGGCCGTGGCGGCGCCGGCAGGCGAATCTATGTCGTATGTTCAATGATATGCGTGTATGGGTGAGCGTTTGCATTTACGGGGTAGGTCGGGTGGCGCGTTGTTGCATCAATGGGCAAGCGGCCATTCAGTGTCCGAAGCAGAGACAGGATTACAGGGGATCGCTTTAGCTGAGCGATGTCGTTACAAGGGTTGGACTTAGCGTGTTTGTTGTTGTTTCGCTGTTGGGCAAGACGTTTTTACACCTTTTATCTTGTTTTTTTCGAATACCTATTGGATCCTCCGTGTCTTTCGATGATGACGTGATTTTTCGTTGTAATTGTAATGACACCATTCTGTACGTTTGTTAAATCTGGTATCACGTGCCACAAAAAGACTACACTCTCTTAGTAAGTCATATTGCTCTGACGCTTTTATATTTTGTATTTTATGGTTCTTTAAAGAAATAAAGATAAATTTCTCCCTTTTTACGAATAATAGTGCTATAATTGTGAACTGTGCAGGGAGATAAAATTACGGTTCTCGCACAACCTTGAATATGTTTATACGTCGTTTTTGACACTAAACCAAACACACATATTTCACTCTATACACTATAAATCTAAATTATAATATTCTACTTTATTCTCGTTTGAATCAATGTTGTTTCAATTAGACCACATGTGTACAGTACGTGCTTTCAAAATTGATATAAGTCTTATGAGTTAGATAAGTCTTGGCATTCGCTTTTTCATATTGAGCTCATTATCGATGAGATAAATGTTCGCATTTGAAATTGATAGGCGGCCTGGTGTTGAATAGTCTTCTTTTACGCGTATACATTGACAGAAGTATTCGTACAGTGAATAATTTTTTAAAAAATGAGTTCATTCCATTGCTTTCATTTACGTAACAAAATGAAATATATTTGTGTACTACTAGCCTGCAGCAGCAAACGTGCTGCTAAACGAAACCACCCTAATGGTTTTCCAAAACGTAGTACGCACATAGGTCAAGAATAATAAATAAAATACCCTAGTTTAACGCTGCAATATATATATATATATATATATATATATATATATATATATATATATATATATTGGCGCTCTTTTCCGCAACGTGGTATTCATACTACTACAATCACCAAATGCATCTGAAGGAATTATATATATATATATATATATATATATATATATATATATATATATATATCTCGCCTGTTGTCTTTTCTCCAGACTTTCTTAGTGTTCTTGAAGACGAGTATTTACGTGTCCAGTAAGTGAAGCTTCATATCACAAAACAGAAGTCCTACAGTGATTACCATTATCAACTCTTCTCCTACTTCATTGATTAATGAATTATTTTTTCCCTTGTATTTTCACTATTATCTTATTATGCGAACATTTTTGAATAGTGGTCGTCTTTATATTCAGTTTTCAGTCTTAAATTCGACACTAATTTTTGCAGCTCTTCTCGTTTTTCGCCAGTTTTCTGAGAACTTGCCATCTCACATAATACTTTAATGTATAAAGACGTCCACTCTATTTGTTCTCCTATTTTCTCACCATATGTCAATAATTACCTGAATGCTGAAACTTCGTCTTCGTTATTTAAGATACCAACAAACGAAAATGATGGGCTGGAATGCTAATCCTTCTCTCTGTATCTGGTGTTTCTTTCATTTCACATTCCGCGTTAAGGATAATTTAACATTCGTTCACAGTAAGTGAATGAAAGGTCCAATACGGCTCGGACACTGGCACGATTCCTGGATTATTAAAGGTATTAGAATTATAATTAATATAAATTTTGCATAAACGTTTGTTCGAATACTTTGAAGCGTGTATCTGAAGCACTCCCTCTCCCCGTCAGCGCGACTACACTTCTTATATCGCTCTGTCGTGAGAGGAGCATTTTGAAGGGAAATGTACTTCGTATTTCAATTGTTGTACATTCCATCTAATAAGACTTCCATACTATTTAAATATTGAGATGTACAAATACTCGTTTCCTAGGAGAATAGCTTATAATATGATGCTCCCTCCAAAATTGTGAAGGGGACTCTCTTGCCTTTTGTGAACCGACAATGTATTAGTTCTCATTACCTTTCAATTAATGGGAATATCATGGGGCCCTGGATGACCGAAGATTTGGTTTGTCTCAGTTTCATGCGACTACTCGTCTTTCAATTTCCCCAGAAGTCACTGGAGAAAAATTGCAACTGGTCTCCGTGCACACGTCTGACATGAGCTTGTCTGATTCTTTTAATATTTTTGTTTTCTATGGTCGTTCCGGTTTATATTGTAAAAGGTTTTCTCTCCGTCATTTTGAGGAAGCTACGAACACTTACGTTTCAAAAATGCACATTCCAGAGAGGACACAAAACGTATTTACAGTTGTAAAAAGATAAATTCCGAAAATTTATAACATCTCGGTTTGGAACGGCCATTTTCGATATTTGAAATGAATGCTGATTATTTGACAATTGCAGGATTGTAGTGAGCAATGAAAAAACAAAAAAATTGAATGTCAAGGAGTATACGGATTTCTTTGTTTCAATGAAAACCTTTTAAAAAGTTACTCAAAAGATTATATCTGTTTACGAGAAAGTCATCCAAACATTTAAAATGTAAGAGTGTAAGAGATCTGTTGTAGTAACTCCATTCTGTATCCGTGTTTAGCAATGGGACAATTTTCCATTTAAGTGTTTCGCTTATTATCTTGAGTGAAAACCGTCAACGAGCAATATATCTATGGATTCTATTCGCTTTAGTTATGTAAAAATGTAAATTGTTTATAACTATCAAAATAGTTTATATTCTTCCGAAAATTACATTTACCCTGCTTTGTTTTTCATTATTTATACTTTTGAATTTTACACTCTCTTGAAACAGTTCTTGAAATATTCACATTTTCTACTGAAGCCCTTGTTGATTACCTTGCGATAACACTGTCAGATATTATGTTTGTATCTCCTGTTCGTGGCTTCACAATCTAGAACAGAGTTCTGCCGTTTGAGTCAGTGTCTTTTTGTTGCAACCTCCCAGGCGGCAATGCAATCCCTTAGCGCAGACCACAATGGTGGACGCTGCCCGTTGAATTCTTGCATTATCATTCTCTGGCGATCGACATTGTTCTTGAACGCGAGTTCGATTTGAAGCTAACGTGTAGCCCATGGTAGAGCGCCAGTAACTTTCACAATGGTTTGTTAGGATTTGCTAGAGCAAATTATATTTTTTACACCCAATTATTGCATATTGAATTTAATTATTCAACTAGAGCGTAAATATTGACGAATTCAGAAAATTTCAAATAGCATATGGTTTCAAACGGTTCAGCTTTAGTTTAATCTGAGAAGTTCCTGGCCTTGCATGAAACGTCATAATGTTGCAAGTGGATCTTAATACTACATTTCTTCACAGATGTCACAGATTGAGTGCAAGGTGCTTTTCGTGAGAAGAATATGAAGATACACAAATGACCATTGTATGGTCAACGGTGTTCGATCGAGACAACCAATATATACACTGTTTTCAGACACCTTCCTGTTCACTTTCGAAAGCAAACCACGTGAAAGTAATCTATGTTTCTCTTATCACATTAGGAACAAACTTCTGATAAATTCATAATTTGAATAATAGTCTGTATTGGTAGAAGGCAAACCCAAGAAAATTACCATTGCTTTGTACGTAAAACACGAGTCTATGCAGGTCAGGGGCGGATCCAGCCGATCATTTGGGGGTGGGGGATCATAGATTTTCGTTAAATAATAAACATGTATACAATGTTTTTAGTGTGTATATAGTGTATATGTGATACGATACTATTATTAAATAATTACATAATTCTAACATAATATTTAAATAAATATTGGCAAATTAAAGAGGTAAGAAACTTGTTTCTCTAGGCCTGGGGGGGGGACATGGCCCCCATGCTCCTCCTTCCTGGATCCGCTACTGATGCAGGAACTCGCATGTTGAATGAGTACGCACAAGAACGTGACCTGATTGTTCTGGAAATCTCATTGACATTCTTATGTAAATTATAATAAATAATAATAATTTAATTTTGAATAAAGAAATAAAGTTCAAATTTCAGGCGATGTATAGCTCTAAATATACGAAGACTACATGTTACGAATGATGAGAAATAAATTCCATCATAAAATTGTGGGAATGACCGAACTACTCTAAAAATGTTTCTTCGCTATTATGATACCATGCGTTCCTATTATTTTAGCGTTGTTCATGAACTGTCAATTGTACTTTGTCGTAATGGCGATCTTCGAATATTTTTTCAGTCGGTTTGTTTCATTTAATCGGATTCGAAAAAGTTAACGATGTACTTTTCTTTGTTATTGTAGAGGACTGCAATGAGAGCAAGTGCTTCCTACCAACAATAAGATTACTAACGCCGCATTCACACCATGTAAATTACAGATTCAGACCTAGTAGACTTTTCCCAAATGATGAGGAAGAATGAAACGTATTTTCCAGAAAGGTTGGGATTCTATTGGGGCGATCGCCGGTACCCGTAGAAATGTTTTGCTGCAGTCTTCCAAATTAGTTTCATATGTTATCGCTGACGCGACATGCGGTGACCTCAGCGATAAGCAGACTGCGGGAATAGTGGAAGGGGGGGCATTAGGATGTGCTCCCTATCTGCATTAGATTAGCAGCGTTTTGATTGGTGTGAGATGAAATATGTATGTTGATTATTGATAGGTGCCTAGTTTCTTCAGACTTTGAGTCTTCCCCTGCCTTTTTCTGCAGAGAAATGTTTCATTATATACTAAGTAATTTATCACAGTTGTATTAAGATAAGCTGGATTGTCTGTGAAAAAATGCAATCTTATCGATGTTGTGAATGTAGCTATGAAAACCGACGATATTAGTAGTGTTCAAATAATGTGGTAATTGGCTATAACTGTCTGTCTCGCTTCCATCTGTGGCTATCATGTCAATGCAAACTTATAGTGTAGTCTTCGTCGTTAGTCGTGTATTTAGTGCATTGATTGATCGGGTTTCGAGGAAAGACGCGACGCGATTTTTGAGGTCGTAAGCAAGGGTAAAGTTGTGATTTCGTCACGGTGAGTTGCTCCGCGCAAGCGTGCGTTGCTGTCCAGCGGTTTCGCTGTCGTGGCAGCGGAGGCGTTTCGTCACTTGCCGCGCGCAGGTTTCTCCCGCCCATCGCGCGAGACCCTTCGGCTGTGTTATTTTCGCTTATCTCTAGACGAGCGTTGCTCTATTTTAGAACTGGTTTCCTCAATCTTGTCATTGGTCGTTTTCTTTTTCTTTATTGGTGCGTGAACTGACGAGAAATTGGACAATATGATGGTTTGTTTAATGTCCCTTTGGCGCTGGCACTCTGTACCTTCACTCAGAAGCACTATTCCATTCGTTACAGATTCGCAAACATCATTCCTTCACTCACTACTGCGTTGAAGGAAATGCTAGTGTACTTTAGTATACTTTCGACGGATATCTTTCACTTTCGAGAATTTAAAATACTTAGGTCATTATTGACTGATCTCCTGGCAGTGGTAATGAATTTTCCCACCAGTATCTAGTAGTGCTTTAAACACCTTTAACGTTAATATTAGAATGTAGTTAAAGCTATAATTCTATAATTTCAAAGATATCCTTGAATAAAATTAATGTTTAAAGATAATTTTTAACTCTTTTTGCGAAGATAAAGAAAATGCGAAACTGGTATGAACTTCTGGGTTAACTGAAAAAAAGTAACTCTCTGATACCATACCACAATTTGTCTATTCAGGAAATCGCTTCTTTTTATTCGTAAATTCCTGTCATTGACCTTTCAGAGAAATGTTAATAAATTGAGTATCCTAGCATTTGCGTACTTGCAGAAACGCTGCGATTGAGCAACGCTGCCGTGCTAGTAAGACAGGTTTGCTGAGGGCTTCTCCACATGAACCCTAATTAATATTTCAGTGTGTAGGTGGCAACGAGGAGTCGCTGCCTGGCGCCGGCAGCTTGACCAAGGCCGGGCGTCGCGCTTCGTGGGTTTGGGAACTTGTCACTTCGCGGGCCGCAGCCATGTTTGGCGAAACCTCGGCTACACGTTTTCGTGCTTCGCGACCGCATCCCAGCGGTATGGAGTGCGGTAGCAAATACGAACTCTCGATGCCCCGCGAGTTAACGTTGTTCGAACACGTTGTAACGAAACTGTGTAGGAAATTTTTTAGGTGTTTAGAGCATGGTTTCCTGCGCGTCACTGTAGAGTTCAGTCGGAGGAAACTAGAGAACGTACCAATTGTCTTCAGTAAATTTATATTTTTTACATGAATCAGTAATATTCATTTATCAAACACTATTTTCTTCGAATGATGCTGGGAAACCTTTTTTTCGTCCAAGTATAGTCCAGGTATCAGAAATACGCCATGCAGTAATTTCCGTGTCTCTGAAAGAGATACTAATTGATTTCTACTTTGTTTAGTCTTTCCGGCAAGTGAGTAATGTGTGAAGGTTGGTGATTAAAAGCGAATTTACTGAAATAACTTAGTCTCTTGACACTCCACCTCTCTAGGAATTATTTTCTTTATGATGCAATGTCTCGTGTCATTGCTAATGCGATAGTTTTGTTAAATTCTGTCTTCAATACACACAATATACAGATCTCATAGTGATTTAATAAATAAATGAAACGTCGATGTAGGGTTTGAAATTGTTTCCCTGACAATGTGATCAATGTACAAGAGAGAGACTCTGTCAAGCATGTTTATGAAGGGAAATCCCGAGTACGGAACGAGGTTCATCGTGATCAATACGCAGATGAATGAGTCAATACATCGCAGTCTCCAGTCAATTTCGAGTGACAGAGGAGAATGCGAGAATGATTACTCTGTTAACTTTATTGTGATTCGACATGTGTAGATCGCTGCATTATGGCTTGTTACTGTAACTATGATGACAAGGGAATCGATATTCCAGTGATACTATCTACGCACATAGTCTCTGCTTTACCCTGCATAGATGTCATACGTTTCTAACAGCGTTCGGCATTACTAGCTTATCATATCCGTAACTTTGTAAAAAAAAAAATCTTGTTATTAAACCTCCTTCCTTAAGATGGGCATCTCGACGCATTCATTATAAAAATCTAATCTTTGCTGGTTACGCGTACACCGTTAGTGTTATTTTAATATTACGATAAGATAATGTGATTCGTACAAAATAATTTAAATAAACCCATTTTCACTATACGTTTTCACTACACTACTGTGAAAGTGTGTCGAGTCCAAATAGTTCAATGATTTTCCGGAAAGATTTAAAAAGATCGCACGCCTTTATTTACAGGGAATTTGTTAATATGGTTAACTACACCATGAATAGTAGTATAATAGCTAGGTGGAGACGCAAGAGCGGACTAATGACATCCTTTACAATTAGCAATCGCAACGTATAATCTTGCTGTCGTCTACTGATCTCCTTTATACATGTCTAATCACGCGTTATTGTGGGCGTAATTTCATCGCAACAAACTCTATTCACTGTGCCTGTGCTTTCCCTTTAAATATGACGCACCGTTTTTGAAACCTGAACCTCATTCCATGCTACAAATGCTTTGAAACGTAACACTTAAAAATGTGCTACAAGCTGAATAACCAGAACCCTTTGTTTTAGATGGGCATGAGAGCGGAGTGCTTTCTTGAATGACTGTTTTTTCTTCATAGTTAAAGGAAATCTATTGAAGAGAGAATCTTTCAAATATTTAATTCCGAAAGGTAGTCTCGTCTTGCCTGTCAGTTCTGAACACGAAAAAGTTGAAAAGTTTGCCATTTACTGAAATGAACTGTTTTGAAAGAGTAGGCGACATTCATATATTATTGCATTTGATTGTATATATTATAGCAATTGAGTTTTTTTTGGGGGGGTGTTCTTTCAAATGAGCATTTTATTCGTTAGTAGATGGAAAGCATTCGGACCGTCCTGGAACAAACCCCGAAAGAAGAAAACGGACACATGTGGGTCGTGTTACGAATGAGATATTGCTAGTCTTGGGGAAGGTGCGCGTTGCGGGCGGGAGGCTCTCCGCGTCCGTGCCATTGGACTTGCGGCGCTGACCACGGGAGTGGGGATCGATGATATTTAAATAGTTTAGCACGTCACACCGTACCGTGCCTCGCTGGAAGAATAACCGAGGATTGATTCCTTAGGTATTCTCCCTCCAGCTCCTGAAACGTTCTCACACCTTCACAGAACACGTCTCCTTTGTTCTTCCCTTGCAGTTAGTCGCAATCTGTACCGTATACATTGCGTGTTAATTCCACGAGGTGGAACTTGTTTTGAATACGTCTGAAGTGTTTTGGGAATGATTGCCATTTGCTGCGGAATGTACTTTCAATTGCCTTATCCGAACATTAAAATGAGTATTTTCAAACAAAATGTTGCGAATGGAGCAGAGCGAATGGGAGTTATGGCCACTAGACGATAAAGACAACTGCACTCGCTGTGAATACTGATGTATATAATTATCTTCCAATTAAACGGAACGCTTTCAAATGGTACGTTTATTTCGATCAATGAAAGTTGGTATCAATGTCGCAATGCTTTTTAAGAGTAGTGCAAGTCGCTGTGGCATATTCTTGAAGCCCCACGTCTTTTTTTTGCTCTCAGGACTTCTCAGGATCATTCAGTGGATTCGTCCTGCGCTTCTCCTTGAAAAAATGTCAAATTTCTTTATCTGATTGTACAAGATCTCTTGATGATTCGGTTACGAGTTTCAGAGATAATTACTAATTGAGAGTTCGTTCTTTGATGTTAGTATGCAATTTGCACGTCTGGGAATACTCGATTTATCAGTATTTCCAGTAAATTGTGGAGCATGACAGTAAGTCTTACCTGAATACAAATTGTTATTTTTGGTCGTTAATATTTTCGGTCGACTGAGTAGCCACTACAGACAAATAGAATTGCCAGCCAAAAGATAGAACAGACTTATTACAAACAACGCCATGACAGTGTGTCCACTACACTAGACCCTGTCCAGAAAGCATAGCTTGGAGGCTACTAATCAATGGTGGAAGCCCAAGCGTGATAAGGTGGTCAAAAACCCCAGTAGGAAAATTCTGTTATTTCAAAACCCAGTCGCTGGGATCATAACATGCCAAATTCAGTCGTTCAAGAAAATCATCATTGTATAGGTAGTGGACGTAGCTATCACATTGGATTCCAGAGGAGTTCAAAAAAATATATGGTGATATATTGAACTTTAGATATAAAGACGCTGGAAACGTAGGGTCACAATATTTCCTAGTAGTAATTGAGACTCGGATCATCGGGAGGGCTGCGAATTGCTATAATAATAGTAATAATGATAATGATGATGAAAATGATAACTTATCTGTTGAATATTTAAGACAAGTATTTTTTTTTCCAATCGCTGGATTACAATTTAGTATTTAAACGTCCGATCGAAATTCGAGTATCAAACGTTCTGTTGAGGTCGGGAGATGCTTTAAAGTTAGGTATTATACAATGAGGTGAAATAGTCCACCTAAAGTTCTTGGTTTTAAAAACGGATATTTGTTGGATATTCCTGGAAATAGATTGTCGAACTGTAGGTAGTCTCCTAATTAATTATAATTTTCCCACATATGCCCTTCTGTAATTGTTGCCTTCCGATCTCGTTTATGTTTAATATGAAAGGCGGACGCAGTGGAAATCCCAAGTCTTATGCGGTTCACCTCGAAGTCATTCATGTTGGTGGTCGTTTGGTCGGGAAGATAGTAGCCAGCTTTATCACCCTCGTGGGTGTAAGCTTCGTAGTATGCGTTCTGGCTTGATGTACCGTGACTACTGCTTGGCACGTACGATTGCAAGTACTTCAATTTGAGGCCATTGTGTGACTTTTAATGGAGATACTCGGCTTAAACACTCATCAAAGTTTCCAATCTTAAGAATTAAATGATAAATAAGAGACAATTGTTGGGAATTTAGTAGTATTTTACGTATTAAAAAAAAATTATGCCCAACCGTGACCGAAAAATTTTATGACCTTCCATCATTGCTTTACGGTTGAGGATAATAGAAATGACCATTTTTAATAGTATGAATGTTCATTTTAAGATTTGAAGGAATTGTTCATTTAAGTTATTAAAGTAAAAGTTTCGTTTTATTTAAAAAAATACTGTGAAGAAATTTAATGGATGCCCTTTATTTCGGATGTTGGCACATTCCCACTTGCGAACATTCATACCAGAAGTACTACGGTTTGCGATTATTTTAATAGTACAGAAACCTAAAAGGCCGTAGCATAATTTGTTGCACTTTATTATTTACCAAGTTAGCGTGGCCCCTCCAGCTGTATTTTCACGATTTTATTGAGATTTTAAGTTTATGATAAAAATAAATTTGAAACATCGTAGTTGCCTGGCTCATCCATGTAAGGCATAGAAAATTACATGAAAAGCGTAGATTACAATTTTTGTTTAATTTTTCGTTTCATTACGAAATTAGTTTTAATGATTTTAAATTTTTTTATTGGATGAATTAATCGTAACGATTCATGTAAATGCCAGAAAGTTTTTTCACTAATGTACACCTAGTTGCATTGAAACGTGATATTACGTGTTTCTTGTATACCAGCTTTATAAATGAACTTTTCTGTTGCACAAAATTGTTCATAGTCGGGCATTTTACGGCACAAATGATGACGTATTAGATTTTATGGCACGAATGATTACGTCATCACACATTCAGCCAGTGGCAGTGAGAGAACTTGGAGAGATAGAGGTAAACGGAACAGCCGACCACTGTTTTCTCGCACAGACGTCAAATACCCGAGACGTCACAAGAAAGTTGTTTCGCATAATTACCTTTCTCTTATAAATTTATAATGTTATAAAAAATAGTGTATGCAATTCGTTTATAATATTGCTTTATTGCATTTGTACAAATTTGAAAACTCACTCTACCGTCGCTCGTTTTCAAAACTTGTACTCGTGCATTAAAGCGTAACATAATAAACTAATTGCATGAACTACTATTTCTACTTATCTTGCAGTCATTAATGCTTGTCATTTTTGGTATCGATTAATTAATTCTTCAATACTGTAACATCTAATTATATTTTCTTAAATCATACAATTTTACTCATTGATACACGTTCAAAAGTAGATAATTTCTTCATTCATCAACCAACACACTTGTCGCCGCTGATATATCCTAAAGGGAATCGGGAAAGAATTGTGAAAATCGATTATTCTTGTCGAAAGGAATCGAATGAGCTATTGATCGCTTCTATTGGTGCCGTAAGGCATCTAAACTGGGTTTCAGTTGCTTAAAAAAGGTTTTTAGAGAAATTTATGTGAATTTTGTGGATGAATTTTAAAAAATCCTCAACCAGGATACCGAGACGCGAGACATTTGTCTGGACCAGAAATGGTTAACCGTCAGTGACGAACGAACGAACGAACGAACGAACGAACGAACGAACGAACGAACGAACGAACGAACGAACGAACGTTGCTCGATTATTATTTAAGGATATACCACCAGTTTCATTGCGTATTTTGTCAGTATTAACGTTTTATTTGACAGAATGAAGTAGTTATGTTGCATTGTATAAAATTCAACATTGATTAGGAAAATCTTAATTTCCTTAACTTCGATGCTGTTATTTAAGCGTCGTAGATTTACTGTAAATAAGAACACGATCGTTTTTCAAATAACCAATTTTAATTTCATGCGTATTTTCTCTATCAGTTCATTATGTCCGTTCAGAGAATTTTTATTGAACCCTTCTCAAGAATATATTTCAAATGGACATGCACGAGAGTACAGTATCAGACTTCGCGTATGTCCGTTTGATTAACCGGCTGAGGTGGCTCAGGGCATTAACTGATGTCGCAACAGTATCTATGACAGAGAGGTTCTTGTCTTAGCCCCGACAGTGGCAGGATTTTCGACACTAGCTACATAGCTTGGTCGAATTCAGCCGCTGTCTGGAAGAGAATTCCAGGTGACGGACTGCTTTGATCAGTTATTTTCCCTGGTTTCTCCTATGAACACCAGGAAAATGCGGGAGTAATACCCTAACAAACGGTCCACCTACTACGCACTTTGTATTCCTTCCATGACGTATCTTCACCCTTACTTAAACACACACATTTACATCTTACGATACACATTGGGAGACCAGTCGGGAGCTTAGAGCTTGTCCTTGCTCAGGCGGTGCCCTGCTAGGAGAAATAAGTGGATGGGAAGAACACCGCAAGCTGACTTTTAGGGCCGCACTGGATCTCACCATCGAACAGGGTAAGAATTTCGATATCTCCAGCGACAGAAAATGCACTACGCTTACGGAACTAATGGCCATAGCAGTTGATGCGCCTGAAAAACACGAAATAATTATCAAGCAATGCATTTAATAATATGTGCGCGTTATTTTGTGGTTATGGAACACGGCTATTTCTACTTAGTTCGCTAAGCATAGTTTTGAATTAACTTTAGCCCCTTTCCACATTGATTTGTAATTTAGATTGTTTTCATTATTTGAAATTATAAATATTTGTGCCAAGACGGGTATCTTAGTTGTAAACTGTTATTCGCCATCAATTCGCAATGTTTCAGTATGTCGCGTGGATTAGTTTCGCAAACGGGGAACATTTGTAAGATAGTATCAGAATATTAATATTAACTGTGGTAAAATGTGAGTATTGACTCCTGTTTTGTTTGCTCGAGAAACGGCAATATCAGTGTGGCTTTCACAATAAACAGCTTTCGAAAATTCATTTCCGTCTTGTTTTGGTGAGCACGGAAACGTTTCCGAAAAATCGACGGGCCCTTCCAGTTTGGAAATAGAGGCTGGGGCCATGTCCCATGATTTGTTTCTTGTGGCCGCCACCGTCTCGCTCGTCGCCCGCCGTCGCTCGCCCACTCGGCGCCGAGCCGCAGTTACGTACTCGCGGACGTGGCCCCGTTCGTCGCCCACCTCCCCTCCCCACTGCCCTCCCCTTCCCTCCCTGCTAGAAGACTCCGCGCCCAATTTCCCAGGGTGCGGGGATCGATCCCGGACCCGGTATTGCTGCAGATGCACTTCGCGGCGCGGCTGCAGCGCCGCCGACGTCGGTGGCGGTGGCGGTGGCGGTGACGATGACGATGACGACGACGACGACGACAACGACGACGACGGTGTCGACGGCGGTAGGTGTGGCGTCTGCGATTGCTTCCGCTAACGCTCCTGTGGTAATGGCAGCAACCTGGTGCTTTTCGCCATATGCGACACAAAGCTTTTTCAATGCCTGGTATAACGAGTATTCCACGAAAGTTGCAAGAATTTCTTCCGAGACGGTAACAATGGTGTTGGCGAAGTTATTGCCACCCTTACTGTAGTTCCTCGATGAGGGTGCTGTTGTAATTTGTTGCGGTTGCTACTGGTACCTCGCATGAGTACCGCATAGTACTCGTGTGCCATCTCGTATCCCTTCGGAGCTGGTTCCGCAGGAAGGACCATGGCGCGCTATTTATTGATCAAAGGTTCTCGTGCGCTGTAAATTGCGAGACAGAGACGGACAGGCTGTTGTGGGCGGGGAAGACGGGGGAGGGGGAAGTGGCGCGCGGGGGCGGCTCGTGCCCGCCGAACCGAGCCCCAGCCCGCCCTCGCGGCCCCCGGCAAGCCCCGCTGCTGCTGCTGCTGCTGCTGCTGCTGCTGCTGCTGCTGCTACTACTACTACTACTACTACAGCGGCCTCTACGCCCTGTCTCTGAAGGGCACGTGCATTTGCGTTTTGATAAGAGTACGTTCCCAGATATTGCATTCGCCGACACGTTTCGAAACGAACGATCGGGAATAGAAACCGAGCGACTCCTGTTTGAGTAAACTCGTGTTATCTAGAAGAGTGGGCGATGGCGGCAGCTGCAGAAAATCCACCTAAAAGCGTTCCATTACAAACGTGGATAATCTAGCGTGATCGTGCGCTCGTCGGAAGCGACGAAGCTCAAAGTTGGTACCGTTATTAAAAAACTTTGGGGCTGTTGGTTTTCTGTAGGCTTGCGGAGTACTAGTGGTGGTGAGGGAGAGAAAGTGTAGGATGACGGGATTTCCGAGAATGATTATGGGTATTTGTAGTCCCTGACGAGTAATGAGACGAAGCTGCTTTGTCTAGTTCCGCTATGCATTACTGCAACCGCCTCCTCGGAATTTCGTATTTTGTGAATCAGCATTAATCGCATCATTTGTCGCATCAGAAGGAAGCAAAGCATTGAAATTTAATCGATGTTTTGATTGTGTATTGGAGAAATAAACTGAATATTCTTGATTTATGTGTTATTTTATTTTTACAAATTACACGGAGTCTTTATAAAAGCAGGAAAAAAATATTTGTCGATTTGAACAAATCTCCGGTCATTCAAGCTACACCTAGCATTTATCTTTACTTTTATTGTTCGTTGTTTGCATGAAATAAAAATAGATATCTTATGAAATCTAGGTCAAGAACAAATAATAAACGTTAAACTGAAGTCCTAATCTATGGCCACCTATTTGAAGTATCGCAATAAAATGGGCGGCTAAGCTGAGCTCAGTGGAAATGCCCCCCGTCAACCTCATGTCCTGTGTTCCAGAAAAGTCCACTTGGGCAATGAAACGACGCTTACTTCATAGGTCATTGCGTCCAACAATCACGGCTCCAGAACCAGGGGTTAATTCAACTCCGGGTTGCGATAGTCTCTGCCCTGCCCTGTCCTGTCCTGTCCTGCTCTATGCCCTGCCATGCTCTGCCCTGCCCTCTGCTCTCTTCCACTCTGTGCCTCCGGGTGCGCAGTGTTACGCCACGACTACGTGCAATCCCGTCGGGCCAGGCGGCCCGAGTCGCAGAGCCCAGAGACCCGTCCTCGTTGCCGCCGCCGCTGTCGTCGCAGATCGCGTGGGCGGGTGGCGGAGGCCGCCCCGATCAGAAATGACCGCCTGGCGCCTCGCCAAGGCACATCGCCGGGCTCGCATTGAGTCTGGCCTGTTTTGATTTTGACCGCGACCGAACTGCTTTTGGCCAAGCTTAAATTTATTGGATGCACTTCAACGCGGTTTCCAGTGAGGTCTAGAGCTCTCTTGCCGACGATACTTAAACACACCCGATAAAATATTGAGAATATGTATGTAATTATTATTATTATTATTTATTATTATTATTATTATTATTTCGCGCTTTTTTAGATATCGTATATCGAGGTATGTTCAGTTGTAAATATTCGAAATACGAAAGTTCTCATTAAGTATATATTAATAGTTATTTGAAATTATTTAATATGAAGCATGGTTGTAACTGGTGCACATGTACTGTCGTAAGAAACCGCAATGTCAGTTTTAATTTCTTTAAGTCCCAATATAATATCAAAACATGTCGAACAATATGAACTAAGGTCGTTCAGTAATTTATGGTTTACATCTAATATAGTGTATATCGTATGACGGATTTCCACTTTGGAGTGAATCTTATTTCTGAAATGACAATTTCGATACATATGTGTAAACTGACGTAAGTTCCTTGAGTGATATTTGTTTGCAGTAACGCTTGGGGAAAAGATAATTTAATTTCTGCGTGATAATGATAAAATCCTGAGACTCCAAGAAATTCGATAATTTCAATCTTAAGAAAGCATAACACTTGAAAATCGTAGATAATTAGATCAGGAAAATTCTTTTGTTTTTGGAATCTTCCGTTTTATCAGCTACGTAAATAATTTTACTCCGTTCTAAATCTAAGAGAAACTCTTAAGTCTCCTACAGTTGAAATGTCACGTTGTGCCCAACATTTGCCTTAAGTAACGTCGTATATTGGAGAAAGGCCAAAATCGTGTAGCGGTCAGTGATCTGGTAGTGAATGACCTAATAGTGCGTAGTTCGTCACGTCGGGGATTTTTTTTCATATTTTTGATAATAACCTAATTCAATATGGAAAAATGTTTGGAGCATCGTAAATATCAGGGATAGCATTGTATGGTTACCGATAATGTGATAATCTTGATTGCGTACGGTTATGCCATTTTATAAACAGTTTTGTGGCAACTCCATTATTACGTGAGGGAGAAGTTGTCTCTGAACATTTGAAATGGCTAATTGCGCACGTAACATTTTGGCGTAATAAATCTCGAAATTTACATTGCTTCATGGATTTATCATAAACTAGTGTTTTGTAAATATATTGCGGATTTAAGTTCTTTATGCTTCATATAGAGCTTGCTGCGTAAAATGTACATTCGCAGCAGAGTTGATAAAGCTAATAATTTGTTCGTAATAGCTATTGTACGAATACATTGAATTGCCCTTTGCACTGCTATTCAAAATTGATGAATATCGGTTTGCTGTCTCCGCCGTTACTGTAATAGGTTACACTTCCTTTTAGGCCGCGTAATCTTAAAATAGACAAATGAACATACGATGGCCATAGCTAATCGTTGTTCAGTTTGTAGGACGTACCATCAGACAACGATCCTTTCAAAATTAAAAAATCCTTTTCCATCGTAACACTGGTTAGCTCGTGAACCTAGGAACAATAGGGTACGCTTTTGGTCATTCGCTAAATGAATTACGCATTGAAGTTCGTATGGCGAATGAATCCGTCCTAAGTTCATCTGTAGTCGCTGAAAACTTGGCAGTTTGGGGTCGTCGCGACCCTGGCGTGGTTGTCTACGTTTCGGTCTTGAGGGGTAAATGCGAAATTGTGCATCAAATTAACATTTGATTCTAAAGGTAGCTGTAAGACTATCTGAACGTTGGCAACTATGCTTAGGAAGCAGCATTTACTGGGCAGCCAAGATTCCGTTGATTCGTCTGCGGAAGTCATACGTGCTTACTCATCGCAGTGATTCTGTGATTTCCAATTCTATTTCATCGATATGACTGCTCCAGTCAGCATACCAACCGCATAAATAAAATGGTGTATTCTAGAGGGCGAGGTCGAAGTTTACTTACGTTTAGTTTTCGTAATTATTAATGTTGTTGTTATTTCGCTCGTTTCGTGCTAGTGGACCATTCAGTGGCAAGTTAATATTGCAATATTATCCTTGTATATGACAATATAATACAATGTGTATTTGACAAATGTGATACAATAAAGAATAATACAATTTTTGAAAATTCAAATATAATAAAAATACAACAAAATTATTCAAATATTGAACAATCTAACGGTTACATTGTAAAATATATACTAACTTTTAACAAACAAATGCTAACCTGATGATAATAATAAATAATAATACTGCATTGTGTAATTAAAGAAAAAAATTGTTTCTGAAATCAATAAACGAAGGACGAAGTGTACGCAATCAATAAACGCAGGACGAAGTGTACGAACATTTCGTGTGTTCTGAATGTTGTCACGCGTTTTCTTAGGCAAATGAAAAAATTAAGCTATGCGTTTCAGCGGATCACGCTTTAAATGAGAATGTATACTAAATCTTTTGGTCTCTTCATGGATGGAAATTAACATTCCTCTCTAATGTCACGAGAACACGGGACAAGACATCCTTCTATGGTGTGAGAGAACGGTGATAAAGTATTACCCTGATCAGTGTGCAGATGGCGTGGAAAACATTGAAAAATCCGGTAGGTTTCGGTAGCGAGTGCTGACGGGGCGTTCTTCGCTCATCGGGCGAGCCCACTGCAGCTCCAACGCTCGGATCCGATTGCCGGGCTGGCGAGAGTGGCGCTGCGCCGCCCGTGCGAACGGGGTGTGGGCGGGTGCGTGCGTGCGTGCGTGCTTGCTTGCTTGCGTGGGCGGAGGCCGGGCCGCAGCTTTCGCGGTCCCGTAGCCTCAGCGCCATTTGGTGGCTTCCGAGCGAGTGTGCGTTAATCCAGGAACGGAATGACGTTCAGAGCCACTTCTTCGCTTTACCTGCGCGTGCGTTACAGGAGCGTTAATCGTTGTTGCGTGAATGCTTTGCTGCGTCCATCAAGTTTCACGTACCTGCTGGTTGTGGAGACGCCACGCCGTTTAAAGTAGTTTCGGCTTCTGGAGGAAGCCGTTACGCTGAAATATTGGTCTCTGGGGATATTGTATGATGAGTCCCTGCTGGTTGATGGGAAACCGTATATTTCGCTTCGCTATATAAAAGGCATGAAGGCATAGGCGTGCGCATCCCTGAAGTGAGAGGAGGGGCCAACTACATTTTTCTGGGCTTCCTTATTCATTAAACTTTTTTTTTTATATTTACATATGACCTTTTACTTGTAGGACATTTTCAGATTATTTCTGAAAACGATTTTTGGGTGGTTGCAAGAGGGATCGATTCTGACCTGGTGGCACTTTTTCGGAGTATTTTCGTACATTTTGTAACATTTTTAGCTGTCCTCGTTAGATTTTGGATTTTTGTGGCATGATTTTAGAGGTTTCTATGTGGATATCGGATTTCTGCAACCTTTGAGGATAAATTCGAAAGTTCACGCTTTTGCTTCATATTAGTCTGTTACACTCTAGGTACGCGGTGTGTAATTTCAAATTTTCTCGAAGGTTTTGGAAAATTAAAGAATGTTTCGCATTTCATTCCTTTTTTTATTTAATACCTGTAATATTTCTTAGAATTAAAAACGAAATAAATATAAAAATTAGTGTAAATCATTGAAAAATAGCGATGTAAGGAGTTAATTACAAAACCACACCTGTTGACTTTAACAACTAATTAAAACTCATTTTTTCATGTGCTTTACCTGTAGACAAACAGGCAAGAATATTCATATAGAGAGTAATAATTTATTGATAAACTGCAGTCCCCTAACGTTTGTCACCATGACTATTATATGTTTACGGAAACGAATGTTTTAGTATTACATCAGGCTACTAGCCCCTTTCAGAATTTTCAAGGGATCCATGCTTCCCCCGACCCTCCCCGTGCGCACGCCTATGCGTGATGGATGAAAAGTTTTTAAGAAATTGCTATACGAATAAAATAAAGTTGTGAATGTTTTTTATAACTTATTTTTAACCATGTTAATTTTCACAATACATTGTATTAACATACTAGGCGTATGAATGACTAGCAGCTGCGATGGTTGCTTCATGCATGTGTCAATTACACACTCCGATCGCACTTTAGTTTCGCTTTGCTGCCAATGGTGTATTATCATGATACATACTAGTGTTTTTTGAAGACTAGTTTCGAATCCGCGGAATTTCGATTTTTTCCCTTTCTTTTCGGAAGTGGGTAAACGTGATATTTTTTATCCATACTAACGTTCATGAGGAACTTACAACGATCATCACTGGATTATTCCGGCACGCAGAATCCCGCTCTAGCGCTTATAGGGGTACTTTACGGCGTTGTGGTGAGATGTATTGTGCTGTTAGCATTGTGTTGTATCCAGTTTCGCGCCGTGGCTGAGAAGGGAGCCCCGGTCCGTGGCACGCGCGCGCACGCACGCACACGCGTCCCGCCAGCCCGCGGCGGCTGCGCTCCGCGCTGCGGGCGCGCACAACCCGCGCCGCGCTCGCGTCGCCCCGCGTCGCCTTGCTCGCGCCCGCGCCCACGCCCGCGCCCGCGTCCCTGCCCCCGCCGCCGCGCCCCGGAGTAAATAATAATTAGAAAGCGCGGCGGCCGTGGGGGTGCGTGGAGCCGCGCCGACGTCTGTGCCGCGTATCGATTGCGCGCTGTATTTCGGCGGAGGCTCTCGTCGCTGTCCCGGCATCGATCTCCCCGTGCGGTCCGCCGCGGCCGCGGGTGGCCGCCCCCGCCCTCGCGTCCCCACCCCTTCACACTTTCCCCCTCTCATTCCCCGGCCCGCGCGGACACTGTGACCCTAGGCCTCTTGCGAAATGTTTTCCGCACTCTCTTTCGCTCGGTTCACCCTTTCTGCCGGCCCTCTTCTTCCCCATTGCCATCATCCCTCCGCGCCTCCCCCGCTCTCGCCGCTCCCCTGTTTCGTCTCCCTCAGCGCGGCGCGCCGCCGAGTCGGCGCCCTCCCCTCGCGCCTTCGCCGCCCCTTGCTGGTCGGCCTCTTCCCCCTTCCCCCTCGCGCCACCACAGTCACCCTCCTTCCCAGCCACCCTCTGTCGAGCCTCCCTGACCCCGGCCTGGCCGTCCTCCCGGCCGCCCTTTCTGCTTCCATTTCCTTTCTGTCCCTCTAGAGCGCTCGGCCGCGTAGCCCGATTTAATGTATCCTGCATGCAGACTGTTTCACTTTCATGTGGACCCTCTGGTGAGCATCGTCGGAAAGACCGAATTTGACCGATGTCAAAAAGACAAAATGTTTTTCGGTTCTCCTTACCACTTTCGGAACATATAACTACGCACCAAATGTGCCTTGTGGGTGGTTTGGGGGTTCGGGGAAAACATGATCCTTTTGATCCCTGTAAAGTATCCCGCTCCGATGTTCCCGAACGCTGTTTTCAGTGTAAGCAGAATTCTCGGCAAATTAGCAATTCATTGATAAAGGGATTAAAGTGAACAACTCCATAATCGTGGTAGGGAATATCGGATTTTTCACTAGTGTCAATGTGCCCGCACGGTTTTCTCCCCGAAAGGTCGCGGCTGGTGGTTTGTGGTTGTTTCGTATGTTCGCGGGCGCGAGCTGGAAAGACTGCCTCGTGCGGCAACAGCAACCACTGCTGCCGCAGCCGAATCTGCTGTTCCTGTCGTCAGCTCCTCACATTCATGTCTAGAAATTCTGCTTTATCAAGCCACCGTGCTCGTTACTACAGCTTACGAGCTCACATGAACGCAAATACGGCATGTGGGAGTGCAGAATAAGTTCTATTTTTCAGTCGTTACGTTTCTTATTTTATATACACGCCAAACTTAACTAGCGCTGCTCTCTGTTCAGAGGAATCTTGGAAGTCCGGGTTAGCCGATCTGGTGCGCGGTTTTTTTTTCTTTTCTGTCGTCGTGACCTTCGGAACGCGTGTGCTCAGTTCATGAACGTCGTGGGAGAGGCTTCTCCTGCGTGTGCTTGCCGGTTACGGCTGCCGCTTTGAAACCTGGACCGCACATGCCAGTCAGTCCGTGCGTTCGCAGTTGCGCCTGTAGGGAAGGATTCGACGCCGCTTCCGGCGGTGGGAGCCGCGGCAGGGCACCCGTCCTGGGTGCCCTCTGGCCGCGAAGGGTCTCGCTTCGGCAGCGCAGGGAGAGGCGGGAAGCGGGAGGGTACTCTGGGCGTGTGAACGAACGCGCGGTATGCTGAGGCGGTGGCGGCGGCGGTGGTATCGGTGGCTGCCGCGGGGCCGGTGGCGGGCTGCGGAGCCCGTCACGCATGCGCCCTGAGTACAGGAGAACGGGTGCCGCTCGCCGCCCTTTCCAGCGCCCGCACCCGCCCACCTCCCCCACTCTCCCCCTGTTCCCGCCGCGCAGCTGCCGCCACCGCTCCTCCCCCTCCCCCCTTCCGCGCCGTCCCCGCCCACTACCCGCCGCTGGGCGCTCGCCTCTGCCGGCGACCCCGTCCCCGCCTCCGAAAGTGGGCCCGGCAGGACCACCGCGGCACAGCATCTAGCGCCTGCACAGCGCAAACCCTGTTGGCCTTCCGCCTCCCTCTCGGAGGGCCGGGTATGGATCGGTTGATTCGCTGCGGAGGGTGAGTGGCTGCGAGACGAGAGTGCGAGGGTGGCTGTGGCGGAGGCGGCTGTGGCAATTCGCGGCAGGAAGGACCGCAGCCTAAGGTTTGCAGAGCCTGGTGTGGCGGCTGCCATTTTATCCCAGTCGTTCGGGCTCTCTTGGCAACAGCCATCAACCACCCATGGTCTGCTCAACCTTCTGGAGATGAAAATGTCTTTGGCTTAAGGCGTTTCTGAGCTATGGTGCCACATTCATCTTCACAAACCGTCTTCCTGGAAATAAAAAAATGTCGGTAGGGCCTTGGTTCGACAGCCCAAATAGGAGATCCTCGATACCAGGAGGTCAAGCGGCCGAAGAGCCACTGTTAAATCGCCTAGATCCTATGTGCACGGTAAAGCCCTACAGCGACTTTCGCACGGCCGGTTCCGAGTGGCATGGTACGTGCTTCCTGTTCATGTTGTGCCGGGCCGCTTGCCAGGGAACTGTTCACACGAGACGGCCACAGCGTCGCGCGGGCGCGGGCGCGGGCGCGGGCCCCGGCCGCGGCCCCTGGCCCCGGCGTCGCGGCCACGGGAGTAGCAGTGCGGCCGCGATGGCGTCGCTTTGTTTGGCCGGGGCCACTGTCTCCGCGCCCACGCGGCCCGGGCAGGGCGCTCCACGTCTGGGACCTACGTGACAGTTTTGAGGTTGAGTGGAGCTTGTTGGAAATCCTCTCTGTTCGAATGCACGAGTCTCGGGAGATAAATAAGCATTATGAAAGGTACAACTCATTATTCTGTACATTTTTACTTTCTCTCGTACTACTTACCTACGTATTATAGAGAATGTATTGTAATCCTGCGGCAAAAATCAGCTATTTTCGAAGGAAAAACTAGCATTGTAGGGACCTGAGACCTGATGCCGAAAATCTTGTTCCTATACGTCCACTAACACGTATTGAACGGGAAAACTAAGTCCGGCTATCTGTGATCCACGCTAGCGCCTAAACAGTTCAGACGATTTGGTCCAAAATTGATATTCCTTGATCGATGTGGATAAACTGGAGGTCCTGCGATTTTGAAACGGATAATCTGTTTTTTTTCGGGGGGGGGGTCGTACATGAACTCCTAACAACTTTCAAAATTAAACTTTACCCTTGGCTAGAGCGTATGACGCTTCAAAATAGCACAGGTGAAAATTGCAAAAGTTCAACATTGTTTGAACAACATACTATATGGACGGGAAAACCGAGAAAAGTCGGGGAAATTTGTTCCGCGAAATGAGTGGTCTCCGTGAACAATGAAGATAGTTTTTTTTGTTTTTTTTTTTGTAATGAAATCTGTTTTTCAATCGTACATCTTGAAATAAGGTCCTGTGCAATGTTTCAAAAACGAGTACTTTTCGTGTAATTTTGCCTGAAATATAGGCAATTTTTAGATAATTTGTCTAAAATGCCTCAAAATTATTCCCTAGATTAAAAAAACAACTTAAAAATTGGGCAGGTTCCATTTTTTTTAGTGAGTTCTCTATTTCTGAAAATTGAAAATCTTGCAAAAAGTACAAATGGTGATTACTTAATGAAATGTGGTTTAAAAAACTCTTCTTTTAAGAATGTACCTTCTTTTAAGAATGTTTCACATAATTTTTGCACGAGGCAAAGGAAGTTTATAAAAGTAAAATTCTCAAAAACAGCTCAAAATTTGTTGGATAATTTTTCCCCCTCAGATAGTGAAGACCCCTAAAAATAGTGCGTTTTCTCATTCCGGTCATTGAAATCCCCGAATTTTCGAAAATTGCAAAAGTTCACATTCTGCGAAAAAATATAGTATTGTAGCGCCTATAGTTTTAAAATAAAGGCATAAAATTATTGTTTTGCTGAAATCTTGTGTTATATGTTTACACACATGTTACATGTTACTTGTGTAATTACTGGGGGTTTATTCAATGACGTTATTCCAATCCATTTTACTTCCTTTTATTGAATGATCTCTTGGAGTCGCGCTGGAAATCGAAACCTCTTCGAATCTGCAATGGGCCAGGATTTTCTGGCTTCCTATTTTTAGCGTTCCTACGAGGTTGCGTCGTCTCCCATTGACGCTGCGAGAAACGCCCGCCAAATCGTATTGACCTTCCAAACATGCCGGTCGTCCCACAATGACCGCTGACGTGCTTGCTTTCCGCTGCGTAAACGCCACGGATGTCTATACATCACTTGGTGCGCAGCGAGTTTCCTACTAACCTCCAGATGCGCTATATCAGCATTGGCAAGTCTATTTTGTGGCATAATGGCTACGACTCGAGATAAAAACAATCAAACGGTTATTAACTATGTTTTTCGAGGTCATTTTTGGCAGATAAAAACTTAATCTTTTCAGGGGCTATCGTATTTAATATTTCTAGTTAAATGATTTATAAACATGGTAGTCTCCTTAATACAATTGTTTTGCGTTTTCTCTAAAATTCCCAGTCGTTAAGAAATATCATGTTGGGAAAACGAATTGTCGATTGTAAATGGAAATACGAGAATGAGATCAATATACGCAGAGCGGAGAGTGAAGTGCAACATGCCAAAGAAACTAAGAGAATATGATATTTTAATCTCAATATTTTAGGGTTTTCTGATACCCAAGGATAGGCTCATATTTCATCCGACACTTTTCATTGATTCGAAAAAACATGATTTAGTACGTTGCATCAATCTGTTCCTTCGCAATACATAAGTATCATCATACATCAGTACATTGAAATGTTAAGATTGTTCTCGCTCGTACATCACGTAAGTTGCGACTATTTCTTTTAAATTAAATATCGTGCGAGGCATTGTTTCAAACAATTGATATTTATTTGGATACTTCATTAACATGCAACCTTTACATGCATTAACATTTCTCGTGCCTTTTCTTCGTGCTCTTAAAATGCTATTGATTTCTTTGTTTAAACAAAAAAATAAGTTTGTTCTTTAATATCGTCTTGTGGTTATTTATAGTGATTTGATTGCGACTATGAAGATCGCCGATCATCAAAAGTTATTCTGTTATTACCAATTAATACTTTAATAGCTCATTAAGCTTTTTTAGGAGTGCACAATATTGCCGTATTCGTATCACCTGTTAACGAATGCACGAAAAAAACGGCATGTGCAAACTTGTGTTCTGCCTCTCATGCCGTAACGGGTAGGCGCAACTGACTTCAATGCTCACGGGTAGGCTCACGTGTCGGCTCACGTGTCAACGAGATCTGGGGGCCAGGGAAACTTTCCGAATCCTGTATGACCGGGCTTCATTTCTGACATTGGGGTTACCGATTCTTGGCATTTACATTAGCTGGACAAGAATATCGATGTTTGGAAATACGAAAATGAACTTAATATTTTGTTTACGTTGAAAGAAAGAAAGACGAAAGAGTAAAGAAAGAGACAGCCGGTATGGGGGCAGGCATTTCGTGTTTATTCGTATGCAGTTGAACGCAAGTGACAGAGAAGAGAATGCTATATCTGAATGCTGATATAATATGTAATGTAGAAGACGGCAGAACCGTGTTGTGTTAATTTGAGTGTTTTCACATTAAGTGGTTTCTGAGTTGTCTGTATTGATTTCAATATAGAAATACAACAAATTGATAAACACTAACACTGTTATCTCCAGTATTTTTGATATGACCTTGGTGTAAATCGATGTATTCGTAACTCAAGTCCTTCATTCCTATACTCGCCGAAGTGCGAGCTGGCACGTAAGAGTTTAAAGTGTGGCCGTAAACCCAGCGGCATTTCCGATATGGCAGACAATGAATCGTAAAGTTTAAATAGCGTGCGAAGATAAAAATGTATTAAAAGTCACAGGCGCATCTTACTTATATGTCTGGTAAAAGCAAATGCTTCCAACAATCTGTGTTATTTAACACTTTTGTCTGTCATATTCTGAAGGATAGTAATAATTGAGATGTCATTATCCTACGTATTCTTAGTTTCAGCTTCGTCGCTAAACTGCTATTGATTGCAACCGTAGTTAATGGTGGCAATCTGCCTTGCTGTCCTAGAAATCACCAGCGTCTTGATCGTATATCAAGTTAAAGTATTAAGTTATATATATTTTCGTGGAGTTAATTTCCCGTTCTCAATGTTACGTAAAATTGTAATGATAGTAGATATTTTTACATAGGTGTTGTGGTTTTTGTGGAAACATTTTGGCAATTATTGCGGAAAACGTATTGGTGTTAACGGTTCATTTAGTATATGAAATGTGATGAATACAGTTTTCGAAATGTTGTGGAGATTAGACGGCTAGTTCTTATAGTATTTTGCAGCTTTTCTTAAATAACGTCTGGAATATTGTATTGATAAGGTAGAACCCAACTAGTTGGGTCTTGCCTTCTCCTAAAGTGAAGGTGATTGTTCAGTTGACAATCAAGTGAAGTAAGAGGTGATATAACAATTTTCATATTCTTGATCTTGGCAAACTACCTAATTGACACTTCGCTGAGGTTACGATTCATTGGAATTACGGTTGATAAGTGACGGCAAAGAAATGTATTGGTCGCTTTTACGCCAGTCTCTACGTAGCTCTTCCTCGTATCTTTCCGCTAGTATTATATACATAAATAACTGGATCATAGTTATTTTCTAAAATAAAAGCTGTTTCTTAAGTAAGGCTTTGCATTGAAAAGGAAAGTTGTAATTTAATGTTGTGTTATTCTAAAGATTCATGATCGCAATCTGTGGTTATGTGAAAATTGTGTACACGTATGTCTAGGCATTCACTCGCTGTCTTTCATATATAACTAGAGCGCGGTGCATGCCGGCCAACATTCCGTGTCAAAAGCAGTAAAAGAGACCAGGAACAAGATTACTCTTATCGTTCGTCTGAATGTCCTTGATGATAAGTTTAAACTGGCTAAAATTTCATATGTCCCTTTCGTGTCAACCTCCGACGGAATTTCACAGAAGCTGAAATCTCAGGAAAACCTAATTTT
The DNA here is from genome assembly GCA_011170035.1 of Teleogryllus occipitalis. NCBI lineage: Eukaryota > Metazoa > Arthropoda > Insecta > Orthoptera > Gryllidae > Teleogryllus > Teleogryllus occipitalis. Next base: position 350,335 of record BLKR01000420.1, read on the forward strand.
GCTAGTGCATTTTACAAGTTCAGGTCGACGTACTTCTTAGAATAACATGACTTTGCATCACAAAAGCATCTGCGTAATTTTGTACTGCTTGCATATCGTGATCAAAATTTGTATTCATCTATTTACGGACTTTATGATCTGAAAAAATTCAGATGTTTTATAATTTTTGCTAATTTATAATTTATTAAAATGCGTAAACTGTTAACGATGAGTATATTTAAAACGATTTTATCTTATGAAGACGTAAAATCCGGGTTTCGTTCTTTCCGTCTTATCTGAAGCCTTAGATCTAAGCGTATTGAGTCACATCAAAGTGACCATTCACCCGTCGTTAGTGCATTGTATCACACATGACGTATGTCGTCAAAAGCATTGTAGATTTTTGTCATTGTGTACATTTGCAACCTACAACAATAAATCGCATTAAGGTTTGAATATATGTTTATATTAGTGCATAATATATAATGTATATATAATTATATTATATAACATATATGTGTAATGTTTGTAATGTATATGTATGTATTGCCCCCCCCCTGTAAATGTAAATAGTGTTCGGTGTTAGATTAAGTTAGGATGTAAGACAAAGTAGATTTAGATTAGTTTGTAAGTATCCAGTTTGTAAGCTAGGCCATAAGTTGTCTATGTAAATAGAATTTAAGAATAAATATTTATTATATGCATTATTTATCATATTTTATAAAGGAAGTGAAAGTACTTGTTTCGGCCCGCGGCCTGGTATCTGCACAATGGTCCTAGGAAAGGGATTTTGCTTCATTTTCTGGGGGAAGTGAGAGCACAAGCGCGAGGAGCGTCGCACGGTGGTTTGAAAGGCGAAAAAAAAAAAAAAAAAAAAAAACGGACAAAAATCAATTTTTCAAAATTGTCTGATTTGCTTCATTCAAGCACATATGAACAGAAAAATGTCCAATGCTTTATGAATTGATATTTTGATATTTTCTTGTTCATTATTGTGTACAGCGCGCGCAAAAATGAGAGATTTATAAAGACACGGACGGTCATAAATTCATCCCATTTTGAAATGCACATTTCTCGATTACAATTAAAGTTATCAAATTCGTATTTTTCCCAGTTACTCTTCAATACTTTATAAGTACATTTCTTACAAAAACCATACTTTTTACATTCACATTAGTTGTAAATAAATTATTGAAATATATATGCCTGCTACATTTGCGTTTCTTGACTTACAAAAAAATGTACGCGTATGTATGTCATGAAACTTGCAGTAATAATACAAGAAACATCGGGGAACACGTTCGTGTAGGTTTCATCTGCAACTATTTGCAACTCTAGAAACCCCAAGAATGAAAATGTTCTTCTGCGCGGCCGGCCGCGCGACCGCGGCAACGCGCTGTTACGAGAAACTGAAGCGGGAGGGCGAGGGCTGCTTTGACACGTTCTACCTAGGGCGACATTCAGATATTACGGAACCAGGGGGCCCTTGCAGTGTTTATAATGTAATGTAATCTAAACATCACCACGTGCTCGAATGAGAGGGCGATTGGGTTTCTGGTGTGGGCAAGAGCGTAGGTCGCCGCACCTCTCGGGTTCGACTGAAACAAGCACTTGATAGATCGAAAACGATGAACATGATGTCCGGTATAGGTATCGAACAGGAACTCTTTCATCTGTCAGATTGCTTGTACGCATGATAACACCAAGGCATATGCTCGCTAGCTGTTGGTATCAATGAAAGGTCTGTGGGACTGTAATCTGGTCGAGTTCGTCCCTAGTGTTGCATGTGCAGTATGAGAAGTGAAAAATGAATTTTTAAGTGAATCGCAGTAAGCTCCTTCAAAAAACTAGAGAAAATAAATGAGATTGTGGCGCAAAACAAGAACAGTTTGTGCTAGCAAATTTCGTGAACAAATTTGACTTAATCCTAGAAAAACGAAGGGGACACTCAAGGAGCCCACCACCTTGATGTAAACTTTCAGTTTACTTGATTCATGTGCTCTACATTATTGAGAATTAATGTACTTCTTGAGGCAGTTTCACTCTTCATTTTCCATAGCAATGACAGAAGATATATTTTCTTTCCTCATACAGAAAGCTGCCTCAACAATTACATTAATTCTCAATAATGTAGAGCACATTAATCTTTTTTTAAATCTGCATTTTTCTAGTGCGGGTTTGGTACCCCCTTCGTAAAAGACGTAGTTTTTCATTGTGCTTTCAGTGGGTGTATTTTATTTCCCCCTTTCGTGTTTGTAGGAAAATGTTGTGTTGGCTATGGTTTTTTGCGTTGGCTATGTTGTCAACTTTCATACATTTGTAGTAAACACGTCCCTGAACAGAATTGACGGTGGGAGTGAGACTATTTTTCAGTCGTTTATTCACTCTAGATGTCAGGAAGATTGGCTGAATCGGAAATAGAAAAATTACTGAAGGCTTAGTCATTACATAAAGAGAGTGAAGATGAAGATAGAAGTATTTGCAGGTGAAGAGGATACAGCATACAATCAAGTTACGGTGAATAGTACAGTAAATAATTCTTTCACTGAAATGATAGCTAATTTCGGAAGAAAATCCGTTCCGCTGCTCCTGAAACACACATTGCCAATATTGTTAAAGTTTCTTCTGCGTTCTTCTTTTTTTCTAAAGCGTTCAAAACGTTTTCTTTTCAATCAAGAATTCAGATAATTGTGACACATACAAATGAAGCTGTGCGAAAGAATATTGAAAGGACGAATGAAACTGAGGTTTATGTCTTTATTAATGTAGTACTACGTATGGGTGTATATAAAGACAACAATGTTTAAGTGCATTATTTGTGGTCAGATTTGCTTGAGAAAGCAATGCGCAGAGCCACTATTGGCAGAGACCGTTTTTTAGTCTTAGATTTGATGAAGCGCTTAACTTTCCAGGTACTTCCGTCCTAAATTTCACAATAATATGAATGAAATGTTGTGAAGAAACCGACAGTACTGACACTGAAGATGCATAATATTTCGCAGTAAGAAGCGTGAACCACTTTAAAAGCAAATTAACTTCAAATAAACATTGAAAATAGAGTTCTAGGTTAAAATCATTTCATTTTATTGCGTAAAACTATTTTTGTCCGCTTTTTTGCCAATCCGTACCATAGTGCTTCGGCCGCCCCGTTGCACCAAGAGAGGCCTGCGGCACCACGCGTCGGACGACTTTCGGGAGTACGTAGGACCAATTGGACTGTTATGAAAACTCTAGTCAGGCGAACGTCTGTGGATACAAAACATTCGTATTTTGCGACACCCCCCCCAAAAAAAACATTCATTTTTAAGTCCATATCCACCCCCACGTAGTTAGCCGAATTGCTCAACTACGGTCCGCGGTCACGGAAGCTAACCAAGTCGAGACTCTACTGATTCCTGAACGGGCAACGTGTGGGAACCCCGGTTACTAACGGCGCCAAGCGCTTGGCCTAAGGGATAGAAGTCATCGACTGACTGAGACGTTACGGACGAAAGTAAAAAAAATCGGTCTATTAGTCTACATTTCTAAACTCTCGATGCCCAAAAAGGGCTGAGTCGTTTTGGGGAAGAAAGTTAATGTTTTTGTCGTTTTGGGGAAGAAAGTTAATGTTTTTGTCGTTTTGGGGAAGAAAGTTAATGTTTTTGTCGTTTTGGAAAAAAAGTTAATGTTTTTGTCGTTTTGGAAAAAAAGTTTGTTTTTGTCGTTTTGGAAAAAAGTTTGTTTTTGTCGTTTTGGGAAAAAAAGTTAATGTTTTTGTCGTTTTGGGAAAAAAAGTTAATGTTTTTGTCGTTTTGGGAAAAAAAGTTAATGTTAGGAAGAATAAACGTTATACTAACAGTACTTCAAAAATTCAAACACGTTTTACTTATAAAAATTCGGTGTCTTCCTGACACGGGTTAAACATTTCGACTTGCATTATTGTTGTTGCTAATATTATAATTATCATTATCACAATCACCATCATCAGCCATATTCTGCCTCTGTGGGATGTTGGCCGAAATAGCCTCGCCGACATAGCCTGTTTTAAGGGGGAAGGTATGACATCGCGATCCCGATTGCAGGAGTGAGAAGGGAATTCGCCACATCATAACAGGCATACTCGCACGGCGAAGAGACTAACTTTTTCAGAGGTTTGACCGGAAGCGGTGGCTCAGTGTCATTCCAGTGCCTCTGACCGGGAAGTCCTAGGTTCGAGTCCTGACGGCGGTAGAATTTTCGGCACTAGCTAGTGAGCTAGGTCGAATTCAGTCGCTGTCTGGAGGAGAATTCTAGCGGCCGGCTGCTCCGATGGTAGTTTTCTGTGGTTTCTCCGATCAACACCAGGCGAATGCTGGAGAAGTACCCTAACAAACGGGCCATGGACCGCGCGCGATCTTTCCTCCCTGTTTCTTGTCCTATCCTCACCCCCCCTACACACACACACACACTAACATGCACTAGACTACCATACATGCCGGGAGACCGGTCGGGGACTTGGAACTTGTTTCTGCTGGGTCAATACCGCGTTGGTGAGAGATGCTTGGTTTGGAAGAACCCGCTAATCGACGGTAGGTGGACGCCGGATCTCGCCATCCAGTGGGGGAGGATCACCGCCGCCTCCCGATGAGAAACGTGCACTACCCTGACGGGACTAATGACCTCAGTAGTTGACGCGCCCGGAACCACTAATCAATCAATCCCGAGGTTTGAATAATATTCTTAAATAGGCGTATTTTTGCTTTGACACACGTTCGTACATTTATGCCCAGAAGCAAAACGAGGCACTTCTTATAAAGTACAAATGTTAACTAATGTATTATATCGTTAAAATTATTATTTATATTTTTGATGGTCGGTATAGTCTTAAAGCGCCTAGAAACTGTTCGGGAGCAGGAAAGATTTTACTTGGCGCTTAAACTTGGTATTAATTTTTTAAAGTGTTGTGGCAATAAATAGCAATATATGCAATACGCACGTACTATATGTGGACTTGTTATAGTGCACTATTTATACTGACAACTCAATATGATTCATACGACGTGTGTTGTAATGTATTGCTTGAAAACATGTTCCCATCCCCTGAAGAAGTTGGTTCTAACAAAAACTACAGATTCGTAAATAAATAGACAAGGCAATAGTAAATTCCTAGCAAAAAGAGGCTTACAAGAATCACGTGGGTGGGAATTGATTATTCGTACAAATCTTTTTTCTAATCCCTGGGAGCTATAGGATGAGTTACCCCAAAATATTATGCCGTATCTCAGGCACAAATTCTGCTATTGGGCGACAACGGGCAGGATTTTTCCCCCTACGAAACTCGCATGATTTCTCGTAGTCTCGCTTCCGGGAAACGTGTTAAGCGTTGAATTTCTAATTATGCTTCTGCGCTTAGAGGCAGCCTGAAGTAGTTTCAATTTATGTAGACATCGCTTATGATGGATGCGTAATTTCTATCTTATTTGATTGGTGCTCATTTCTCAATATATTGTGGGAAACAATTTTTTTTTGCAATAAAAAATAAAAAAAAAAGCAGCAATGGGTGGTGTTACAATGGTTCCAGAATTTCGCGTGTGGCTTGTCTACAATAACGACACACGTTCTCACGCGGCTATGCTCGCCTTAGATATTGTCTTGTCTTTCAATAAGTTTGGTCTTCGTTATCTAAGTAATATTTCCGTGTTCCCACTCTCGCCTTGCCCCTCCGCTACTGACCACCATGCTCTAGCCCGTGCTCTCTGCGTTGTCCTCGCTTGCTCACACATGGCGTTTCTCGCGCAGTTCCTCGCTTGTTGTAACTGTCGCTCTCGCACAATTCCACGCTTGTGGCCGCTCTGTTGCTATCGTGTAGTTCCACGCTTGCGCCCTCTGATCTCGCGCTATTACTCTCGTGTGCCCTCTCTCGCATGTCCTCGTCTGTGCCCTATGTCGCTCTATCGCTTGTGCCCTCTCTGTCGCTCTCGCGCGAGACGTCGCTTGTGCCCCCTCTCTCGCTCTCACGCAAATCATCGCTTGTGCCCTCTGTCGCTCTCGCGCAGGTCGTCGCTTGTGCCCTTCTCGCTTGTCTCTCTTCTCTGTCGCACTCGCGGGAGCTCTCGCTTGTGTGCCCTCTCTGTCGCACTCGCGGGAGCTCTCGCTTGTGTGCCCTCTCTGTCGCACTCGCGGGAGCTCTCGCTTGTGTGCCCTCTCTGTCGCACTCGCGGGAGCTCTCGCTTGTGTGCCCTCTCTGTCGCACTCGCGCGCGCCCTCGCTTGTGTGTCCTCTCTGTCGCACTCGCGCGCGCCCTCGCTTGTGTGCCCTCTCTGTCGCACTCGCGCGAGCCCTCGCTTGTGTGCCCTCTCTGTCGCACTCGCGCGCGCCCTCGCTTGTGTGCCCTCTCTGTCGCACTCGCGCGCGCCCTCGCTTGTGTGCCCTCTCTGTCGCACTCGCGCGCGCCCTCGCTTGTGTGCCCTCTCTGTCGCACTCGCGCGAGCCCTCGCTTGTGTGCCCTCTCTGTCGCACTCGCGCGCGCCCTCGCTTGTGTGCCCTCTCTGTCGCACTCGCGCGAGCCCTCGCTCGAGTGCTCTCTCTATCGCACTCCCTTATATCGTCGCTTTTGCTCTGTCGCTCTTGTGCATGCCCTCACTGTCATTCTGTCGCTCTGGAGCTTGCTGTTTGCCTTGGGAGGAGCCCTCTTTGGCAATCGCTCTTTTGCTTCGATGTAGTTCTCGTCCTTACCATATTCTCGCCGCGACGTTTGTCCTTAGCGTGCGAGCAGTTTTTACGGGAAGCGGTCTTCGTTTTGCAGAGTCGTATGTAGACTTTTGATTCCAAGGCCAGCGTACGAAGGAACCTGGCGAGCGAGAGCAGTAGCAGGTTGTGGGACTCTGCTGCAAAGCCGTGGCGCGCCTGTGGGCCGTGCGAGTGGACGGACGGATGTGCGGCCGGTCGGGGGGCCGGCAGCCATTCGTGAGAGCAAAGCGGAGCGACGGCGCGGAGTTGCGGGGGCGGGTGGCGCGCGGACGCTGAGGGCGAACCGGCAAGCGCCGGGGCTGCGGCGGCGGGCTACGAGCCGCTCCTGGCAATGAGTTGGGGGCGAGAAGGGGGCGCACATGGGGAAGGGACGCGACGCATTGCTGGCCAGGGGGAGCTGCGGGGGTGGCGCCGCGACGAGCTCCCCTTCCCTCCCTCCCTCCCCTACCCACCCCTTCTCTCCACTCTCTCCCCTAGCAATGGCTTGCGGCAGGCGCTGCCGCCGCGAACCGACGCGAGCACCTCGCGCTGGGAAAGTCCGCGCCTGGAATTTGTGCGAGTCGGATAAAATAATTCCACAGTGGTGTTACGCCCCCCTGTCGCAATTCCCGCATGATTCAAAACGTACCTATGCGAGCCATTTGAAAAATGGTGACTAAATATTCCATCCTTATGAAATTAATTAACTAATTAATTGGGCATGGCCGCCGATTTAAACACACACTTTAATATGTGAATTTAATGTTGTTAATGTATCGACAATTCAAACTGGCAGAAATCTAACTGTATCGGCACGGAAGCTTTTGTTTTAATATAATTGTATCGTAACATAATTTCGGAGATCATTTGGATGGACCGGTGAGAAATTATTTTCAGTATCTCTCAAATTGTTTTTTAGCGAAGAATTCGAAAACGTGATGATTTAGAATAACTTTTAAAGTCTGCCATAGAATTGTTTCATTTATTTTTTCCATGTTTTCATTTACCTTTTCTTGAAAGTATCCTACATGTTACCAATGAAGTTGATCGTGCTTATAAGGGAGACTATTAGTGTTTTTTCATCCATTATCTACACGAACCTGCTGTGTATTCCCGTTCATCGATTTTAATCCGGCAAAAGAATGCCCGGAACGAGGTGGCCGTGCGGCTGCGTCGGTGGCGACCGTAGCTTCGCTGCGGACGCGGGCGGCGTGGGCTGGGAGAGGGGGGCGGTGCGTGCAGGGGGGTGGCTGTTCGTACTTAGATCGAGCCGCCAGCGCGACAGTGGTGCCAACCTGCGGGCGCTTGTGTGGAGCTCTGCCGGCGGAGGCAATGGACTCGCGACCCTCGACGTTGCTTCCGCCGCAGCTGCCATAGCCGTCGTCTTCGTCGTTGTCCTCGCCGCCGCCTATGCTTACGTCGGCTAGACGAGCTCGTGGCGTGCGTGAGGAGAAACGATAACAATGCGGCGGGTGACGGCGATCGGGACGTGCTGCCTAGCCAATATTATTTCAAACGCAGAGACTGAAGACGAGGTCGGGAGATTTTCAGAAACAAATGACGGGACAGTGGTTAAGACTGACGCCCACCGAAGTACAATTTCTTTGCGACGAGATTTTACTATTATTGCATGACGGGAAGCGACGTTACGTGTGGGTCATTCCTCTTCGTATGTTTTTTCATGTCTTGAGCTTCTGTATTTGTTGTCCATCCCAGGGATGTGTAACAAACTCTTGCGATATTTTTTCCGGAGACGTTTTTATGGATTCGCCTACGTAAGCACGTTATAAAGAAGGTAAACACTTCCATTCTCGTGAGGGGAAATGAACGGCACGATCGAGGGTGAAAATGCAGGCCAAACCGATATCGCCGTGTTGGCTGTTCTTGCTCTGCTCTAGTTCCTGATTCAATGGACACGGACGGCCTTGTTGACCGAACGCTCGTTTGATTAATGCTTCCTAGTGTACACAATAGTGTAGTGTACGGTAATATGTTTAGTTTGTCTCAAACGTAATTATAATGGAATTTTCTCAATTTCAGTGTTCAATATGAAAAATAGGAAAAGTCTTCTGCGATATTCTTGATTTTTCGATTATTGAAGACTAGTTAGATTTTAGATTGTCGGCGAATGTTGGGGAACCACGATGACTAATATTACATGGATATTAAGTCATTTAAGTATTTATGATTAAGTATTATGTATTTTGACATTAAGTTAATTTGCAAATAGTGCATCCGGATACATGTTCAAAAAGGCGTGTGAAAATAAAACTCCTCATGAGTTACGGAGAGAATAAAAGGACATAATAGGTTCATTTACGCCCCTATTCGGGTGCGATGTCAAGAACGGCATTCCATTTCGGGCGCGGTATCAAGAAGGTGTTTTTAGTAATTTGTCTTACAATCTGTTCATTTAAATTTCTTCAATAAATTCCGCTTTTTTGTTCAATAAATTGCATCTATGTTTCAGATCAACCTAAATATTTTGCCGAGAGACATTTGCAATGCGCTCGTTTCCAAAATCAAACCTTGAAATTTTTGGCGCTACAAAGGGTAGCCATTTCTACTTGCTATATAATCTTTCCGAGCGAGTGAATGAGAAAATACACACACGCTCACAGAAATGACTTTCTCATTTTACCTAAAATGTTATGTTGAAATTCCTTCCTTCCATTATTAATTTTATAATGTACAATATAGCAGTGTGAGGAATACAAATAAAATCAATTTTCAATTAATTAAGGATGTACACGTACGTAATACATTTATTTTTCGTCACATACAAATAATTATTTAAAGATAAGTACGTGGTTTTTGAGAATGCTGTAACAAGATCCATCCGCAACTGGTGCCTTTTGGTATAGACTTGTCATTGAAATTCATTTACCACAATATCAAAATTCGACAAAATCAAAGGAATGGTTTCTGAGAATGGCTGCGCCAAGATATCTGGGAATTTCGACCAATGGTGATTTCTGGTACTGCTTTTTTTGGTTGTTCGTCACTTTCAAAGTTTTTCCTGTACTTTAAACACTTGCGTTTTAAATATAATGCAAAATAGATATATTTCATGTTAATATATTTATCGATATTTCTTCATGGAAATGGCTTAGTAATATTGAAAATCTCTGTATATGTGAAAATGGTACGAAGTCGTCGTGTAGAGTATACGATTTGGACTTTCAACATTAAATAATTGAAAAGCGGAAACAGAGAGGAAAAATGTTCATTTTGTGGTTCGTTTAGTCACTGTTTAAACAAATCCTTAAAATCCCTTTCAATATTTCCTGACATAGACACATCAAAAAAATTGTCGTGATATTCAACAATACTTACGACGCTTTGAGTTAAGTGAATACGCGGTAGAGTGGTCGTGATCGCCGGAATCTTGCCACATTATTGTTTATTATCTATATTGCTTATTTCCGTTTCGCGCAGAAATTGAATGAAAATTGAAAAGTATCCCGCCACCGGCCATTTTAGAGGTGTCTTTGGTTTCGATTATTATCCAGGGGACTCTAGGAAAACCAAAGAAATGAAAAGGTTTCGATTTCAATTGAAAAAAAAAATGCAAATATTTGATTGTGATTTTCCTCTTCTCATCGTGCGTCTATTGACTGACTTCCCATACTCAATGTGTCACGACTACCGACACAGTAGACGTCATGCGAAAGAAATGCTTTAAGGAAAAGTTCACTCGCCATTAAACATTACTATTCACGTATTTAGATATGGAATAGCTTTTTTTATATTTATAGTATGTAATACTATATTTCAGTGTATAAAACTGCTTCTACGTATGTAATCTGTCCGTATTAAAACGTAATGTGGTGTAATATTATGCGAAAAAAGTTTAGTTGTTCTTGAGCAGTGCTCGTGCTGTTTTATGGAAAGCCATTTTGTTCGGTTTTGTTCAGCAGCATTTTGCTGCTACAAATCACCAGTATTGTTATTATTAGTTTTGAAATCGATATTATAGGAAAGGTGGGTTTGGAATGGTCTGTGTACTTACAAGTTCACTCATCGCCGAGTGAAGGCAAAGCGAAGCGCCGGCCTGCAGTGAGCCGGGCGGAGCGTTTGCTCCTAGTGTGCATTCGGCGGCGTGAACGCGGGGTCGCTGCGCCTATTGTGCCGGCGAGTGCCGTCCCGCGGCTGGGGCTCGTCGCGGCGCACGCGTTCGATTAGAGCGGTCCCACGACGCGTAGGCGGCGCCGAGGGCGGAGGGGAAGGCAATCGCTGCCACCGCCACAGTCTCTAATGCCGTCGCCGCCACAGTCTCTAATGCCGTCGCCGCCACAGTCTCTAATGCCGTCGCCGCCACAGTCTCTAATGCCGTCGCCGCCACAGTCTCTAATGCCGTCGCCGCCACAGTCTCTAATGCCGTCGCCGCCACAGTCTCTAATGCCGTCGCCGCCACAGTCTCTAATGCCGTCGCCGCCACAGTCTCTAATGCCGTCGCCGCCACAGTCTCTAATGCCGTCGCCGCCACAGTCTCTAATGCCGTCGCCGCCACAGTCTCTAATGCCGTCGCCGCCAGTCCTCCACCTCCACCACCATCGCCGTCGCCCCTATTGCCGCCGCCACCTCCACCGCCGCCTCCACTATTTCCACCACCACCACCACCACCCACCATCGCCATCGGCGTTGCCTCCCCGTCTCTCCCCTTCCTTCTCGATCTCTTCCTTCCACCGCCTCTTCAACCACCATCCACCGCTAACGCCGCCGCCGCCGCCACCACCACCACCACCACCACCACCACCACCACCACCACCACCACCACCACCACCACCACCACCACCACCACCACCACCACCGCCACCGCCCTTGCCGCCTTTTCTCTCCTCCTTCGTTCTGGTATCTTCACCCTCCGCAGCGGTTTCTGCTGCCGCCATCTCCATTCCTGTCGCTCTCGCTGCCACGGCATTCCCTCTCGCGGCCTGCACTCCCCCGCCGCCATTCCGGCTGCCCCCTCCTACGTCGCCGCCCCCGTTGCCAGAGACGCAGCCGCCTCTGTGACGCAACTTCCTTGCTAGCGCGTCTCGTAAGAAAGCGAGGGCTTCGTGATGCTCGCCCTACGCGCTCGGCGCAGCGGCTCGATTCCGCTCGGCGGCGGCGACTTTCCCCTCTCTCGAATGGAAGAGTACGCTCCGTCTCGTGTGGGCGTATTTGTAGCAGAAGGGCTCCATTGAGAAAGGACGAATGCGTTTTACTACGTGAAGAATGTTTCGTAATGTGAGGAGACCACAAAAGATCTTCTTTCATCTTTAACCTCAGATATTCTCGGACACTTTCCTTTACGGAAAGAGGTATTCTACCAACGTATAAATAACGGGATGTTTCTCTGAATGCATTCTGTTGTACCTCGGCCCTTTCTTTCTTTCTTTTGTGTTTTCATGTGTTTAACTGGTGTACTAAAAATATAATTAAATTTGCTTACAAATGTGAGAAAGACGAAATATACGATCTCGCAAGCTCTGAAAATTGTTACCGTCGATTTTTGAAAGCAGCTGGAAGTCAATATTAATATTTTATTATCCGTTTCCATTTCTTTATCGAGGCGGCGGCGGCATTGACGACCTCGCGCGCGAGGCCGGAATATGAACCCTATCTTATCTTTAGTGACGGCGACATGTATCTGAAGATGTGCGGATGCCTGCAAATGCGTGACGAATGAGGTTCCTACTATGGAGATACAGAGGAAAGATTTTGCATCTTGTCCGATGAATGTAGGTTCCTTGCTTCAATAGCTGGCATTTTTCTTCCTTTATATTATATTCGTTCTCACGCTTTAAGACGTCCATGCTCCAGATATAGAATATTTTGTTTTTAAGGTGTTTTTTACCTTTCTGTGATGACTGTTCCTAAATGCATTTTTTATTTTAAAACTTGTACGAAGTCAAAAGAAAATGAGAAACTTATCTCGGGAAAAGGATAGTAGTGGTGGGGTGAGGATATTGTTGGGCGTGCGAACAATAAGGAAAACGAACTCCATGAAAAAATATTCATGAAATATTATTACAGCAAGGAAACTGGTTTCTGTATCTGTTCTTTACATTCATGAAACCAAACAACTCAAAAGTCTGAAATTGATGAATTAAGACACTAAGATTATTTTTATTTTTGAAGCGGTATTTGCTCTTACAATGCATATATAATCCTTTTAATTACCACATCATAGTAATACCATCAAATAATACTGCAATAATTAAAATTAATGTACTGTAATAATTGAGCAACAATGTTTTAATGTTAATGTTAGCTGAAGGTCCATTGTCCGCAAACTACATTAAAATATACGAGCTGACAGGGCCGATAGAGCAATTTTTTGCCCCATTCTAGTTCTCTGGAATTAGATATGTGAAGATGGGTGAGAGTTTGAGTGCACGTTCCCACAGCCGATTGCGCATGAATCATGTGGCGAGAACCGGGAGGGGGGGTCAAGTTCATACAACAAAATTACTGATTCCCTGCATGACCGGTTGTTCAAAATTCTGGTGAGTAACGAGTAAGTAAGAAAACTTTTAAACTTTCTTTTTCACCAAAACACGTCAATTGCCATTCATAATGTCATAATAGAATTTCGTCGTTAGTAGTTCTAATGCGCTTGACGAGTAGAATACACTCGAAAGAAAGGAGCCAGGAAATGTAGAGAATGAGATGTTGATAAAGAGGATAATTGGGAGAATATTGGTAATACGAGAAAATGAGCATGATACCGACGAAATGAAAATTGTTAGTCGTTTTGGATAAGTGTATGAATGACGATGAATTGAGAATTTCGGACTTAATCCGACTAATAATGGCATGAGCCCCAGAACGCTGGGTGCGGTAAAGTGATCGTGAGGTGTCTTGACAAGGATTATTTTGGCATAGAAATGCGTTGGAAATTATGCATTTCACATACTAAAGTTTGTTTTATGTAAATTCTTCGACAAGTCGGAAATACGTAGCAGCGAAGCGTCAGCCGAGTTATATAGTGAGGTTGGGTTAGGTGGTATCGTGTAAATAGGAATTTACGACTGACAGAGTGGAACTGAAAACCACACACACCTCGTCTCATTATCCTTAGAAACTTGCTACGGTTTATCACGTCTGGTATTCCTCTTCGCCGTAACGTTCTTCACCTTCACTTGCCACATATTGTTGGCTAATGTATACATCGTCGTACTAAAATGCTTAGAAGCTACTTGGGACTTGATCCATCCATGTTGGGTAATGCTACCTTGGGAATTAGTCGGATTCGGACAATAGCCATAAACATACGAGTACATTCAATTGCAGGTGTGCGCGGAAACCGACTGACACATCGCTCGAGCAATGTTTAGGAATATTTTTGTCTTATCGTTTTGAAGGGCTGCCGTGCCAAACCCCCGCGAGAAACAAGGCGCGAGAGTTGCGGCGGTCGCGGCGTCGCCACGCTGGCGGCCGGCGTTCTCGCGGCGGGGGCGGAGGCGGTCGCGTGAGAGGAGGCGGGGGGACGGCAGACAGCGTGGGCGGAGGCCATAGCGCAGGGGACGCATTTAGCCTACAGTGCGTGTCGGACCCATCCGAAATAGAGAGAAGAGAGCCAGCGTCGGTGGCGGCGTCGCGATGCGGAGCGGGGCTGGGCCGGGCCGGGCCGGGCGGGCGGAGAGCGGAGAGAGGCTGAGAACCGAGGACGGCGCGCGGCGAGACGCGGGCGCCGCGTTTGGTGCGCTCTGCTGCGCCCCGGCTCGCGCGCGTCGGAGCACGGACGTCACGGTAACGAGGCAGCTGCGGCGGGGAGGTGGCATTGTGACGCCGCCCCCGCCCCCGCCTCCGCCTCCGCCTCGATCCCCCCGACGCTCGTGCCGCCGCCGCCGCCGCGGCAGGCGGGCGCCGCCCCGCCATCGCGGGTGACCCTGGCGATGTATCGGAAACTCCGCTAGCCCGCGTCCGCGCCACTCGATGTACTTGTCGCGGCGACCGGCACTCGGCCGCCGGAACTCGCCTTCCGCCAGAACCGGGCTTTCCGGAAGGTCGCGGAGCTCGGCTAAGTGCGGTTGACGCCCGCCCGAACTAACGATCCGTTCGTTGTGGCCTTTCCTCGCGCGATTGCTCGAAATTAGCTTTGGTTCTGGGCGCGAAGGCGCTTAGTCCCGGCGAATAATTGATTTTAATTAATCGTTTTACTTTTGGAAGATTCTGAAAATGGAAGTTAAATACTTGTTTGGTTTGCATAATTGTGGTGATTGAAGTGTTTTTGTATGGAGGCGGAGTGAAAAGACGTTCGATTGGTCACTTATCACAAGTAAAGAGCACTTATTACTCGTTTGTCACTTATTGTTCGTTTATATGAATGTTCCTAACCTTGAAAGTGGTTTTGGGTTTTAAAAAGTGCCTAATTATTTTCTTAGCATAATCTAAGTATGTTGTATGCACTAACTTCGGATAGGATAAATAAAAAATCTGAGGGTGTCGGGAAACTCAAGATTTTGAACGATGATTTTCCCTTTGTCGAACGTCATTCTAGTACCAGCAAAGAGCAAAACAAAGTGAATGTAGTAATTTTAAAGATATTAATTGAAAAATTTATTCTATTTATTTGTATGATAAGAATTTGCTTCGACCCTTTATTCCGAAGTGTGCATATTCAGTACTTTTGGAAATCGACCGAGGTAGTATTCTGCCCGCTGTAGTGAAATCAGTCTGTTTCTAGAGTGATCGTCAATATTATTACGCATCTAATGGGATTGAGCAGAATTTTCATATTTCATCACATCTCGAGCCCAATATAGTTATTCTGCCGTGACTGTCACAGCTTTTTTTTTTTTTAAGTGTTATTACCTTCAAAGTTCGTTCGCCTGAATATTGCCCTACATGTAATAAATGCCATGCCTTTTCTTGAATTACGACATTAGCTGTTCTGAACAGGAGGCAAATCGGTGCGGGGTCGAGTCTAGCAAAAGTGAATGTACATGCGCTCTCGTTTGACAGAGCTGACTGGCAGGGCTGATGTGGGGCTGGGTGCTGACGATTGCACATTTTATCGCCCATAGACGTAGTAATTGAAATTGTAGTGTATTTGTTGACAGCAGAGTTGTCGCTGCTTCGTTGATGCCAATTGCACTTATGGCGAAGGAATAGTTGAACTTCTGATTCTTTCGTATTTAGTGTTTGCATTTCATAAAAATACAAAAAGAATCGCACTTCTGATTTTTCAGACCTCTCATATTGTTGCCTTTTAAAGGATTTTGGGATGAATCATGATCATCCCACGGAAACTCTTTTTAGATCTTAGCAAGTGAACATTTTGATTTAAGGGATTTAGGGTATAACATAAAAATAACAACGGGGATCCATGTATGAGCCATTAATTGAGCTATTTTAGCACCACACAGGAGGGGTAACAGACGTCAGGAATCAAATATTATGGAGTCAATAACAACGAATGTGAACATTACCTTCTACGCCCTAGCCTTTCCTTTGTTGCTAATTGCATTCAGAGTTCATGTCTATTTGCCCAAAATTTAGTTCAATCCCATCCCAACGTTTTTTGAAAACATAATACACCCATGCCCTCCAATTTGAGTGTACGATATACTAATTTGGAAAGAATCCAACCTTCGAGGAATCTCCTCACTATTCCTCACCCCTCAGTGTATCAGTGAAGTGTACCATGTATCTCTCCCAATATTAAATACATTACCTGCTGAAACTGATAAAATTAGACCTGCCCAACTGAATTATATAAGCACTGTTCCCAGGCCTTTTTTTGACATTATACCTTCCCAAGAAACTAGAAAAACCCCATACTTTCCCTTGACCCTAGTCCCTCATGCCGCTTTCCGCGCCTCTTGGCGATAACCGAATTGGGCACGGGCAGGCGCGAGGCGGGACTCACTGCGCTCGCGCTATCGCCAGGGGTACCGGGGAGGAAGCGCGTGGCGGCGGCGGTATCGAGGCTCTCGGGTTCCCCCACCCTCACCTCTGGCGCCACGATTGCGGTGGCAATTGCTCTCTGCATGGTGGAGGCGACACCTCTCTCGTAACGCCCCGAAACCCAGTTGGTCTCTTGGGAATCACAGGACCGTATCCGGGTACTCCTTAGACTCCTTTTCAGAAGTGCGATGTTGGATGCGTCGGGTAACGCTGGTCAACCAACGCGTAATGTTTTATTATACTTGTTAGTGAAGGTTTTTTTTTTTAACTTTATTAACTTCATATTAATTGGTTATGTTAGATGAGACTCAAATATTTAGTTTAAGGGGTTATATCTCGAATTTCTTACGTAGAATGTGTTACGAGAAAATATTTTTACTATTGACAGTTGGGGGAAGGATCCTTGTATTCGCTGTTACTAAAACGATCTGCATTGATACTTGTGGATGTGGTACAAACATGAATCTTAAAGTTTCGCTGCAATCGCTTAATTGACTTAAATACAACACATATCTGAATGTTAAAATGATTGATTTGAAAAATGAATTATTAATGATTGTTTATCTTTACATTCAGTATGAACTGAAGGGTCATGCATGTGTAGGCATGCACGCATTAAATCCAACGATCGAGAATTCACAAGAGATCAGTTCAATTCAATATGCATCTTGGTTTTTGTTTACCTCATGTTAGTATCGTGTTCTCAAACTAGTTTTAATGAATAATTTCATTGTGCAACAATTAAGTATTTTCGTGACGTACTGAATTTTTCATATTATTGAATCGGTCCGTTATGTTGATATTCAGCTGATATCACATATTTAAGGACGATTGCCTCTTGGTTAAATGTGTTGTTATATAAATCGAATATATTTATTTTTTGGCTTTTTAATGAAGTAAATAATTGTTATATTTTTCAAGATTTAGTGTAATAATACTACAATTAATAATGTTAACTTACTATCGTATTTTAATATTTAAGAATATGCAAAAACGATGCGTGCAAACGTAATGAAAGTGTAATGTCCTGCAAGGAAGTTACTCTAATTGTTAACATGCGTATTCTGTCAGTAAATACGTTTGTACTTAAATAAGTAATTCAAATGAATTACATTTATTTATTTATTTGAAAGGTTGCAATGAAATAGGGAAGTTACGAATTCCTTTCTATGAAGTGCTGAAATTTCATTCCTGAAGGACGTGATTGAAAACTAACCTCTGTATATTCTCCATCATTCACGCGAAGAAAATGCCAATTTAAATCTTACTTAATATCTTAAATAAAATATAGTATATAAGGAATGCGATTTACGAGGTCTTAATGAACCTGCCGTTTGTTTACAGCGAGAGTCAATAATAATAATAATAATAATAATAATAATAATAATAATAATAATAATAATAATAATAATAATAATAATTATTATTATAATAATAATATCTAATGCTCAATATCTCGCATTGTGAATAGTTAAATACCTCATATTTGACATTTATTATGAAGTTATCAGACCATGTCACGTTATGCGTACAATTGCTGGTTTTACTTGATTGTTTATTACTCCATCCGCTCGTAACCGTAGATAAGAAATCCATTATGTCATGTCGCAAACATGGCAATTGTTTTACTTATAGAGTTCTTTTCTAAGACGGAGCGAGCTATAGAGATGATACTATAATCGTCCTGTAATTGTCAATATGAATATATTTATGAAAGTCCTGAAAGTATGTCTTCTAAGTAGAAAATCGTGTATTAGAATATAATGTTGAGTGCGTGCTGCAGCTTTTGCAGTTTTCGTAGTGGAACATGTTCGAAGTTTGAAGTGTTTCGAAAACCATTCGAGGCATATAAAAGTTTGCTTACTAAAAGTTTTAAGTACAAAATGATGATACAATTTTATTTTTACTGTATATTTTTATTTGTTGTGATTAAAGTGAAAAGTACTGTGACGTACTGTGAGGGGAGAAGAGTAATTGTAATTTTTCAACCCTAGAATTCGTACCCTCTTAGACCCCAATAAAATAATGACTAACCTTTTGAAACGACCATAAAAACATTTCTCTATTATCTGAAATTACGATTTAAGTTTGCGGTCGTTTGTAATGTTTCTGTCATTCTCTCTTTCTTTGTTGAAAATAGTTTCCTTGCCAAATGGACACACTAGCATGCAGTATTCCTTCTTTCCAATTCACTTGCCCGACTTTGCGTGCGTGTGTATATTATTGAACGAAAAGAAGTTTAACCCGATACGCGATAGAAATACTGCATCATTAGCGTCTGCCATTCCCATAGAAACATAAAGGACGAGCGAACTAGTGCGCATGTGCCGCTGTTGAATCGTACTTCGCGTTTTCAGAAAATAATAGAAGTCGAAATTGCATGACTCAGGAATACAGGAGTGGGAATTTGTGGCCTGGGACACCTGTTCGTGTTCTCGCTGTGGCTTTTGGTTATACGCGGACGCGCATGGGGAAGATGCTGTGTGGACGAAGGCGGCGCGTCGCTTGGTCTTTCGCGCGTCCTCCGCGTGCGAAAGTTCGTCGCCCCCGTCCCGTCCCGTCCCGGCCCCGTCCCGCTCCGGCCCGCCCCGTCCCGCTCCGGCCCGCTCCGGCCCGCCCCGTCCCGCCCCGTCCCGCCCCGTCCCGTCCCGCCCCTTCCCGCCCCGTCCCGCACCCCCGTCCCGCCCCACCGTCCACGTGCGCGTCACCCGCCGTGTCGGCCCAGTACTCCCTGGCCATGCGCGGGTAAACAACTCGTCGGCGAGTCACCCGGATGTTGACGCGACCCGACTTATGGATGAATGTAAGCATCGAGCGTCCCCACTGATGCGCCTCTTCAAGTTGATGTATATTGTATGCGCGTGGTTTGTGTTCTGAGAGGAGGCCAGCGGTGGTCCAGTTCTAGGCTCTCATCACTTGGCCTTATTAACCTTTCGTTTACCTGTTGGACGAGCATGTCGATCGGAAAGAGCCTTGAAAGTCGCGGAGAAATGTTAGAGTTCCGTGATACTTCCATCGAGCGCACCGTATTTCACGCCGGCAGAGTAATTAAAATTCTACTAGAATCCCAATTCACGCTATTGTTTAATGAAGCAGGTGGCAATCCATAAATGTTTCTGCGCTTTGCCCCCTTAAAAGGCTCCGAATTTTTAATGCCTTGTTTTTGCGTTCATTTTTCATATTCTTTTTAAAGCACTGCGTATTGGGGTGGAAAGCGAAGTATTCTGCGCCTGGTGTTCGGTGCTTTTTGTGGAGCCTTAGAAAATAGAAGTAAATATATAAAATAGTGTCAGTGCCCTCTTAATGGGAAGGGTTCGGTGGAATGTTCTGGGAGGCTTTCCTTTTTGTTAAAAGATAAGGTGGAGCTCACAAAAACGTCAAGGGGACCTTTTTTATGTTAACAGCTTACAACTTAGCGTTCGGGGCCCGTTGGAAAACGAGGCGTCTTTATTCAGCTGCCAATGGACGGGGGCTTGTTATTTCTTCGGAAACCCTTGCAGACGGGCACCGACTCGCGGCACTGTCCCGAGCAACCAAGGCGCTGAATCGTGGTTGCTACCGCGGACGTTCGTCTCTGATAAGCTGCATTTCTGGTTGCGGTCGCCCGCCCTGTACAATGTCAGGCCGTGTGGATGCCACCGGCCCGTCGAAAGAAAGTGGCGGATGGAGGAATGGAATAGGAAGCGGTGGCTAGTGCTTTGTTATGTAGAACACTTATTCTATAAAATCTGTGTTTACATGAATATACAAGCTAAATATTAACGAATAATTCTGTGGTGATAGGTTAAAGTCCGATTGGTCATACATTTTTTTCTTTTTTTGGAGAATCACGGTGTTTATTTTCATAATTACATGGCGATACTGACTCGAATTAATGCTAGTAGGGCAATAACGTAGTTCACGTGAGTGTTCTACTAGAATCGGGAATAGAGAGAGCGAAGGATGTAAATCCAGTTTGCATCTAGTTAAAAATTGTTTTTTATGACTTATTCGTCGTTTACCTACCCTAGAGTTAGTATTTTGTTTGATTTTCAATTCGGAGCTAATATAAAAGTCAGTAACCGAACTTACGTTAAACTTTTTAGGATAAATATTTTATTTCTAAAAGGCACATCTGAAACGACTTCGAAAAATTATTCATTTCACAATTGTCCATCGTAATATTAATTTAAGATTTCTGCTGCCCTGTACGTGTCGCAGTGCACCTCTTGTTTCGATTCGACTTCTCTCGTGTGGCACTGGTGAGTTCTTGGACGTCGCCACGAGGAAAAAACTGGTTTTCTATTACGAAGCGAGTAACACAAAAGGGAACAGTGTTGGTGCTTGGAGTTGGTGGAGGGGATCCTTCGGTCAATGTCATCGTCGTCGCGAGTGGAGGTCCGCCGCTGGGAAGCCTTCTAGCCCGCCCTGATGTCTCCGTTCTCGTCACATTGCGCCCGGCCCTTGCTTTTTTTATTTACGTCGACGGTCGGTCAGGAAGTGCTCGTTTGAAAATTAACGATTCGTAGCGCCGTAAATCCCCGTACCGTGTTTACCAATAGCTGCGTGTACCGTACCGAACACGGTCGTTTGAAGCTTGTACACTCGTAAATGCGGGCTAGTGAAGTCTTTAGGGAATGACGTCGCCGAGAATACTTTCAAGGTTCAGAACAACGCGATACGAGTTTGAACGCCGAGGGCAGAGTGGCTGGCGTGGGGGTGCTGGGGTGCGAGGGAGGGGGCGGGTCCCGTGCTCGTGCTACATGAAGCGTTTGCTAGCGGGGGTGGTGTAGTCGTCGCCGCGAATTGGTGCTGGGAGGGGCGACAACAGCATAAGAAGGGACCGTTCATTGCGCCTAGACGCCGGACACCTGCGGTTGCCACCTGCCGGGTGCAGTACGTAGCAACGGCGGTAGAAGCAATGCCACCGTCACCTTTACCGCCGTTGCCACCTCCTCCGCCGCCGCGACGCCGCCCATGTGCGACGCGTCGCCGCCACGCACATGCGCAGAGGCGCGCCCGACCGTTCTCCCGCTCGCTCGTCCGTTCCCGCCGCCGCGTCGGTCCCGGCTTCCGGCTGCCCCGATGGCGGGCCCGGTGGTCGCGCCCGCGCCCGCGCCGCTGCCTCTCCCCCTCACTTCCCCTCCCCCCTCCCCCGACGTTACCCGCCAACGCTACGCTACGCCACGCCGCCGTCCCGCTCCGCACCACGCATCGCGCCGCTTCTGTGGCTTGCGGACTTGGTTTCGGCACGCGGTTGAAAGCGCGAGTCATCCATCCCCTGCCTTTCTCGCGTGTGCTCCGACTCGCCTCCCTGGATGCTTTTGTTTATATGTACGTACGCAATACGAATCTGTTCGTTCGAATGTACCTGAAAATGTTCGTGAATTCATGTGGGCTGTTCAGCATATTCAGAAACGGGCATGATGGCCTGTTTGTTGGCTGTTCACTAAAAAATTTCCTTTCGCCGAGATAATGCTGCGTAATTACATATTTAGTTAAAGGAACCTTTTTCAAATTTATATTTTTACTTACATCTTCCATTTGTTAACTATCGACAGTATCATTACATACATAATTATGTCTATGGGGCGTTATTTAGTTTATCAGTTGTAATTTGACATTGTGTATTGACATACTATTTTGCTTTGACATTTTAAATTGTTATTTTACTATCGTTTTGTGGTCTTAAAAACAATAGTAAACACATTGGAACATCGAGTTAGGTAATAAAGAAAACTCGTCGAATGAATTGTTCATATTTAGTATACGAAGATGAAGTCATGACAGTAAATTGCTCCAAAGTAGTCATTTAAAGATCCTATTGGCAAGTGTTGCTCTAAAGCTACGGTTTTTATCAACCTATCGTAATATTATTGGATACATGAAATAATCCTCCTTCATACTGCTATTAATTTTTTATAGCTTTGATTATTGTGAGTTACAAAAATGTTTATACTCCGTATAGATTTTATGTAAAATGGCTTGATGTAGTACTTTGAACAGAACTCGAAGAACATTAGAGCATAATGTGAAATATGTGAATTAGTTATTGTCTGTGACAAGTTACGCCACCATTTCTTCGTTCCTGATATTTTTTGCGTAGAATCTTAATCTGTTTCGCGTACTTCATATTACAAACGAAATCTTGAATTTAGATAGGTAGGGACGTTGCTGGAGCCAATTTCAATATTTCTCCAATTCATCCATTGTTAACTTTTTATACAAAAAGGAAATTTGACTGAAAAATTAACGCCACAATAAGTGAATTTTGATTACCGCGATTTTCATAATTATAAAACTGAACTTATTTTAAATGTGAATTGAGTACTCGAATTCAATTGTTAAAGAAAAGAACAATGCAAACCCACCCCAAAAACTCGTAGGACCAAACAAATTGTCGTTGTGCCGATAGAATTGTGAGATGTTGGAAAATTTGAAGCTGGGAGCTTGAAAAGTGTTCTTTGCTACTATTTCGAATTTCCGACACTCGGCGACCTCTTCTCGTGGCCATAAAATTGGGCGAAATGGAACGGAATGAACGCCAAATTGCTGTCGCACCTTTCTGGGGGGGGCAATGCCGAATTGAACGAGTGCGTGATGGTGCGGAGAGAACTGGCAGCGCAAGTCGATTTATTGGTGGATAATTACTTTTCGTGAATGAATTCTTAGAGTTTTTAAATTTCCAAATATGTACGAAGGCTGTGATCAAAATAGCTTCGTGTTAGGTTGGTTAATGGAAGTGGTTTTCTTGTGCTTGCGTTTCAATGAATTAAGAGGCGTTTTTCGGATTTTTTAACTGTAGAATATTCAAAGACGTGATCTTTGAAGTGAAGAGAACAATATTGGACCACGACTGCAAGGAGCACACACGGAAAATTTCGCACCCTAGTCGTGTTATTTCACTGATCTTGCGACGTCACTGTAAGGTCAGAATTCTCAGGTTCTACATTTCGGTTTTGGGATAACAAATGTGTATTATATGTCAACAATACTAACCACTACTACCTCAGCAGCATTAAAATATTTTCTCGTTACTACTTAGTAAGGCAAGAAAGTAAGAGACTGCGTAAAACATCTTTGAGTTTAAGGAGTGACATTTTGATATACGAAGATAAGAATTGGCGTAAATTTTCGAGAAACGAATTTTGAATATTTTGGTCAGTTTCTTTATATTCAGTGCGCAATAGAATAAACAAGTGTTTTGATAGTTCATTAGTGGCTATGTGTTGGAATAGACGCTGACCAATAGTATCGGCTATTTACTTAAAATTTTGGGTGTGCAGTTTGTCGTGCAATGTTTTGAGAGTGGGATCACGGTTGAAACTACAATTTAAATTTGGAAGTTTGACATTATGTTCATTAACTAGTCGTGCTACAACAGGACATACTTTCTGTTTATGTTTGCATTCTTTGCAACTTCGGCAATTTTCGACCATTCAGAGTTCAGAATGGAACCTACTCGATTTGTATAAGCATACATTGATGTATTCGGGGGAAAATCCACATAATTAAGAGTTGCACCCAAAGTTACACGAAAACAACTAACATTTTTTTAAAAAAAAATTTCAAGACTTTACTAGTGAGAACCCGTCAATATTTGACGGTGAGATCTGAGATAAATGTAAAATCCTGTACCCAGACTAATGTTCACAATATATTGCATTGTTTGGATCTTGAGGGTATAACGAACATATTCTGTGATGAGTTCCCAAAATTTTGAACACGTATGGCCCATGACCAGATGGGAATGCAATATCGGCACAAAATATAGAGCACTATTATACTGAAGGATATTATTTCTAGATTTTTTGATGTGTCATCATCTCCTATAAACAACTGTTTGATTTCTTCTGGCACATTGCTCGAAGGTATACTTATTTTCCCATTTCAGCAACACAGTGTAAATCGTTTGCAGAATTTCTCTCACATGGAAAGTACAAAGCAGAACAAAACTGACATTCCATAGACAATGACCCAATAGAAAACGAAATGACCTCACAATCACGACACCTACGCTGACTTTCTCTTTCCCTGCGTTCAGTTAATGTACGTTTGCGCCTTTTGGGGCGCGTGGACAACGATTCGGAATTCGACATAACCTTTAAAACTTTTAAGTATTACAACCAAGCAAAACCCACTGTGCGAATGTTCTCTACAAAATACACCACAGAAGCAAATACATGCAAACTGTCAACTCTACAATGCAATGATTACACTGAAACAAAACCTTGACGAATTGTAAACAAATCTCAACAATCAAAACAAAACATCAAGCAACGTGGACTCACACCTATGGACTCATGTATATCGATTTTGAAACTGCCTCCCTTTGAAAGAAAACAATTGACAATTGATAAGCGTACTATTAAAGAATGATTTAATTAATTAATTTACACCGTAAATGTTGTTGTATCAACATAAACAATATCTGATAACACATCTAGGGATCATATTCCTTCATTTAAAAGAAAAAATACAACAATCGGTTCAGTAGAAGCTCTAAACGAAGCCATGGCAGAATACCTTATTTTTTTAAATATATAGATTCAATGATCTGCCTTGAAAGGACATGTTTTATTCAGAAAAATCTCACTTACCTTCAGTGGAAAAAGTTCAATAAAAAATGGAGTAATTTTTTAGGAAAATTTTGAATTTTCTTTAAAATACCCCCAATAAATCAATATATGAAAGTCTCGAATTCGGCCAAATCTATCGGAGAATATCAGTTTTGGAGAAAATGCCGCGGACGGACGTTATACCGTGAACCAATGTTTTGGTATCAAAGATTCACAAAACGTGTATTTTATTACAGAGCGTGTTAAAAGTAATGAATTTTCTCTTATACAAGATTTATCCACTTTCTCGATATCAAAGCCCCACAATAAGAGTTTTTCTAAGGAAAAATGTCAACTTTCCGTTGCAACATTACACTACCTTCTCTTTGCTACGTAGGTACGTAGTGGACGATAAAGTAAAAAGGGACGTGTGATAGAAATGTAGGTCTGCCGGACGAGAATAAACAAATTAACATCTCTTGCCTAACTTTATATTGTGGGCACCGAACTTGACAAATGCTGTCATTTACAGGACCTGGAAGCAGAATAATTATACATTTCTTTATAATTCTTCTTCGGACGCCAATTATGGAGCTCAGAGCCAACATTTGTGCGAAATTCATTAAACGAAAAAATATGGACACATAAGCGAAGCACGGCCATATAATGCGACGGTATCCGGACAGCAGAGGTACACACTTTTCTTTTTCATCTTTTCATGTATTTTGTTCGGGTTGCTAAGTTACGGATGCTTACTGCCTGCGTTATTTTTGTCCTCTTCCCTGAAGGACTCTTCTATAACCAGAACGTTATTCACCGGAGGCGGTCGAAGGACGCAGAATGGATTGAGTGCATACTGAAAAGTGAAGACACAGTGGCTCTTCAAAAGGTAAATGCCTGCAGACGACACTAGTCTATACCAGGAAATTGCATAAACACTGTTTACTGGATTTCTAGTTCATTATTTCTGGGAAGGCATCTTTATAAAAGTCGAAAATGGAAAAACATGTAAACAAGTTCACTTCCTGTCAACAGGGAAATATGGGAATGGTCTCATTCAATGGGGACTTACTGAAACATCAGGAAATGATACACTAGCCCAGTGTTCCTGAAATATAATATGTACGCCCTTCGTTTAGATTTATACGTAGCAGTAAATTAAAATAGTTGCATGCGTGTAAAAATGTTGCGTACATATTTCAACAAGTGGTGATTAGGTACTAGATTAATATACTCTAATAATCCTTATGCATTTATGATGTAAAATCTTCTATAATATATACATTAAAATATGCCCTAAGAAGTCTATAAACCTTCATACCATGAAAAGGGAAGTAATTTTGTTTCGCATTCTACTCCCCAACATTAAAGGGAAACGCCGTGTGTCGGTGGATTGGAGGCGATACAAATCACGTTCAAAAGTTAATGGGCATTACCATCTTTGAAGATAAACTCGTCGTCACGTGTTGTTTGAAACGATAGTGATGTCCCAGTGAAATAACTTGTATAACCCAGATGTAAATATCGAAATTAGCTTCAGTGAACATCGTAAATACAAATACTCTTTCTCAAATTGCGTATTAAAGTTACAATCGAAAATATATAGGAATAAATGTGTGACGATAAATGTTTTCAAGGAAAATATGCAGAAGAATGATCAATTTGCAGAAATGTTTTCAAGCAAAATATGCGTGAATTGCAGTAGTGCTTGGTTTCGTAGACTTCTCTTGGGGCTCAGGGCCCCCTCCCTCCAGAAGCCTGTAAAACATGTTACAGGATATAGCTTCTATTAATTTACTATGCTACCGAAAGTTTAATATATCAGTTAATCATCATTTAATATATCAGTTGTTTATAAGAAAACCATCAGATTGTCAGTATTACCTGTAAACCCCCTCCCCCGACATCCCTGGTGCGCCTGTGATTATTTAGACCATAAATTTGTGTTTCAATTAATTAAGATTGGGTTTTATACCACACTAATCATCAATTCTGACTATTGGAGGGGGGATGGATGTGCATTTGCATTGAAATTCGCATCCTGGTGACTTGTCAGAACCTTGATTTCTAAATAGATCGCGTTCTAGGATGCTATCCAAACCAAATTAGCTTATGTTCAAAATATTGTGGATATGTTCACATAATTGTGGCTGGGTACTTTATTTAATTAGTGATTACTTGGATCTAGTCATGGGGTATGAATTTAATCATTTCGAAATTTGATTAATATTGAGAATATGGAAATGAAAAATAAAATTTGTAACGGAATGTGCGAATTCCTTTGTGGATAAATTTCTTTATTAACTGTTCGAATGTCCTGTTAAGAACCGAACTGGAAGCCAACTCAAAATGCGAGTTTGTATTTCCCCAACGTAATGTGAAAAGTTGGGGACGAGCTAGGAAAGGAAAAACGGGCTACATCGTAGGCAGTGAGACATGGCCTTGTAAGCAGACTGCGTCAGCGCGCGTGCTCGCCGGTTCAGCGGCCGGCGCTGGCGACGTCGCGTCGTTGATCGTGGCGCCCGCCCAGCTTTCGCGAACGGCCTCCGGAAGCGAGGAGGCCACCGCGAGTGCACACTTGCTCTCGTGGGCTAAAACCCGGGAACGTGTCCGCACGCGAGGATCGCCGCATATGTGCGGAGACGTGAGAACTCGCCCCGAAGAAGTGACGATTCGTCGTTGCAGTCGTCAACCACACTACAGAGCGGGAGCTGGCACGCCCGCCGCCGCCGTCGCCGCGCCGCTCGGAGGTCTGGGGGGGAGGGGCGTGGCAGGCGGTGGCTGAGGTGGCGGGAGAGGGGGCGGGCGGAATGAGGTGGCGCGGGACGGTGGACGCCGCTGCCGCCACCTCCATCACCTCCCCCTCCGCTATCGCCGCCGCCGCCGAGTGCTGCCTCCCGCAGACGCCAACGCCGCCGCGTGCTGGAAGCGAACCGGCTCGGCTGTGTGACGAGTCGGCGTCATGGCCGGCGAACGTTGCTGTGTCGGAGCACCGGTCGTCGGCCGGTGTCCGCTTAGGCGGCATTTCGTGCACCCGCGCTACCGCGGCGGTTTCTACGTTATTGCTTCCATTCCGTGGAGGTCGGCCTTTCTCAACTCTTCTTACCTTTCTCTTCTACATATTGCACAGAAAGTCTTTATTTAGCTTTCTTACAGGTTTCTAATAATCAATTCCAAATATTTCAGTCGGCCCATTTTCTGTCTCCCAAAGTGTTTTAGTTATATTGCCATGTCAATGGCGCTTGCGTTTAGATTAGGATGTGATGACGTTTATGCCTGAATGATCCTTCTAAATTTTTAAAACGTACTTTTTCCCCTTATTAATTATTTTATTAGAATAAATTTCGTTTTTTCTGAGATCTAGTGCAACGCTTCGCGACTTCTCTTTCTGCGTAAATGATAACAAAAAATCTAAGCAGAGTATATAGTTTCTTTGTTTTGTTCGTTATTGGATGAAATTTGTTTTTTACTGTAAACTTAGGTTTCTCTTTTCTTGCCTCCACATGACAATTTGTAGCCCCGCCGTTTATTCTCTTTCAGTCTAGTTTAAAAAAGGAATGCGTCTTGGACATGGGCTTTGTCCAATTGTTGCGTGGCCTTCGATGGCGTGCGAGACGCGATCGGACGACAACGACTGCCATTTTGCTGTCGCTTTCCTTGGGGTGCGCGATCGTGAGCTTCTGCTGCCAAGAACACGCTGTTGCCGTTGCATTTTGCGGTTCCTTGCCCAACTTCTTCGTGGTTTTCCAGGTATAAATAGTACAGGTCATGAGGTCCTGAATATTTGAGGCGATCAGATTTCCCCACCGAAATATCATGACTGTGGAAGTTCATTTACTTTTAGTAGCTCGCGATTTGTGGTCTTAGATAATTATCGGCATCGAGTAATTTTTAGTATGCTTCTCTAGTTAACGTAATACAAATGCTAATAACTGAAGATGATTCCGCTCAGTCCACCTGTGAATCGTCAGAATTAATACATAATTCACAAACTGTTGAGGCACTAAGAATGAATTAGCGGTGGTCAACGACCTGCGGACCGGAAGGGGTGTGTCGGTCGCGGGCTGTCTACGATCGAGAGTAGTTCGGAAGCGAATACGGAAACAGACGCATCGACGTTGTGTGTGCGTGGGTGGATGTGCGAGTGTGCGCGTGGGGGAGAGTACGTGACTTCCGCAGAGCCCAGCGGGTGGGCGCGGTAGGAGGGGGTGGGGGCGGGCGAGCGAGCGAACTGGGCCTACGTAAGGTGGCTCGCGATCGATAGCACAATGAGTGCTCGCCGCCGCCGCCGCCACCGCCGCCCGCCTCCTGGACTTGTCAGCTCGCGGTCACCGGCGTTCGCGGTTCCCGACCGTTCCTCTGCCTGCCCGCCCGCCCGCCGCGCTCCCACCCACTCGGCCGCCCACGCGCTCCCACTACAGTCGCGTTATCAGCCGCTGCCCTTGGCGCCTTAGCGCGACGCGACTGTGACGCTCCTGAACAGGCGACGCCCGGCGCCGCGACGCCCGCGACCGCCGCCGCCGCCGCCGCCCCCACTGCCTCCGCGGCGCTAGTTCGCGCCATGATGCCCGCCCGCCCTCCTACGGCGCGGGAGCCCGAGCCTGTTGGCCGCTTCCCTGCCTTGTAGATGCTCTTCGCACATCGGTGCAGCGTTGCGCTCTCATTGATGTTTAGCAACTTCACGAACGCGGCACGTGACACCCGTTTCCCGCTACTGTCACCACTGCTTTTCCTTGTTTTTCTCTTGGCTATAAACGCTTGCAGTTTTTGATCGCGAGGCATGAGGCGTGGGAGACCCCATCGTATTCGTGTCTTGTGATGCCAGACCGTCGAGAGAAATCGAGTAGGGGTAATTGAGGCGGATCGTAATATGAGACGTGGGGCTTCGTCATAGCGGCGAGGTGCGGTGTTAAGCGAAGCGGCAGAAGATCTTCGCGGCAACCTATCCCCCATCGGTGAGCTTCCTGAACGCGCTGTTGTGCTTTCTCTTTTCGTTGTATTTCCGTCAACGCCATCGCGCGCCGGCAATGCGCCGTGGGACGTGGCCCGCGGTGCCGGGTGCGTGAATGCCGGCCACGAGCGCGCGAACGCGGGACCGCGGAAGGATGAAAATAGCCGGCCTGCGGGTTGCGCCCACTCGTCACCGGTGAGACACGCGGCGGCGGCGACGGTGGTGGTGGAAGTGGTGGTGCCAGCGACAACGTCGGGGGACGAGTGGAGAATCGAGGGGGCGCGCAAGGCATTATCGTGGGCCCCCTGTGCCCGCGGCGATACGAGCGTACGGCGTCCGGCGTGGGCGCGAGCGCTTGGCGGGAGGCCCGACGCCCCCGAGGACGCCGGCAGGAGTTCGTTACGATACTCGCGATGTGAGAGCGGGCCGACGAGAGTGAGGGGGAGAGGGGGGCACAAGCGTGACGAGCAGCGCGCCGCCCGGTCTGTACGAGGCCCCGGTTCCTGCAATACGCGACCTACCGTGGCGGTGCTTGTATTCTGAGTTTCAATTCGTGTTGCGAGGTTGAGCGGGCGAAAAGTCGACGGTCCGGAAAAGACCCCCGCGCGAGCGCGGCGGCGTACGAGTGCGTCCGCCTCTGTCGCTCGCCGCCGCGTTGAAACACTGCGCTCATTAGGCGGGCGGCGCGAGGGGTGGCGCGGGGCCCGGCGCGAGGCTAGTCTCCTGCCTCGCGCTCCCGAGGAACTTTGATGAGGCGCCCGGCATTGATCTCCAAAACCGCCAAAAATGAGCATGTGCTTCTCGCGTAGAAGCGTTGCCCCACACGGACGCAAAGAATGAGAGGGCAAGGGCGTTGAGCAAAATTTGTCGTAATTTGAGACTTTTTAGAGCGTTGGGGATGATTGTGCTTTTAGCTTGCTGGAAAAAGCGAGCCGAATTTGTCGGCTTCGGTTATGTCATTACGCGTGGGTCATAGCATCTGAATAGAGACGGTTCACAAATACTAGGAGCAGAGAACGTGAGGCAATCGTCAAGGGAGGGGGCGGGGGCAAAGGGGAAAGGAGCGGCGCGGGGGCGGTAGGGAGGAGAGGATGTGCCGCGATGCGAAACGAAACAGGGAGAGTTAGGCGCTTGTTGCACTACAGCACGAGATGGACTCAGCTCGGCGTTACCTTGTCTAGACAAAGAGGGAGTGATTGACCTTCCATCCCCGTCGAGTATATTGGAATATTATGGGGTGACGGGAACTCTTTGCGGTGACTGTGGCTGAAGCCGAGAAAAAAGCTGTGGATGTGGCTCTTTGCGTGTCGCAGCGCATCTGCCGCCACCCGCGCCGCGTCTGCCTCTGCCGCCGCCGCCGCTGCCTCCACCTCCGGCCGCCTCCGCCGGCGCGGACGAACGCGAGCGGGTGGACGGGGAGGGAAGGGGAGGCGGGCGCGGGCGCGGGCGAGCCATTTTGTCCGCTCGCAGCTGCCCTGGCACTGCTGCCGCTCTCTTCTCTTTCCGTCCTCCCGTCCCGTCCCCCGGCGCTCTCCCTACATGATCCCATTCATCGCGTCGCCGGTCTGCTTCAACTTTGCGGCTTCGTCGCTTGGTGGAGACGACACGGTCTGCTATGGTCTTCTCATGGGAACGGGAGTACGTCATCCTATGTCTTAAAAGTTGCCCATAGTCTTGTCTAGGATCGTTTCTGTGCTAGCCGCCGCCGCTGCAGCCCGTTTCGTTTCCTCGTAGCTCCAAGGGCGTCACGAGTGTCATGTGTGTACAGGCGCCCCGTGGTGTGCGTCGCCCGCGAACATGGCCGCATACGACGTTGGTCGGCCAGCCCGCAGGGCCTGGCTGCCTGCGGTCGCTCTCGCCTGCGCGGCTGCTCCGGGGATGCGCGAACGCCAGGCACCAGGCCCGCGCGGCCCGCTCGCCCTCTCCCGGCGTGGAGATTTTCCCCGGGCGTAAAGGGGAGCGGTTGACGAGGACGGTGTCGCGAGGGAACCAACCGGCCCGTTCGCCCGCCCGCATTTTGGCGGGACGCGCCGCGGCCACCGGGATAGCGACCGCACCCGACCGCGTTGTTGAGAGGCGCCCCGAGCGTCACGGGGGATCCCTTTCACCTCCGGCTTATGTTGCAAGCTCCCGCGCCAGAAATGGTACATTACCCGTTTTCGGCTGGGGCACTTCAGTAACTTTTTGGACTCCCGCGATAAAGGGTGACCCTCCGGAGACAAGGCTCCAGGTAAATTTCTTCCCCACCTTTCACCATTCCCTCCCCTCCCGCGCCTGTTAATAGGCCCGGCCAGGCAGGCTAACGGACCGCGGACAGGCACTCGCGGGCCTCGAGTGCGACGCCGGCCGGGATAGAGCACAGCGCAGCACAGCACGCCCATATGACCGCCGGGCGCGATGTTGAGAGAGTTCATCCAAACACATGGGTTTCGACCTGCAACTCTGTAGAACTCGTGGTCCAAAAAAAGTTTACGTGTACTGGAACTGTCATTTAATTGTCCATTAAACAATTTTCGATGATATATGTTTACTCTTTAACGTCCATATTACTTAGCGGTTTATTTTCGTATTCTTGTAGATACCACTCGGTGTATTCATTATGCTAGTCTTTCAACTTTAGCTTTTCAATAGAAAGGTATGAATTATTGTTGGTGTCGTCAAGAAAATTTAAAGTAAAATAATGTTTGCCCCCTCAATTGCTGCGGGCAAGAGTTGCCAAAGTATTTAAAAATAGACTACTGCGTCGTGGGGCGCACTTTGTGTAGATAGAAAGGAGAAACAATATAGAAAGAACCCGTCGATAGCCCTGAAATTGAAACACGGTGTCGCTAGTGGACGTTGAATGTTATTGTAATGTGTTCGGCTTGACCATTATTATTTGAGTTTGGTTTTCGTACTATAAAAAAACGATGACTTCTCCCAAAGTGGTGTACGTACTTCGCAGTTTATTGGTTCGATTATTATGAATCTACAAAGAACTCAAATTTCATACGGAAAGTATAGAAGATACTTACTGTAGGTTTTTACGAAATTGTTCACTTCAGATCGTTTTATTTTCTAGTATTTCGTATTAAATTAATTTGATATTCATATGTAATACTTTCTCCATTTCAATTCGCTTCATCTCAACAACTTTAAATCCATCACCCATTATAATCGAAATAAACTGATATTGTTGAATGTTTCATACCATTTGTTACATAACGTTAAATTCAGTTACTTTTGCTCTCGTCTACTTCATTTCCCGAATTACAATAATTATTAAAAAAAATCATTATTCATGTGATAGTTTTGAAATTAACTGGAAAAAGAATTCATTAACTGAAACTGCTATAAAATGTTTGACTTCTGTATATATGTGAGGGTTGTGGTTAAATTAGATTAGTACAAACAAAACACAGAACAATCTTGTTGGTGAATAAGATAAGTGCATGGTTCGACCTTCAGCATTGCTATTTCACATAGCCCTATACAACGAAAACCTACTCAATCGGCCACATACATTAACGACTGTTTTCTCATGGAACCGATTAATTTTTTTTCCATGCGATCTCGCGGACTCTATGCTTTTTTTTTCGTAAGGGATTTTTGCCCTCGTTTCAGCGGCCACCTGACCTAGCGGCGAGGCACATTTCATCGATTATTCTCTATGAAGCGGTCGCCTAGCAATTTTGAACTGTAATAGAATAACGCCAAAGGATGGTGGTTATGATGTAGGGTTGATGCAATTCCTTCTGCGATGGTATGCATTGTCACATTATTTCGAACAGTGACCACTTGCAAGGGTTTAATTTTTGTTCAAGGTAAAAACATATTATTTTAATAAATGTCAATGAAATAACCCGTTCGCTTCGCTTATACCAAGCTTTCTCATGAAGTTCTCTAATGCCATTTCTTCCCCTGTATGAGAACGTATTGATGACCGGCGAAGCGAGAAACCGATCTGTCGCCAACCATGTACGCGAAAGCGTTCTGACAGCAGCCATTCGTGAATTATTGTATGGGATACAGCCTTGCCCACAGAATTGCATTTTTAATTCCTAGTTTGTTCGTGAGTTCGGTTCGGTGGGGACGGAAAGTGCGTTTCACGAGGTCAAGGATGTTTGACACTTGCCGAGAGAATGTGATAGTAGATAAATACGAAAATTTTCAGTTAGAAAATGTGCTGACATTTTTAAGTGCGGTATGGTGCAGAATAAAAAAGTTTAAAAAAGGCCACACTTTTGTGAAGTTATGTAACATATGCAACTAAAAAGACGTATACTCATCTAAAGAAACAAC
This sequence comes from Teleogryllus occipitalis, assembly GCA_011170035.1. NCBI lineage: Eukaryota > Metazoa > Arthropoda > Insecta > Orthoptera > Gryllidae > Teleogryllus > Teleogryllus occipitalis. Next base: position 384,670 of record BLKR01000420.1, read on the forward strand.
TCTGTAAGGCATACTCGTAGAAAGTTGGTAACATCCATGCAACAGATGCCTATATCGTATAATTCAAGCGTAGTTTTATTCAAGTCGTAATTTGTTTTTAAAGGTTGTTCATATGATTTTACCGAAACCATTTTTAATTACTGCACGATAAATCGAGGTCTTTCTGGGCATTAATGATATTCATTCTACACCCCTGCACCACTTCTTTAAAAATATAATTTCAAAAAATCCGTTGTTTACTTTCGATGTGTGTTACATTGTGATGCAATCCTACTAGCAATCTACATTTCGATGGAAGACATATTATCGTTAAAGTTCGCGATCCCTCTTTCTAGCTAAACTATCCACAACCGCCACCAGCGTGATTCTCCCCCCTCCCAAGCTTCGCCACTGCCATTGACACTGAGGCGGCCGCCACCACCACTGCGAGCGCCCGCCCCCGCTTCCCATCGGCACTGTGATCCCCGCCCCCTATCGACATTTTGGCCCCCCGCATCCCATCGACACTGAGCCGGCCCCACCCCGCACCCCATGGACACTGCGAGCCCCCCCCCCCCCGCACCCTATTGAGACAGCGACCTCGGAACCCCTCCGAAACAAATATTATCACCATTGTCACTTGTGTTAATGCCAGCAATATCCATCGTCCATTGACCTGGCCGCGTTTCCGGATTGTAACACTCCATCGATTCGCGCTCCTCTTGTCAACAATACTAGCGAGTCCAGATTGCCAAGGGAGGAATGTGGTCCGAACTAATCCTCCAGATTTTACTTACGGATGACGAATTGTGAGTGGGATGGATGAAGGGCAGCAGAGGGAGAGCGGGGTGCCGTTTTATCGATCCATGGTAAGTTAGCCACATGGGGTTGCGGGGCAAAGGAGTAGTTGTGCGCCCGTAATGCTGGTGACTGCGTGGGAATGGACGGTGTCAACTAAGTACAAAAAGGGCAGACACTAGAGCTAGAAATCTGCGTTTCCTTCTCCGGCATTTCGTGCGTTCAGGTTTGTTCAAGCGAGGCGGCACCAGACTTGTTTGTTCAGTTGACGGTTGAACGCAATTGTGCGCTGTTCACGACAAATATTGAATATTTTAAAATTTTAAAATATACTTGTGATCCAAGAGTTGTCATTATAATGCATAAAGATCTAATTACATAATTTACATGTAACCCTAGACTTGATCTCAAATTATCCTGGAGGAATGTGAAAAGGATGAGGCTGAATTTTTTTATTTTTTATTTTTTTTATTTATTTATTTTTTTTATTTTTGAAACCTTTTCTTTATTTATGAGTATTTGCAGTGTCGGTTTAAAAATTATCACTTTTTACTTTCCTTCAAACTGCTAACTGCTGTCATATACCACAAGAAAAAGTTTACGACTTTTTTTATGGTGCATGCAAGTAAAATTTCCTTTCTTTTTCTTTTCTTCTTCTTCTTCTTCTTCTTCTTCTTCTTCTTCTTCTTCTTCTAGGTCTGGTGTTAAGAGATGTATCTCATTATAATGCATGGAGATCTTAACCATACTTTTGTACTGCATGTTTTGTTTTGTTTTGTTTTGTCAGCTATTAATTTATTGCTGGTGAGGAAGTGAGAAATACAAATATATACCATAATAATTTTAATAAAAACATTAATAAAAATTTCTTGCTTTACTATTAGTTAACCAGTGTTATTCTACTTTAAGATTAGAGTTCCTGATTCTACTTAAATTTTAAGAAAAAAAAAGCATTTATTTTCTTGACAAAAGTGATAAAAACTTTTGTGATTATAAATTGTACAAGTTGTCCACCCTGACTGTGTGTTGAATACAAAACATTCAATTTAGAAATGATTTTGCTGTGAGCAGGTGCATTAGTAAGTTGTGGAAGAAAAGTATTTAGAAAATTATAGTAAATTTTGGTTAACTGACTGAAACTTAAAATTTATTTCATTATTAAATAGGGTGTTCATAAGTTTCTAATTTCCCATGAAAAAAAAAATTGTTGTACTGACTGTAATGCAAATTGGTAATAAGGATAGCATTTTCTAATACAAATTTTCCTTTTTTCAGGTGCCTTAGAAGAAGAGTGTGACAGCAGGGAAAAAGACCAATCTCTAAATGGTAAACAGCGCCATCAACTCAAACATAGAGAGCTGTTCCTGTCACGACAAGTGGAAACGCTACCTGCCACTCATATTCGGGGCAAATGTTCTGTAACATTACTTAATGAGACAGAATCCCTCCTTAGTTATTTAAATAAAGATGTAAGTAGGACTGTAATTCTTCATAAACAGTGAAGTTTTGTTGAATCTTAAATTGAATGCACAAATTGGAAAGATTGTTAATTACTATTTTTGTTAAATATGAGTATTAAAATAAGCAATTGAATATTAAGTACACAGATTGAACATTGGGTGGTAATAATGTCAGTAGTTATTTTCAAAAAAGCTGTTGATGGGAAAATTCTATTTTTTATAACTTGTGGTTTCCTTTTCTTTTAACAGGACACCTTTTTTTATTGTCTGGTTTTTGACCCAACTCATAAAACTCTCCTAGCGGACAAAGGTGAAATCAGAGTGGGCAGTAGGTACCAGGCAGAACCCACACCACTTCTTCGAGAAGGTAAAAAATCCCTGCAATTGGAGGCTTCATAGAGATGAATTTGTTCACATACTTTAAAATTTGTATTGTTATTTTTGTTACTGGGGGGGGGGTGATGTATCTTTCAGCCTATTTAATATCAGGTATTTTAATAATTTAAATAAATATAATAATGAATGCAATCTCTTGTTTGTATAATTTTGACCTAGAATTTTTTCTTTAATCTTGTCATTTTGGTATTGGGTGTTCTAAAGATAAATAGATTTATTTCCTGACAAAATAAATTGAATTACTCAGGGACACATACACTATACAAATTTGTATGAAACTGCATTACTTGTTTGAGTTTGCTCTGCATGTATATGTTTCTTGGATATCGATCTTCATAAGATTGACCAAGTCCTTATGGAACATGCTGTTTGAGGAAAATGCCTTTATTTCTGATATATTGGGATTCATGAAATTCTATCATTTGGTGATACAATATTTACATTACAGTATTTACATTATTTTCTTCAAAACTATTTTAATGTAATGAACACCAGCATTTCAATATCAAATGTGTTGATGTGGAAACACATTTGAAGTTGTGCAGTGTTGTTTTGTACTTTATACTTAACATTAGTTTTTTGTATTTTGTGCAATCTTGTTTGGGCATTTATAATTTTGTTCTTGTAAGTAATAGAAAAATTATTTTTTCAGTAAAATTTACTTCTGTTTTTTCAGATGAGAAAGATGAGCGAAATATTGAAGAACTTGAAACCCTTGTGTGGACACCAAACCATCATTTAACAGATCGACAGATAGACCAATTTCTAGTTATTTCAAGATCAGTTGGTACCTTTGCTAGAGCTTTAGATTGTTCAAGTTCTGTCAAACAGCCAAGTTTACATATGAGTGCAGCAGCAGCATCAAGAGACATTACCCTTGTAAGTACTTCGATGCTGTTTTGGGTTAACATTTTTTGTGAGTGGTGAAAATTATTGATTTGAAAATCCAGATATCTAATGTTTGAGCAAAGATACTTTGCTCCGTTATGTTTGCTTGCTTTGTTGTTGAATAATGTAATGTGGAAGTATTTAACATTAAATTAATGTATGTGGAAGAAATTAACAATATAATAACTTAGGTTTTCTTAATTTTAAGCTGCATTAAAAATAATTTACTTAATTAAGTAGATATTAATAAATACTGAGAATAAAAATTGCAGTTAAGCAAAAATATCTGGTCAGTAAAATAATTTTAAATATATACGATTTGATGTATATAGTAAGAGCAAGGTTTCTCAAGACAACTGAATCCTAATCCTAACTGGTAGAAAACTGGTTTGTGCAGTCTGGAATTTTTTGATTAATTAATTAAACTATTTACATAAGCATGAAACACACAGAATACATTGGCGTATGTCAGTGAATTTAATTTTTTAATAAAAATTAAGAAAGTTATATAAATGTATCTTCGAATATTATAAAGTAGGGAGAGGATTTTTATGCCCTACAAAGTCTTAAAATATTCTTTTAAAAATATGCATTTATGACCTAAAAATTCTGAAACATGCACTTTACTATGCAATTAAAATTAACAGTTCTTTTTCTTTATGAACCTTTCTTGAAAACATTCTGGAGAAGCATGCTCGGTATGAAAAAAGATATTTTTGTGTAAACATAATATACTTACACCTAGCTTACTTTGCAGGAGAAATAATTGAATTAAATATGCATCTTAGTAAAGCATTTCATATCTTGTTCCATTTTTTCTGCCTGGCTTAAAAATATGTCAAGAAATATCCTACATATGCATAAATATTTCACTACAAAAAAGAAAAAAAATATCAAACTGTGACAAGCTCTTTGTAATCAATGAACGCTTACAAATAAATAAGTCTATGAAAACACGAAATGTTTTACAGATAAGTCTGTATTTTAACAAAATTTGCAATATATGAACCCACAGGAAAAATTGGTGAAATGTGCACAAATATGGACTAACATATTAATCTACTAACATCCAATTCTAACCCAATATCAAGAAATTTCCCTTAGCTATGTCCTGAAGCAAGGGAAAAAAAATATGCAAAATCACAGAAATCTGCTCCCTAATTATAAGAAATGGTTCTTCACTAGCTGTGTTAGATCAGAAGAATCAAATGTCTCCAAATCGCAGTATACCTTTGAGACAACTTAATGATATCACTTCTGATTAATTTTTTGAATATACTGTATCAGTAGACAAATTCCACAGTATTATAAAATTTAAAATTAAAATTTTAATAAAATTTTAATAAAAATAAAAATTTAAAAAGACTGTGGTAAAGACCACAGTAGCATTTCGAAAAAAAGAAAAAAAGGGGGGGGGGGTCACTAAGTTGCCATTTTAGGTTTTTGCAATTTGTAGCAATGATTTAGTAATTTGTCAAATTCGAATTTAGCCTAATATTTAATTGAAGGAACAATAGATGAAGTAGATGACCTGAAAATAATTTTCAGAATTAATTTTTCCTTCAGTTTCATTTGGTGAAATAACGAAATGCGTGTCCCTTATACTAATATTTATTTGAACAATTTATTTTTTTATTTATTTCAGTTTCATGCAATGGACACGCTTCACAAGCACACATATAACATGGCTGAAGCTATTAGCTCACTTGTTCCTTCCACTGGTCCAGTCTTGTGTAGAGACGAAATGGAAGAGTGGTCAGCCTCTGAGGCTAATCTTTTTGAAGAAGCTTTAGAAAAATATGGCAAAGACTTCAATGATATTCGACAGGATTTTGTAAGCAGTATTTTGTTATCATTGTTTGTTGTAAAATATTTTATTCGAAGCATAGCATTGAGATTCAGTAATAAACTTCCAGGTTCTGTGGCATTGAGACCATGTATACAGACCTAATAATTACATTTATAATAAGAATTATTATGATTATTGTTTTTATGTTTTTTCTCTTGTAATAGTAGATTCAGTTGTAATTTACTTAATGAAACTGATGTATTCAAGTTATAATCTATGTTCTTTGCTAGTAAACCTTATGAATTTTGTATGCATATTGATGTCTTCATATTTTTGAATTTCTAGTTACCATGGAAAACTTTGAAGAATATCATCGAATATTACTACATGTGGAAAACAACAGACCGTTATGTGCAACAAAAAAGAGTGAAAGCTGTTGAAGCAGAATCAAAACTAAAACAAGTGTACATTCCTAATTAGTGAGTACTTAATTATTTTGAGGATTGCAAAATTAATATTAAAATAATTAATTTTACCTCTAATTCAGTTACTGAAAAATTTTTACATTCCTTACACCACTGAATGTATTTTTGGTAATCATACTAATTTATGAAATCAGTGTGTGTTTTGTTGGGGTGTGCTTTATTTTTGTGTTTAAAGACACTTTATTTTACTTAAAAATAAAATTTGATATCTTTACATTAATACAAGTGTCCATTACAAATCTCTGAAACACAGGTTGTTATAAGAAGTTCTCTGTTGTTATCTAAGTTTTCTGTATTGCACAGTAAATCAAGTGCAAGGTTGAGTTCATGAAACATGGAATGTTGTTATATATTAGTGTTAATAGGTCTCTTGAAAATGATTTCTAAACAGTGATTTTTATGGTATTTTTTGAGAACACTAGGGAATGTTATTGTAGAGTGTTAAGATACATCATGATTTATGGTGAATTAATGTCATGAAGTGAAGGGTAGATTAATCTGGACCTCATTTATGAACAAGTTATATTCTCAACAATGCCACATCCTTTATAGTAAGTTAAGATTGTTTTGCTTTGTTCAACTTTCAGTTATTTTTATTTTGTTTTCAGTAATAAACCCAATCCTGCTGTAATAAATAACAACAAAGGTGTTGTAAATGGCAATAGCAATGGTGACGTTCCCATAGGAGGAAAGGCATGTGAATCGTGCAATGGTAAGGATCTGGAGATACATTACGGCATATTTTAAATTCTATTTGTCTAATTTGATGCAAGTAATTTCAAGTGGTTTATATGATTTCACAAAAACATGTTATATTGAGAGAAGTACATTGAAATTAAAATTTCAAAACTAGTTTAAAGTTTATCATGTAAATCTTTTTTGAGTGTGTACATGCATGCATGTGAGCGAGCAAGGTTATTGTATGGATTGGTATGTACATGAGTGTGCATGTGTGGATACAGATGTCCAATTAAATTGATAATTGATGTATACAAAGTTGTATTTTGACAAAAATTATGGTCTTTTGAAATTCTGTATAACTATTCCTACTATTAACTAAGATTTTGTAATTTTGGCACTTTATAGTTGCAGTACCCACCAATTATACTTTACCTTCAAGGTATTATTTCTGAAAGTAGGTGTTAAACCTTTCAAAACTACCAATTCATAATCTTACATTCCTTTTTTATTTTTATTTACACATTGTGTAATCGAAAAACTTCTCCACCACATCTTTTTGGGAGTGGGTACCAAGAGGTACTGAATTCCATATCACAAATGAGTGCATAATGCAATATACATTTCCATTTGTATATTGGGAGACATCATTTCCACATTTTATCATTTACATTCATGTTGTAGCTTGCACAATGGATAAATCTTAGCAGTCTTCATAAATATTTCAAATCGCCTAACTCTGCACAAACCGACAGCATTTTTTTCCAAATAGGAAATTACAACGCTCAAAATTAATATTGCATACTAAAATAAAATAAAAAGGGCAAAATTTCTTCCTTTGCAAATTTTAGATACTGAGATATGGCATATTTTTGTCTTGTCAAACATTTCTCAAATGTCATTATAAATGAATAATTCAAAAGCTTACTTGGCATAAAATTTCAGAATATTGAAAAGTATTTTTAAAAAAAAAATCTTGGTTTTATCATGTTGCCGTTAAACCAGGATACAATTTTCCTTGCTCTTTATGTTTGAGAATAATAGTTGAATTAAACATAGTCTCTGTTGCTGCTTCTGATGTTATATTTTTTGTACACTTCGCGGATTCCTTAGGGAATACTATTGATATATATATTACTTTTATTCTCGATGAGATGATACTCATCAGTCGGTAGTAATGTAATGCAATACATTAAATATTTTAACGAAAACAGCCTTTATGGGTACTACAATAACATACGATATACAGTCAAAATCGAAACTGTTTCCTTGTTGTTGTGTTTTTTGTTTTTTGATTTGTGATGGACAATAAAAGTGAACACCCATAAGAACAAAAATTTTCTATCACACAATTATAAGCACCAGGAAATATAATCTGTTTGAAATAGTCAAATTGATTAACATTCAAAACCTTGAAGTAAATTGCAATAGAAATTTGGAACTTCTCATTCATTCAATACATTTCATTCTAAAACATATGCTAAAAATTTCACATACATTATAAATAAATTTTGTGTCAAGTTATCACAACCAATGAAAGACAAGTGTGTGTGTATTGTGAATACGACCAGTTTTTATTGTGTTCTTTCTATTATAACTGGAGCCCGGATTTCTATGCAGTAAAATACCTAAAATGTGCCATATAATATGTATGATAAATCTTTAAAATATGCAATACATGTGCAGTATAAAATTCGCAAGGAAATAAATGTTTATTACTAGAATGCAATGTAAAATATTTCTAGAAAAATTTGAGTTGAGTTAAGATAATATTGCCTTTTTGAAACCTGAACAAAAGAATCATTGGTAGAAAGATACATTTTGAAAATAATTTTATTTTCTAATTTAACTTAATTTACCATACACTGGAACACTGTCATTAGTTCATATCCCAATATTTGGGAATAGGATAAAGATGATAGGAAGATGATAACAAAATCCTTTGAACAAACACCATTCTATATTTAGGTAAAAAATTATTAAAATTTATGACAAGATACTTTTCTAAATTTGTTCCTGAAAAACTTGTTAATCAGTCAATTGAGATGATTTTATATAAATAATGTAATACATACATTGAACATGACTTATATTTAGATTTCAAGAATTATTTAAATTAACAAGATACATTTCTAAATTTGTTTCTGAAAAATTCGTTTGGCTGTCTGTTAAGATATTTTGATACAGTTGGGCATGCCCATGAGTATGCGGTGTTGCTATATGATAGTAGAGCCTACCAAAGGAAGATTTCTCTGGTGACAACTAATGAGCACATGGTGCGGTGATGCCCACACATAAGCTCTCTCTTACTGGAAAAAGATTCCTCACAGATAAGAAAAATCATAATCTATCATGAGTTTGTTTATCATTCGATTCAGAAATGCTGACCGCAACGACCCATGCCTCCTTGCCCAAAATTCAATCTTACCTTTTGTCATGCATTTGATACAATCAAAATACACTCTATCTACATCCATTGGATACAGTTTTGAGGCTAAAATGATATTCACTTTTTCATGGTGACTGGTTACATAAACCATGATAGCTAAAAAAAATCATTAATTTACCAATTTCAAGAAGTTTGATTCCAATAAATTATTACTATTTTCCCCTTATTTTTCCAAAAATTATGCTGAATATGCAGAAGTAACCGTAAAATGTGGCAAAATCTGCAAAAATGCAAAATAAAATTTGTCAGGAATGCTCTAAATGGGCATAAAATCATGAAGATGTGATTGTGTTTCGAGTGACAATTAGCCAGCTACCCCCCCAAAAAAAAAAAAAAATTGCGTACATATCTGGACTCTAATTATAGCAAAAAGATTAGTTATAGAAGTTATAGGATGGACAGTCAAATTTAAAAATATGCATTTAAGGAGTACATTGAACAATTGCTTGCATTGCTATGCCAATGTTGTGACTGATTATGTGAAGTTCATAGAATAAATTTAAAAAAGTGTTCCTTATTAACATAGCGTTGATTAAAGACGCTCATTTTAAAAGGAATGTGTTAAAACTATTATTTGTATTGTGCGTTACTACTTGTGTAGGGGATTAAATAAATGAGAGAATGTTATGGCTTTTGTTTTCTAATGGTTTTGAGATTAATGGTCTTCAACATAACCTCTCATATTCATAAAGCATGGATTACATACAACAGTGTTGTGTATAAAGTGGCAAATGTTTGTAGAATAAAACAGTAAAGATTTGAGTAGATAGTAAAGTGAAGTGTCCTAATTTTATATTTACTTTTTGCTGTGAGTTAGCCACCAATGGACCATGTGAAATTTAAAACATGCCTCATTATTAAACATGCTCTTAACCATTCAATGGAAAAGAATTAATTTAATCATTTCAGTTTCTTAAACTGGGATTGTAAGTCCCAGAATACAAGTAAATAAACATGCTTGTGTGCATGTACCCTGTGCCACATACCACCACACATCACATACCACCACACACCACCTCCCTCCAACAAAATATCAGATTGGGAACAGTGTATATATGTGTGGATGGGCATGCATGCTATTTGGAACAATGTACTGTACATACTCGTGTAATGTGAAATTTTACCCCATAACTCTGTAAATGAAGAAATTATAATATTCATGCTTCTTTTGTCCATATTAGTTATTTCATTATACTGTCAATGCACCTTCAAAACAAAAGTCTAAGAAACACTTTCTAAGAAACACTTTCTAAGAAACAAGTTGTGTGCCCTTTAAAAAGCAAGGGACTACTTAGAATAGGTTCCTTGATCCTACCTTAATTCTAAGAAATATAAATATGTATATTAACACACGCAATGTGAAAGAATCCTTGAGCTTATTTATTGTCTCTTCTGTAAAATGACATTCACTTCACATGGCCATTTTTACAGGCTCCGTGATGATCTATTACTGCTTTTTGTGAAAATGAAAGTGAATGTACACAATTCATTTTAACACATTACTTCTTGCTTTTAAGTAATTTGTGTTCCCTTACTTCCAGTTACAATATCATCTCAGTGGTATGCATGGGGCCCATCTCATATGCAATGCAAACTTTGCCACAATTGCTGGTTATACTGGAAAAAATATGGTGGTTTGAAGGCTCCTTCCAGAATAGGTGAGAAAGCAATTTCTTTCTGCAATTGGTATGCTGAAAAACATTGATCTATAGATCTGGATGTTTGTGGACAAAAGTATTTTTGCTCACCTAACTTTCTTCTTTTGTGAAAATAGGTGAAACAGAGTCGGATAACAAGAAAAAATCTGGGAGCATCTCAGATGATGGTGATTATTTTATATGCATTTATCTGAAAAATAAGTTCTTAGAATTTATGATCATTGAACAATTGGGTATCATGTTTTAATACTTTGTTTCAGAGAGAGTGCCTCCAAGTATGACATCGCATAGACCACATCGATGTAGTTTAGTCAATTGTGGCAAGGTAAGTGTAAGATTGGCTTCGTTTTTCTGTTCCAAATTGTGGAATAACAAGACAGTTGCTTACAATGACCTTTCTATGAAACGGTGTTCAAAAGAAGACTGAAATTAATTTTATAGGAATTGTGAACACCACAAATGGATTTGTTTCCAATTACATTCATTCTAGTTTAGTAAATACTTGTGTCTTAGTTCCTTAATATTTTGTAAGGAAATTCTTCAGAAAACCCATTGGAAAGAATAATAATAATAATTGTTGAAACTAAAAGCTCATTCCATGGCTCGTTTTGCTAGGTTCTATGCACATTAAAAATAATTTGTAACGTACCTTGAATAATTGGAACCTTAATCAATCATAATTAAAGATTTCCATTTTTTCTTGTGTGTCTTAGAAGGTTTTCTGCAGTATTCTCATTCTAACTTTTTTGAATCTGTTGAGACATGAAGTGCAGGTGGCTTTAGTAAACTTAAGTTGTATTCTGTTTAAATGTGTATTTGGGTTATTATGTATTGTTCATTATATTATTTTTATGTTTAAAACAAGATTTAGTAAAATTATTTCTTTCATTCAACTGACTATAACTTAAGATATGGGACAAATTATTTATCATAATTTTCGTAACTAAATTGGGAGCGATGATTGAAGTGAAAACTAAAATATTTTTAATTACTGTAGATTGAGTAACTGTTGAAGAGAAGTTCAATTAGCATGTATTATTTTTCTGAAGCATGTCTTTCTTTGCATCAAATTAAATCTTATTTTAAAGACCTAATGATGTGAGACAAGGATTGATATGACAGTTTAAGTCTGTAAAATTTCTTGTAAATATGGTACATTATATTTCATTGCTGAAAATAGCTGAAGTTTCAACAATCTGAAAATATTGAAATAACAGTAGTGTTAATATTTAATATTAGTTAAGTATCTAGTTCATGGACATATCATTTAAGTTTTCCAATGGCATTTCTTTCTTGATTTCTTGGGGGGGAAGGCTCGATCTCGGATTACGAGTAATTTTTCAGGTTTCATTGTTCTAAAAGTTTTTAATTTTATATGAATTAAATAAATTATGTAAATTGTTTTTAATGAAAGTTTCCTATTTTTGAGTGGAAAATACATTTCCTTAAAATTTATTTATTAATAAACTGTTTTACAGGAGTTCAAATTGAAAGCTCACTTGGCACGACATTATGCCACAGCTCATGGTTTAGCTATTAGATCTGGTTCACCGAGGCCAATAATGAAGACACGATCAGCGTTTTATCTTTGTACAACACCCTTGACCCGTATATCAAGACGTCTTTGTAGAAATCTTATACAACCTCGACACGCAGCTAGGTCTCCATTTTGGCCAATTAACATCCCTTCAGTGAAACAAGAATGTAAGTACTTCATATTTTAATTGCAACATTTACTTTTAGTATTAAGATTAGAAACACATTCTTTTCTTTTTTTTTTCAAGCTCTAGTGATGTATGTAGGAGTATTTCCATTCTTTGTAAGGTTTGATTGGTGCTGAATTGCTTGTTTAAAGGCGGCTCCACACATTCGTTATTTGGTGAACACCGAGCAACCGCTCGCTGAATCCCGAGTAGTGTGGACGAGTTGCTTGCTATTTGCCGAGTGACGAACATTCGCTGTTCGCCCTACCCACCGTGTATTGGTCTTTTGGACACATCAAAGTGAGCGAACATTTGCCGAACACGTCAGCTGCTCGGGGTTGGGCCAACACAAGCTCACTGCTCGGCGAATGCCACATGTGTGGAGCCACCTTTATGAATATTATGCATTTCAAATTTTAATGATCCTGGAAATGTTACATAGATAGCCAGATCCATTTAAAATAGTTTATTAGTGTTGCTCCAATGAAGTACAATAAGAGAAAACATTTCAAAGAATGAATAATTCAAGATAATTCTTGATATAGATCATTTCTGGTATTTTCATGGGAAAAACAGTAAACGTCAAAAATCCAGATTAAAATCTGGCAAAAAAAAGATGATTGTATGAAATGAACACTATGCATGTACACATTTTTATTAAAAAGCATCAACATGATTCAATTTTATTAAAACTATTGATTGCAGAAATGTTTTGTAGATGGAAAAATAAGCTATAGATATTAAACCTGTAAAACTAGATTTACCGTGTGTAAAATAAGATAGTTTATTACAGTAGAATAATTTTTTCTGTTATTAAAAATGAAAATATTTTACATTAATAATTTTATTCATCTGCTCCACTCCTGTAATTGTGAGTGAAAAAAAAAATAATAAATCTTTCATAAAATGATACATACTGGTGCTTTTATTGATTCTTTTTAAAAATCTGGTCTATCTGATAACCTGGAAGAGGTCCAGGCAAAATTAATCTGGATTATTGATGTTCAGCTGTAAATGTATATTTGGAAATAAGTTTTTGATTTTAAATTTAGCTAGTTCATTATGCGTTTACATCAAAAATATATTTAATTTTTGTATTTTTTTAACTATTGCACATGAGGCTTCAAGTGTGCTTCTTTTTGTTTGTTTGTATCAAAAAGAAAATATGTGAAATTCTTAAAACATTTGAGAAGATTGGGACACTTCAGAAATTTGCTGAAAAATTTGTGTTTTCGAACCTCTCAAATAATTTCCCTCCACTTTCTTCATATGAATTTTACAAAAACAATTGCCAAGTTAATATTTTCTAGAGAACAAAATTTACCAACATTCTACCTGTTCATTGACTATGAGAAGGGTTTTGATAAAGTTAGGAGGACACTATTATGGAAAACATTAAAAAAGAAAGGAGTACCAAAACATCTACTAAGATCTATTCAGAGCTTATATAGAGAAAATATAATAAACAATCAGGACAACAATAAATGGAAAACATGCTACAATCATTAATCAAGGTGTAAGACAAGGGTGCCCATTGTCACCTATTTTATTTAACATATATATTGACGAAGTCATAAATAAATGGCTACAAATTTTAAACAGACAATTTATAGTAAATAATGTAAATATTACCACAGTATTGTTTGCAGATGATTAAGTCATTATAGGCTCCACAGAAGACAGTATCCAGGAAGCGATATATAAATTAGATTATAAAGCTAAATAATATAACATGACTATATCAAGACAAAACTAAAATCATGGCGTTTAGGGGTAGTGATACAATAAGAGCAAAAATAGTCCTTTGAAAAAATATAATAGAACAGGTAAATGCATTTAATTATCTTGGCTATAAAATAACTTATAATACAAATAATGATTTACAAGAAAAATTAAACAGATATACCCACTTCTGTGGCACAATAGCTCGAACTTTAAAAAATTAAGTTAGAAAAGAAACTATAATGAAACTATAAAACAATGGCCCTACCCATGCTGTTATACGGAAGTGAGTGTTAGACATTAACTAAAGATCAAATTAGAAAATTAGAATCGGTGGAAATGAAGTTTCTTTGAACCATACACTTCTTGATCACAAGAAAAGCGAAGAAATTAGAAACAATCTAAAAATTTTTAATGTGACATATTATCAAGAGTATAGAGAAAAATGGAAAAATCATGTATTAAGAATGCCTGAAGAAAGAATTGTCAAGGTTGTCTTGAACTAAAAGCCAAAAGGCAGAAGAAATTGGAAAGACCATTGTGAAGATGGAGTGAGCAGTTTTCAGGAGCTGGAACAGACTGAACAAGTCTAATCCTTGCAGTTGATGATGATGATTTTTCCTTTTTTAATGATTTCATGATTCCTTTGGGTTTTGAAAAAGCTTGTCTAATAAGACTTTAGAAAGTATTATATCACTAGAAAATCATCTCCTTTTCATCATAATCATCTGAAGTATAATGTGACATTACAGGGAATAAAAGATCTGGGTGAACTGTTGGGTGTTCAAGCTCCTGAATCCAAAATTTGCCATATTCATGACGCAAAACTTATTGTCTGTGTGAGGGAAATTGCTGTAGTGAAGAATCCAATTTTGGGTATAGAAAAATGTTATGAAGGCTAGAAGAGGTAGTTGTAGGAAAGTTCCTGTGCGTCTTGTGAAGGTGCATCATGTATGCAACTGCCTCAGTTGTTGGGAAAAACAACATCAAATTTTTTTTTCTCAGTATATGATTTTTTCAAAGATGTGATAAATGGTCAGTATGCATTGTGATTTTAATGAGTAATTTTATAGTCGTATGTTAAAATTAGAAATTCATGTAAATATTAACAGGAGGCTTCCCTGCCCCCACCCCATCTAATCAACCAACAAAGATTTTTGTAATTCCACTCAATTTACTCAAAACAATCATGAATTACATCTTGTCACATTCCAAGAATATGTATGTGTTCTGTATATATGTAACTAAAGTTGTGTTCTCCCCACACACACACACATATACATACATTTTGTTTGGATCCACCCCAGTCATGTGCTATCTAATATATCTTATGTGATACTTCATGTCTTCCGGTCTCTAGCATCACATGAAGTTCAAAAGTTTTCTACTGCAAAAGCTAATGTTTCACCTCATCAATAGGTAACTTGTAGGCTCTTCTTAACCCCTCGGAAATTTCTGAGAAGATTTGAATATACTTACCTAGTGTTTTGGGATTAGTAATTAGGTTTAGTATATGGCAGGTCAAGGGAATATTCTTACATTCTTAAGTCATGGTAGAAGCTAATTGTTTAAATATTGGAGAGGAGGGAGGCATTCTGTATGCTTATGTAAACTTTTGTTATTTCTCTGTTCCACAAGGCAATGATGACCTTGCATATTTCACATCAGATAATCATACCTTCCAAATTGTAACTTCGGAATTATTTTATATCAGTAAATATGTGGCACAAATTTCCCTCGAGAAGCCTTATGTTCAGCATGATGTTGGCATTTCCGCAACTCAGAACCAAACTGCTCACTTCTGCTAACTCACATACGCTGAAAAGTGAGTCTATCAGCAATACTGGTTTTGACCGAATCTCTTATGATGTTCAAAGAATTGTTTGCACTAGCTGGAAATCATTCTCTGATCTTCCAGTATACATTCAGTTCCTTTAACCACTTCAGCTACCTCGCAACAGCCTTTAACAGTTAACACTTTTGATCCTATGGACATATCTGGATATACCATATCATACATGGACTATCTATACTCGTATACATGATCTTCATTTTACTGCTGTGTCCTATTGACATATGTCATAAGTCCTACTTTTATCATCTTTGACAGTCTGTAAACATCTCTCGGACGTTCGTAGCCTTCTAGAATACGCTTTTTATTATCATTGAGGTGGTCGCAGGACAAAATTGGTGTTTACCAATTTTGTGCAAGTATTTCCAATTTTTCCAGGAAGTGATTGAATATTCATACTTGCAGGCACTGTTGTTTATGTTCAGAATGTCTTTATTTGTAAGTAGTGTTTGTGCTGTTAGCGACATATACAGATGTTTAGAAGAAGTACATTCAAAGCGACTCAACATTAGTTGTTCAAGAGTTTTTGAATAATGGATTAGAATTGGATTCTTCTGATGAAGATGTTGATTTTATTCCTGGTCTGTTGTCTAGTTTGAGCAATAAAAATTATATGGATGAGAGTAATAATGATGCAAATAATTGTAATGGTGAGTCTTCTCAAATTCAAGATTTTCATTACCTTTAGAATGCTGTGAAATTAATAAATAATTCAAATTAGCAGTGTTTGAGAAAACAAGTGAAATAAAATTTCCTATAAATGAAGACTCAACTAAACTAGATTATTTTTCATCATTTTTTTTACCACAGTACATTTCAAAAAATTAAGGTAGAAATGAGTAAATATACAAATGAAACTATATTAGAACTTCAACAAAATATAATTATAGTGCACCAGTATTGTTGACACATGAAGTTTTCAGAGTTTCCCCTATATTTTGTAACATTGTTACTTTCCGCAAAAATATAAAATTGACAACATGTGTTTCTTTGAATTTCATTCTCGCTACCATCTTATAATCAAATAATTATAAAATACATACAGTCTTAAAGAGAAAAGACAATCCTAGAAGATTTTATCAATTTCCAACTGATGTGTACAATAGTTTTTGTTTCAAGTTTTTAATAATAGCTATATTGCCCAGGACACAGGAGTTAACCACGTTGCATATCCCTCAGGATCAAACATGTTAAAAGCCTTTGTGATGGTTGTACTTTACTTTTTATCAGGTAGCGAAATACAAAGAGAATCTCTTATGCTCGTATGTACTTCTGTTGTTTTGCAAAACTTTCAGTATAATTTCTGTTTTTCTGACACGAATTAATGTTTAACAGATGATTTATATAATTTTAATTCATTTCTTTTGTCCACTCATTTGTGGATATAAATACATAATTGAGATGCGTGTTTTTTCTTTCTTTCTTTCTTTCTTTCTTTCTTTCTTTCTTTCTTTCTTTTTTTTTTCCCCTCTTCCTTTTTTCCCTCTTTGTATTGAGATCTCTACTGGAAAATTCTGATGAAAATATGAAATTTATAAAAAACAATTCATTATTTCAGGTCAGTTACACATGACTGGAAAATCAGTAACGGATCTTAAAGAATTATTGAGGTATCGTAAAAAAGATCGTGGAAGTGTAACACGAATTGCAAATCGATTGGGACAGCCGAATTTGGTAACACCAGATTGGTTGGTTTTAACTGCCAAGGATTTGCTACCCAAACCAGATCATGTTTCATTTCCAAAACCTCCCAAAGCTCCAGGTAAGATGTCCTTTTCGCTTGCTTACTTATTTATTTCTTTTTTTTAATTTTTCCTGCTCATTCTTTCTTTTAAACAAGTTTTAAGATATTATGCGAAGCAAAATGCAAAGATTTTATTCATATCCATAAGAAATTGAGAATAAAGTTTAAGCACCAGATTTATTTTGCTTTCCAATTTTTTAATTCCTGTTATTTTTTTATTGAATTGTTTTATAATGTCTCGTTAGAGACATTTTACTAAAATAATTCAAAGTAAAATTTTTTGTCTGTTTATCAAATTTTGGAAGTATTTGTGATGCAGTAGGCAATGTATTAATGAAATAAAAATTTTATGAAATTTGTTTTTTAGAACTTGAACATATATAAAAACTGAATCTGTTCAAGGTTAGAAAAATAGTGATGGGAAAGCACTTGAGCAGCAAAATAAATTCCTTTATAGAAAATATTCTAAAATTATTCAATTTCATTTTGTTTTTCCTTCTTTTTTGTTCATTTATCTCTTTCTAATATTAACAATTTTAAATTAAGACACAATTTTAAAAGAGAGGATGGGAGATGTCTTGCATTAATTTCTATCACAAAAATGTGTTTATTTATATTACCTTTAGAAAAGAAAATTATTATTGTTTTAATTAGTCAGTCAAATAATATAATGTGTTTAATATTGTAAACTGTGTTCGCTAATTGGATATCTGATAAATGTGCCATTGATACTTTTAGACGGGACATTATTGTATGAGAGAGTTCCCAATAAACCTGAAGCTGAAAAAGGAACAGTAAATAATGTTTCTCCTTCATTGCTCAAACGCAGAGCATACGAAGAAGTGAATGGAATGGATGGTAAGTACCTATTAAGTTTATCATCGAAACAATAAATTTCCTTTCAAAATATTGTTAGTGATTGGTCATCTTTGTTTCCTGAATTTTTTTGGAATGTATGTGTTAAATCATCTTGTTCATTTTATTATTGTGGTGGGATGTCTAAATTTATTGCAGGTATTTGCACTTCATGTTAATCTTGTGTAGAGACAGTTAATAGTACAATGTCTCACAATGAGATAAACGTATTTCTCTTGTGCATACTGATGATACAAATGTGAAAATAGGAATGGAATTTATGGAGAGTTAAAATATTAAGTGTGAAAATTTATCTTCATATTGTTTTCTTACATTGAATTAGATCGTATGTTAATTATTTAGTTTTGATTCATGTACGCAAAGATCACAAAAAAGAGTGAGGTGAAAAATAAGTTGGTATAATCTTGAGAGTGTTGGCTTCTCTTATTTCTTTAACATTGAACTGTATCATCCTTTGTATGTAATGTAGCCATTGCCTCAAGTTTGTATTTATGCCACTTGTTTTTATTTAATTGACCAAGAGTGTATCTGAAATTGTTTTAACAATACCCGAACATGAAGTTTTTCTTGTCTATTATACATCCAAAATATAAAACAAATTATAAAAGATTTCAAGAATATTTTAATCATAACCTTTTTATAGACTGTAGAAATTAGTTATGGGAAATACGCACACTAGGGTAATTATGATTGAGACCACCTACTGTTGAAAGCATTTTGAATCTAGTACGTTACTTTTGGCAGTGTTAGTCAAACCTGAAAAATGTATTGCTTAAGTTGTTTGATCCTTAATTTATCCATTTTTCAAGAAAACTCTCAAGTCTTTGTCTTTTGCACATATAATAAATATAATAATAATAATAATAAGAAGAAATATAATAAAATAATAATAATAAATATAATAATAATTGTAATTGTAATGCCAAGAAATTTGTGTTGAATTCTGTAGTAGGTACAAAGTTGTATTTTAATGCTTTTACATGAATGAGTAACCTCAAATTACCTGTTACAGTATTTTGTTTGATAAACTAAATCCCCATGGTCGGTATTCATGGGAGTGTACTAATATTGGATAAAAAGTTTATTAGATAGCTGCCCGATATGGTTCAAGCATTCTTACTACATTGCTTCAATAGTGATTATAGCTTTGGATGTTCAACGTACTGCTAATGTTCTGAAAATTCCGTATTGAGAATTCTGTGGAGGTGTGTACATTTTCAGTTTTGAGACTAAACAATAGCACGTGCAAACTCCTTTGAACTCTAGCTATTATTGTTGATGGGAATGAAATAGTTATGTTACATTGTTTATTGACAGGAGTTACAATATTGTTTTGGCATCTTCAACTAACTATTAAAACTACAATGCCTTGAGAAAAAGGAATACAAATTACTTTGATAGGTATAAGTGATTTTTAAGTTTTTACAAGAATTTTATAGAGAATTCATTTTTCCAATTTTAAATTCTATAGAAAATAGTTTTAATTAAAATGTTTATTTTATATATTTTAATTTTGTTTTTATTACTAAGATTTATGATTATTGAGATTGAAAAAAAGAATACTTCAGAAATGCAAAAATCTTCATAAGAATATTGGTAAAGTTAATTTGAATTTAAGGATGATAAAGATGAGAATTTGTGTCATTGGTGCTACTAGTTGAAACACTTTCCCTGTGCAAGTGTGCCTACTTTTGTGTTTCGTTTCTTCTGTCAAAACATATGATTTGTTATTTCTAAACAAGAGTGGAAATTATTCGAGAATTTTAATTTACAAACTAGTAATTTGATGAAGCTTTTAAGTCTTTTGTTTTACAACTGTTACCACGTTTCAGGGAAGAATGAAAACGAGAATGAGGTGTTAATAAGATAGAAAAAGACTATAGAAAACAAAGTACAAGGAAAAGATCTGATGAGTTACTCATTTAAGACCATCCTTCATTTGAAATTTACTTTTGAACTTATAATTAATATTCTTTGTGTATTAGTGGCATGGGAGTTCAAAGAGTTTTAATATTAGTAGTAATAAGGCTTAATTTTTAGTTTGGTGATGTGAAGTTTTCCAGTAACTGGCGCTTATCTGCTTAATGTTTGAAGTTGTACTGGAGGACAGAAAGGTTATGGGAAATTCATCCATTCTTATCCTCTTGTGTAACAAAAATTGTTGGAAGAAATTATAATAGATTATTTTGCATATGGTTGTGCACAATTGTGATGGATTGAGAAGTTAGTGAAATCTTGATTATCCAAGTTCATGTAGTCTAAGACTGTCAGAATGTTCTGAAAATAGGAAAGAAGATGGTATCCCTGTTCAATTTTTATGACAGTCAACATGCGTATTATGGAATATCGTGAGTGAAGAATAAAGCACAAGAAATTAGAAAATATTTTGAATTAAGTACTCTTTAAGAGAAAATACAATGCTGCACCAGTTTAGTAAAAATAGGATTAATTAACTGTTTTTTATAATGTATACAGGATAGGACATCATATCTTTGAAAATAAACTATTGCAGTAGGCTTCACATACACATCCCAAATTATTTTAGCACACCTTTTTATTTATTTATTTTTTTATAAAATATATTCTTTCAGCGTTTCTCTAAACATATCAACAGCAAATGAGCATTGAATATCATATTGCTCATTGACTCATCATTGTATCAATTTCATATGATTATCAAGCTTTGTTAATGGGAAATATGCTATTCTTCCCCATAGCAATAATTTGATCAGAATAGAGTATTAAGCATTTTCTTAGCAATATAGAGGAATTTCTGAATATGAAAGTTACTACTAACTACTTTCTAAAAGAAAGAAGAGAAAGAATGAGATAAGTGGAAGAAAATGTATTACAGGTCTAAGTAATAGAGAAATTTGAATAGCAAAGACTTGGATAATTGAGATGCATTGTACTCACATTTTATGAAGATATTTGAAAGCACAAAAATCTTCTCCAGAGGTTGTGTATTCACCTGATTCAGAATTAGTATTTTAAGTTTCCTGACAGCACTTAGTACTTGCTGCTTTAAGTCTCATAACATAAAATTTGTTTACTCAAAATTCCACATTTCAAATGCGAAACTTGGCTGATATGAAATGAAATTTCCTACATTGCACACTTTGAAATGACAGAAATCAGGTCTTAAAAGAAAACTACAAGAATTAACCGCATCCAAATTTTGGGATTTGGATTTATGTATTATGTTTATTTCTTCGTTGTCTTTAAAACTGTTTGGGAGAAATATTTCCAGACGGTTTTTGATGATTATTATCAATATATGCAGATAGAATCATTGGTATAGAAGAAATGCAGTAGTTCATATATTTCATTCGAGTTCTGGAGATTTAAATTGTTTTAGAAAGTTTACACACACGCTCACAAACACACACACACGCTCACAAACACACACACACGCTCACAAACACACACACACGCTCACAAACAAACACACACACGCTCACAAACACACACACACACGCTCACAAACACACACACACACACACGCTCACACACACAATCACACACACGCTCACACACACAATCACACACACACGCGCACACACACACGCTCACACACACAATCACACACACAATCACACACACACGCGCAATCACCCACACACGCGCAATCGCCCACACACGCGCAATCGCCCACACACGCGCAATCGCCCACACACGCGCAATCGCCCACACACGCGCAATCGCCCACACACGCGCGACTCCTGGGCACACACACACACGGCTCCTGAGCCACACACACACAACGCTCCTGGTACACACTGCGGCTCTGGAGCACACACACACGCGGCTCTGGGCACTGCACACCTGCGACTCCTGGGCCTGCAGCACGGCTCTGGAGCACGCACACACACACACACGGCTCTGGAGCACGCACACACACACTGCACGCTCCTGGGCACACACACGGCTCACACACGCACGGCTCTGAGCGCACACCTGCAGGCTCACCAGACACACACGCTCTGGAGCACACGCACGCGACTCTGGGCACCGGCTCTGGGCACGCACGGCTCTGGAGCACGCACGGCTCACAAACACACACGCGCTCTGGAAACGCCCACACGGCTCACGCACAGTCACACACGCACGCGGCTCACACACTGATCCGCACGCACACGCATCCACACGCACGATCACCCACACACCCACACGGCTCCACCTGATCCGCACACACACACGCGGCTCACACACCGATCCACGCACACGCACGCTCACGCACGATCACACACACACGGCTCACACTGATCCACACACACACACGCTCGCACACAATCACACACACGCTCACCACGTCCGCACCACGCGCTCACGCACAGTCACACGCGCGGCTCACTGCCCACGATCCGCACGCACTGCGACTCTGCCTGATCCGCACACTGATCACACACACACACAGCTCGCACGCACACGATCACACGCACACACGCTCTTGCCTGATCACACACACACGCTCACACTGATCACACACACACACGCTCACACACGCTCTCACACACAATCACACGCTCTCACACCTGATCACCCACGCTCCTCCTCACACGCGATCACACGCGGCTCTCGCACTGATCACGCACCGCGCTCACCACCTGATCACCGCGCGCGCTCACCATGCCTGATCACCTGCCGCGCTCACACACGATCACTGATCTACACCCACCTTGCGGCGCGATCGCCCACACACGCGGCTGATCGTAGCCCACACTGCGCTGATCATCCACCACCGCCAGCATGATCGCCCACCCACCGCAGCGCGATCATCCCGCACGCAGCGCGATCGTCCCACGCGGCGCGATCGCCCGCACGCAGCATGATCAGCCCGCACGCAGCGCGATCAGCCCGCACGCGCGCGATCGCCACACGCAGCGCGATCAGCCCGCACGCGCGCGATCCGCCCACACCTGGCGCAATCTGGCCCGCACACACCCCGCGCGCGATCGCCCACCACGCACAGCGCGATCAGCCACGCGGCGCAAGTCGCCCACACCGCGGCATGATCACAGCCCGCACGGCGCGATCGCCCGCACACGCGCGATCGCCCGCACGCGGCGCAATCGCCCACCGCATGATCGGCCCACGCAGCGCCGATCATCCCACGCGGCGTGATCAGCCCACGCGCGCGATCAGCCCGCACACGCTGATCGCCCACCGCACCGCAGCGCGATCGCCACACGCAGCGCAATCGCCACGCAGCGCCGATCGCCCACCCCGCAGCGCAGTCGGCGCAGCACACGCAATCGCGCCCACGCACACGCGCAGTCGCCCACACGCATGATCGCCCACACACGCTTGCAAATCACCCACACACGCGCAATCGCCCACACACGCGCAGTCGCCCACACGCGCAGTCGCCCACACGCACGCGCAGTCGCCCACACACGCGCAGTCGCCCACACACGCGCAGTCGCCCACACACGCGCAGTCGCCCACCACACGCTGCAGTCGCCCACACACGCGCGCAGTCGCCCACACACGCGCAGTCGCCCACACACGCGCAGTCACACACGCGCAGTCGCCCACACACGCGCAGTCGCCCGCACGCGTGATCATCCCACACAGCGCATGATCAGCCCACGCACACGCACACGCATGATCGGCCCGCACGCACACGCACGCAGTGATCAGCCCGCACGCGCACACGCGCATGATCAGCCCACACGCGCGCATGATCGCCCGCACGCACACGCACACACGCATGATCATGCACACACACACACACACACGCATGATCGCCCACACACACACACACACACACACACACGCGATCGCCACACGCACACACACACGCACACGCGATCATACCGCACACACACGCACACACACGCACACGCGATCATCCCACACACACACGCACACACACGCACACGCGATCGCCACGCACACACAGCGCAGTCAGCCACACGCACCACGCGCACACGCACGCATGGTCGCCGCACACGCACACGCACACGCACGCATGATCAGCCCACACACACACACACGCGGCGGCGTGATGCCCACCTGGGCTCGACTCACTCACACACACGCTCACTCACACACACATGCTCAGAAACGGTTTAGTATTGTAATCTTTCCCAGTCTGTACTCACTTTTTGTTGCAATCAAATCAATTAAGGTTTTGGTAGTGAACGCTTCTACAATCAGAATATTCCTTAATATATTTATACAAATGATGTGTTAAAATTTTGAAATGGAGCTCATATTTTCTTTCAAGAAAAGTTTTTTGAGGGCCTAATATTACTTTTAAGAGCAGATTGTGTCAATGTGCACAATACGTACATTCAGTTATCTGTGGAATTCATTGAAAATTATGGATGGGAAGATGTGATCTTTGAATTAAATGTTGAAATTTCTTATTTTTTAAATGTTGAAAAGTATAACACAAGTTTCTGGGAAAAGTGATGTGATTTTGCCCAGTCTTTTAATTATTAGCTGTGAATTCTTTCACTTAAAAATGGTGTGCATTTCCATACTTCATTGTAATTGAGGTAATCCTTTCTGCTACTAAAAGT
Source organism: Teleogryllus occipitalis (assembly GCA_011170035.1). Taxonomy (NCBI): domain Eukaryota; kingdom Metazoa; phylum Arthropoda; class Insecta; order Orthoptera; family Gryllidae; genus Teleogryllus; species Teleogryllus occipitalis. The sequence goes on from BLKR01000420.1 coordinate 409,677, forward strand.
TGGATAGGACTTTTTGGAAGATAAAATACAATTACATATTAAGAAATATTGTACAAAATTCTTGCAGTTGATTATTTCTCATAGGATAAATACTAGTTCTCTAAAGATCATAACAGCCAACCATGAACAGATTGTACATTGGAATTTGGAGCGTGAGAGAAAAGAAAAGACTATGACAACAACAATCACCACTTCATTGCTAATCCATATAATGTGTAAAATGAAGTCTGCTATTTGAAAATCCTATGTAATATTTTGTAATAAAAAAAGTGATTTGTTATAAACTAATTATTGCAGGCCATGAAACTTGGAATGAAGGCATTCTAATAATGTTTCTATTTTTGCTTCCAGTGTCAACATAGTTTAATTGAAACCACTGACACCATATTTGTAGAGCTGTTTTAAAACAATATTTCCAGAATCTCGTACATTTCCACGAATTGAATGATAATTGTTGAAACATAACAAAGAAGTACTTCAGTTATTTAGGTTAGTTTTTTAAAGTTATTGTTTATATGATGAGAGGAATGTGGAGTAATGAGAATGTAATATAGTCTGTGATCAATTTTTCAGAACATTTGTTTTTATGTTTAATGTAATTGTTAGATTATTTCTGCCCAAAATGATTTAGTATTGTGGATCAGTACCTCTCATTTTGAAATAAATAGCCATGTTCTGGAAACTTGTTCTTTGAAATGGTTCCAGAAATTTGCTGAAATGATCTGAACCAAACCATACCATACCATACCAAACCCAACCCAACCTAACCCAACCCAACCCAACCATATCAGTAAGTAAGTTGATCTTAAATGTCATAAGCAGACACAAATTCAACTTGCCAAAGTTACCTGCAGAGGAATGTGTGGCTATTCTTTTATTCCGTTTTCCTTTTTTCTCCCATTTAATTTCTCAGTGATAGTTCTAGGCTCGTGTTTCCGAACACATATGGTAACTCCTAGCTTATCGTTTATTCTCCTACATAGCATCTATAGATTCAACTGCAATTTGACTCAATGGATGAAATTGGTGTGGATTAGTGCAAGATGAATTAAGTGTCTGTGACTGTATTAAGCAGACATTCAGCTTGAACATCAAGATCTTCATTTTGTGTCTGTGATTCAGTGTTTCTGTAAGTGCTTCGTCACTCAGACTCAAACGGTGCCAAGTCAATAAATAGCACAAAAATGGGGAGAGATAACAAACAGATTAAATGTTTTCATATGCACATGTCAATGCAACACTCGCTTCTTTGCATTTGTTACTAAGTTATGTCTGTATAACGAAGATGGTTTTACATCTTTAGAATGAGTGTGTTTAAATGAATTAAATGGGGAAAAGTTTGAATATTGTATGTGTCACAGTGTCAGTCGTCAGTTGCCCCAATTGTTTGCCTCTGTACATACCTAATACTATTAAGTGGTTTGACTCGCACCATTCAGCCAAAATGGTGTGTTTATATTGTGGGCAATATAAATGAAACAATTTCACATACTTGTTAAAAAATTGTTTTTGGTATTAATGGTAGGATATGTACTACTCGTTAAGTGTAATTGTATTAACTTCATATAATTCCAAATTTTCTAAAGTGCTTTTGTGAAGAAAAAACATTAAATAAATACAGATGTTTTCTGAAATCTGACATCCATAAACATTGGTGAAAAATGTTCAATATCGAATGAAAAGATATATTCAGCTGTAAATATTAAACATCAAAGACATGAGGGACCATTGCGCTTTAGCACCTGATAACAGTAATCAGTGATGTAAATATTTTATGAAAGAAAAGATTTATTAAGTCGTCCATTAAAAAGCATGTTTTTTTAAATATCCTGAAGACTAGAAATAGAAGTAGAAAAGGTTAAATGTTTCAGAATTAGTTTATTTTTCGCTGATGGATAAGGGACCAATTTTTTTACTTTGTGTAATTTTCATATATGTGTAAATTGGTTTGACTCATAAATTTGAGTTATGCTAAAGACACATTGACACTCAAAATAAAAGAATTTTGAGAAACTATTGTAGAAAGTGTGTGTATATACCTAATCCATCAGCTATTAAGCATTTATCAAATTTTAACTGTAACTTATTTGATTAGCGAGTTTTGTAGATGGAGTTTTGAAATTTCAGAGAACTTTTATAAGTGTGAGATAACTTTCCAGAATTCAGACATTTTTTGAAGACAAATGTGTAATATCTTTAAAGGGAATAGTTAGTGTTGAATTGATGTTTAATTTGGTGGATTTAATGTGTTAATTAATAATTTGTTAATTCCAGTAGAAAAGTGGTTTCATTTCAGGATTTCCTTTTTTCTTATCTTTTTTTTTTCTTTCTCTTCTTATTCTTGTTCACCACCTTCTTGTTCACCACCTTCTTGTTCACCACCTTCTTGTTCACCACCTTCTTGTTCACCACCTTCTTGTTCACCACCTTCTTGTTCACCACCTTCTTGTTCACCACCTTCTTGTTCACCACCTTCTTGTTCACCACCTTCTTGTTCACCACCTTCTTGTTCACCACCTTCTTGTTCACCACCTTCTTGTTCACCACCTTCTTGTTCACCACCTTCTTGTTCACCACCTTCTTGTTCACCACCTTCTTGTTCACCACCTTCTTGTTCACCACCTTCTTGTTCACCACCTTCTTGTTCACCACCTTCTTGTTCACCACCTTCTTGTTCACCACCCTTCTTGTTCACCACCTTCTTGTTCACCACCTTCTTGTTCACCACCTTCTTGTTCACCACCTTCTTGTTCACCACTTCCTTGTTCTTGTTCACCACCTTCTTGTTCACCACCTTCTTGTTCACCACCTTCTTGTTCACCACCTTCTTGTTCACCACCTTCTTGTTCACCACCTTCTTGTTCACCACCTTCTTGTTCACCACCTTCTTGTTCACCACCTTCTTGAACTACCAATTTGATATTGTAAAAATGGGTTACCCTTTGTGTCTGAAAGTTCTGACATTACTCTTGAAATATTTGACTGTCAGCATAATTAATGCATTGTGTAGGCTGATATGACCTTGAAATACATTTGACTTCAATTGTATACACTCCTTTGTTATGTTTGTCAGTCTTTAAGACTATCAGTGTTCAGTCTAATACAAATGTTTACATCAAGTCATTTCTAAATTGTGCATACCAATGAAACTATGAAGGGTATTGCTTTTGAGTGCTTCTGAATTCTTCCTGGCATATTCCAATTTTAAAATTGAATTTCATGTTTGCTTATATTTGATCTCGATGTAATTTAATTAGTATTATTTATGAACAAATGGAAACATGTGAATGAAACTTGTATAAAAAAGGAAAAGTGTAAATGAGAACCATTTGGATGTATCTCTTTAGGATTTATCAACCTAATAAATCCATTTCATTAATTACGTATAATTCTTTTTTGTTACCTGCATACTAAGACACTGGAGCAATTCTTGTGCAGTAGATCTGAGGAAATGGATATATTCCTTGTGTTTGGAAATCTGACACTCTTGTACCTTTGTTTATTTTCTCATTTTGCAAATACATGAATTGTACTCTGTCTCTCATTGTTGTTTGGGGGATCAGTTGTTAAGAGTATTGTGCACTCATAATTAGATGGAGTAAATATAATACCGTTTTAAAGGATTAAAAAAGGTTTTACTGGCATAAGCGTTTTAATTACTAAGTAACTTATTATGTTTTTAACTAATGATTCATCTCATTTGTTATTTGAACTTTTTTTTTTTTTTATTTATTTATTTATTTATTTTTTTTTTATATAGCTCTTAGCTTTGTTTTCTAAGCACCCAAGGGGCATTAATGGATCTCCTGTAATTTTTATTTTTCCAATTCCTTTTCCTTGCCTCACAGATTGTCCATCATGCAGCTTCTACACAGTCTAAAGACAAATATTTCTTTTCCATCTCAAACATAATTTTAATACATGAGAGTTGAAAATTGGATTGTGCTAAAAAAATCCTAAACCTTATTGGGAATAATATAACATAGATTGTAGCTTATGAACCAGAGTTGTGGGTTTTTAATATTCCTGTTAGTCATGTTTTTTGGCAGTTGAAAAGATCCTTTGAGTTATATGAAAGATAAGGAAATTAAGAACCAGTACCTTAAACTAGTGAGAGTGACTTGGAGACAAATTACTTTTACATTGACATTAATTTTCCTTCTGATTTCTTGTCAGCAGAAAATAAGTACAGCTAATATGTACAGAAATCTGTTATTATGATGATTTTCATGAAATGTACATTTTTGCATGCTCTGTTTAATCAAGTGGATTTTGAAGTTTGTTACTCGCAAATAAGCTACACATTTTGAGATAAGTACAGGTTATTGAGGTTTTGGAAATGTAGAATATAATGCCAAACCTCTCTATTATGAGACTTCGGAATAACCTCCCAGAAAAAAAAAAATTAAAATACATTTTTATTTGAATCCTCCATTTCCATAATATTGGAAAATTGATAATTATAATATAAGTAGTGACTATCCAATTTAATGTTCTTTTTCTTTCCCCTCTGTTGGCTCTAACTCAGATTTGGATTGGGATGAAGGTGGGTGTTTTTATAGAGTTTATAAAAAAAATAGAAAGATGTGTATGTACAGGGCGATAAAGAATGTGCGATTAACATTTGAGGGAACGAAAGGATGCTTCAATACACACCAAAACATCTCTTCAACCGGTTCTAACCGGTTCTTGTACAAATTATACTCTTTGCAGAATTGATGACAAATTCCACATATTTATATTTCTGGTTGTCATCGAAATAAAGTGCAGAATCATACAGTCTAAAAAAATATTTCCTTCACATTTTGTGTTATGAAGATGCGTTCTCTAGATAATTATTAATTTACTTTCATCATAAGGATGTTTTGGTTTAATTTGTGGCCTTTTTCTTCGTGTAGGAAATTCTTTTTATCACCTTGTATTTATGTGTCTACTTAAATATTATATATGGTGTCTGTATGTGCAATATGTATATTTTGTCCATATTGCACGTATAGTTTAGATGCAAGTATGAATGTACCATTTTTAATTATTATTATTATTATTTATTAATTTTTTAAGAATATTGTTACATTAGTGAATTCTAACTTTTTAGATTGTAGATTAATAAACTGTTAATTGAAAAACAACCATGCTAGATAAACCATGAACATATTTTTGTTGAGATTGTCTTTCATTAAGAGTTTATTAAGAAGATGTAAAGTTATTTATTAACATTATACATTTTGCTTTACTCTTCCTTTAAAGCATCCATTGGAGTTAATTTTTTTAAATTTATTTATTTATTTTTACTCATTTATGATACATGTAAATGACTACAATCAAATAATAGGCTGCGTTATTTCTCAATTTTTGTCTTCAATACTGAATATATTACAACAGTTATTGTTTCTGAACATCTCTCCTTACGAATTGCTTTTATTAAATGTTGGAACGTGGGTAGTGAAAGCACAATGAAAATAAGATTAATACAACAAAGTCACTGTCAAAATGTTGAACCATTTTATTTATTATAATATGAACTGTGCTAGAATAATGCTCTTGTATTTGCTGGTTTTGAAAACAAATGCATTTCACACAATTTGGATGTATGAATAAGGTGTGCTATCATAAATTTTTTAAAGTTACAATACTGGAAGAAGTCGGCAGTACATTGCTGATGTATTGAACAGTGTTTTCAACATTAGTAGATAACAAATGTCATCTGTTTCAGTACCAAAAAATAGCTGCTTAGAGCAATTTCTGTCAAAATTTGAAATAGAAAATATGAATGTAACACAAAGAATTTCTTCTGCAACGCGTGTGTGTGTGTGTGTGTGTGACATGTGCACAAGTGTGTGTATGTATGTATGCATGTATGTGGTGTTTGTGTGTAGAGCTCATAACATCATTTGTATTTCCAAGAATTTGCTGCACACTTTTTTCATTTTAATGAACATATAAAAAATGTGATTTTAATTTGCTCATGCTAGATCGTATACTAGTGGATTTCCAAAGTTTCTGCACTTGAAAGTCAAATATATTTATTACTTAACCCTTCAGATTTCGAAGGCTCTTGAAACTCATTTCAATAGTGCTTCAAGATCTTGCAGATCTTGTAGATCAAAACTATTTTATTTTCAACTAAATATCCTAGTACGTTAACATGATTCCCCAAAGTTCTTTTTAACAATGCCAATTTGTTCTCTCCAACAAAATTAGTAAACCATTTTAAAATAAATTTCTTTCAGTATTGATATGAAAATTATATTTGTTTATAATTTATAAATCATATAAATTTCAGGAAGAAAAAATTGAATTAAAAATATCCATTTTTTATTTTTAATTAATTATTAAAAAATTATCCTTTTTTTTATTACATAGATGATTCACATTCAAAGCAAACTTAATATTCATTTATATGCATGTTTAAGTATTCTATTTATTAACATTTTTCTCTAAGGAAATTGGGAGACCTCTGAGAACTTAAGACCATATTCTGTTGTTTTTTAGTTTTATGAAAGAATGTAAGCAATAAGTTTCATCTAGAGAATTTATAATGGTTTGCTACTTTGTAGGGCTGGTTGTTCCACAACCTGGACCTCCTGCCAAACGACCCAACAAAGAAGTTGGACCTGTACGAGGATTGGAGGGATTTCCATCGATGATGGGTCGATCAGTTATCAATCATTTAAATGGGAAAACGAAGATAGCCACTATGACTCGTTCTGGGAGTGGAAGAAAACAAGTGATCTCGTGGATGGATGCACCCGATGATGTGTATTTTCGTTCAACAGAAGGAACCAAGTAAGTTTGCTAAGACTGGGGTATGCAATTGCTTTAAGTTATATAGCATTACTATTTGTCATGGTGCATTTTGAATTAAAAATTATTCCCTACCACACCTTTCTATGTTAAGAATCAATTTTGTTTGTTTTATAATTTTTCTAATCACAATGATTGTTAGTATATTCATTCATGTTATTATCGAATCACACAAAGTGGTGTATGTTCTTAAGAACTTCATGAAATAGCTTTATTCACGCTATTATCTTCTTTGTTAGTTGACAAACTTCGTATATGTGCTTCTTGATGGTCACTACTTACACGTGGTATATTTAAGATGTTGTGATCATTGAATTTTTGTACAAGTTTTAGTGCCTGTATAACAGATCAAGGAGTGAAAAAAAACAAATAAGTTGCATGTTCAAATGGCAGGAGATAAAAAATTGAAGGGTAATTGAACAAATCTGTTATGAGCAGACTGCTTTTTCTGGCAATACTTGTCTGACAGGTTTTCACCTTCATTCAGCTTGATTCTCAGGTTCTGCCTTTTGCCTTTAGCCTTTGGCTCATTGTCGCAGGGACCACTGGGGGTCTCGAGGGGGCTTTGGACTTTGTGATGAACTTTGTCCTAAACTGTTGCTCTTTGATAATATTGAATGGTTGAGGTCTTAAAAAGTGTTTTTGATGCTCCCTAGTGGAGTAAGTAAGATTTATTGAAAGGTTTCCTGAATTGTCTTTTATTTCTACTATAATGTATGCCAAAAGTGAGCCCGATGTGGTAAATTAAGTGTAGAGTGGTAATATTTATTTATCTTCAAGTTTTACACATCTTTCTACTAAATAATTTGCATAATTTTTCATGAACATTTCATTCATTCTCTCCCCAAACACACTGGTAAAATGCTAGTATTGTAATGTGAAATGCAATGTTCATTTCATTAATTATTTATTTCAAAATTTATCTTGACAAATTTTATTCTTGTAACATACTGTATGTAATCCTATTCCAATGTTAGTTATGGGACTCTACTGTTACCTGAAGTATCTTTGCTTTGTTGTATTTCAGGAAAATGAGAAGGCAGTTGACGGGAACGGAGCTTCGTCGAGCTGCCAGGAAACCGTGGCGAAAACTTAATGTTAAGGGAATGGATGAATTAGTAGTGATATTGGACTGACATAGTGACTCAAGCATGTGCCAGTGAGATGAGATACTCACAAAAAACAAATATTGAACTTCCTATTTTGGAAGTGGAAAATTTCGTCTCTCATAGTGAAGAAACAAAACTCGCAGGGAATTTTGACATGCTGGACAATTGTGATAAGTACTGCCAAACCTGTGAATTCTAAGTGACTGAGCTAAATTGAAGAGACAAACTGAATCATGAAGGCAATAACTTGATGTGCTATATATAGTAGATACTCTGCAGCAAGTTTTTGAACTTCTGCACAAACGATCCTGTTCCCCTTCCCCAAGAATCGTTTTATGAAGACTGTGAATTTTGATGACACTTATCCTGAAGGTTGTACAATTTGATTTCATTTCAACTGGATATGTGGATCTACATTACAGCATGGGGACTGATAAAAGTATTTTCGTGATTTTCCTCCCATTGTTTCCCAGTTGCTGAGAGATTCATATATTTTATTGGCCAAACAAATAATTGCAGTAATGAATGTTTAATCTCTCAATTCATTCCTTTAATTTCGAAGAATAATCGGAAAGCGAGCTTGCTACCAGTGTGAAACCAGAGGTGGGCAGAAGAAATGGTGTTCTGATGTGATACAACTTGAGAAGACAGCACTCTACGTTTTGCTCATGATGCACATTTTTTGCAGCACAAATTAAATACGTAATTTTTCTTCCAACATCTTAAACATCTGGTTTGGATTGGTGCTCACTTAAACAAACTATGGCAGTTGCCAGATTTGTGCCAGTGTTGCCAAATGGAATTGTTTTTGTTAAGTTGTAACATCATGCTGTAGCATCAGCATTCCTGAAATATGAAGATTTGTCTGAATATTGCTTGAAATTGTTCAAGTGTTTGTCTTTGTGAACTTGCCTACTCGTGTGTAGATAGGATGGGGTTTGGTCTTCAGTGGGTTCAAACCTGAACATTAGTGAGACTGGGAGGAACTGAGAATTGTGGAGTCAGTTGTACTGAAGGACATCAGTTTTTATCTGTTTGGAATGGCACTGAAGTCTACATAGGTGCGAAGTGTTTCTTTTCCATCTTTGTTTCACTTAACTACATAATTCACCAAATGAACACAATGCTACACGACGTGAACAAGACACAGCACATTTTCACTCTGCTGTGCTTTCTCAGTCATAAGTTATCTTCCAAATGTTGACAGTCTTTACACTTACAATGCAGATTTGCACGAGTGATGCTATAATGGGGTATAGTACTAAAACTCCAACTCAATACGTAAAAAATTTTTCAAAAGCTATTACGATATTCGAGATTCTGTTTTCTTGTTAAATAAAGTCCTGTAGATTGAACAATGTTTCACATTTTGGGAACTGTTTCTTAAAATTAAAATTGAAGGAATCATGTTAGAAAAAGAAGAACTTTGTTTTCAAGTATTGTTATTTCATATTTGAATTTAGTCAGCGATAGATATTTTGTTCTCGAGTTATCATTAAATCATACTCGAATGTATGATTGGATCAAAATGTTACCTATTTTACTTGGCTTGTTAGTTTGTATAATTACAAGTTGAAGTTTGGACAAATGCCAAGTCACATTTGTCATCACTTGTACCAATAATTTCTCTGTAAGATTGTGAGAACAGCACAATTGGCCAGTGGTGTGTGCTCTCTTTGAGTAGAGTACCTAGAGCTGGCTGTGCCAGTATGGTACATGCTCATTTCTAAATGCAATCCCTCAAATTAATCTGTTCCATGCCTTACAGGAGGTTTGGTTACAGACACGAAAAATAAATGAGATCTGTGTTAACGTACCCTGTGTATCTCAGTATGCCAGACATTAAATTATTTTGCCCTTATCTGTAATCCAGTCACTTTACCCATCCTGGCATCACTGCTACTTAGCTGTCAATACATACTGGGTCCATTATTTTGTACTGAGCTCTATCTGTCCATTGCATCAAAGGTTTTGTTTACATCAGGCCTGATGTTTTTCATGGTACTGTGTACTTATATTACAGAAAAATAGAATTTGCAATTTATAAGTAATTATCTCATTCCCATATCTTCATAATGTTAAAAGGTGTTTTTCTTTTTGCTCACCCAATTTTTCATTGTCATATTTTATATTGTACAAAGTGGTCTAAATCAAAATGTTTCTGAAATGACTGACATTAAACATGGAAAGACATTTGAATAATTATATTGCTGGTTATTACTGCCCCTGTGATATTATATTCCATGTTGTGGCACATGGAATTCATATAGCTTGATGTGGCAGGTTGGCTTGTTTGCTGTACCATAATTAAGTGGATTCTTGTGAAAAGTTGATGTTTGTTGCCCTCTAATATTCTGTTGTGGAACAAGGCACTTTCAATTTTTGAATTCAGGTAAAAGCTTTGTTTAGTCTTGCGCATACAGTTTCTTATAAAATATTTCACCACATTAGAGCAACGCAGAATTCAGCCGTGCCACAACAATTGTTCTGGATACTGGCTCTTCATGAAAAGACTAGCTGGTGTCACAAGTATTGGCAAATTGCTTAATATTTGCAATGGAAAAAATTTTACCCTGCCCCATGTAGGTTTTAAAAAAATTAATAATTGTGAGAGTTGTCATTGGTATCATCAATCAAGATAAGTGTGAAATATTCCATACTACTTGCAACTTATATTAATTATTTTGGATTGTTAAGAGTAACTGTTTCGATGCAGATTTTTATTTATGAATGTAAAATGCAGAATCCATTGATTCTGTTCCATTATATATGTATATTCATTCATTCGTCAGACTTCTACTGTGCGAAAACTTTCAGATGAATGTATGGAATATTTAAACACAAATTATGTAAAATTTGTAATGATTCTCAGTGTCAATTGCAATAACAACTTCTGGTTACATAAGTCTATTCTTACACAGCAAATTTCAGTAGAGAGGGCAATCGTAGCTACACAAGTGGTTTCAAGTGTGATTCTCATGATTTGATGGGAGAAGAGGATGTTCAGATATGCTGCTAGTCGTCTTGTTTTGTTATTGCTGTCAACAGAGGTGCATGAATAATTTTTTTTTTTTTTTTTTTCACATTCCATCACCTATTGTATTGTAAAGGAATTGATACTTTTTTGAAAATGCATGCATTTTTATAACAGTTACGGCAATGTGTGACATTATTACCTTGTGAATGTTAAAAATTAATTGCCTTGACAACGCCCTTTTCCTATTGTATGCTTCTAGGCACAATCTTTGTTTACAGAGCCTTTTCTTACTGCATTTACGTGAAATATTTTGAGTTTGTTGATAATATAGAAACACGTGAAAGTTTCTAAAATACTTGATCTATGGATCAAACTGTCAGATTGAACTGAAGTACATTTTTATAAATGTTTAATATTCTTGTGAATATCATATAATTAGTTTTGGGAAATAATTAAAGTTTGCATTCTACTTATTGCAAATACATAACAGAACCTAATGCATCAAAATGTAAATGCAAACTAAAGGGCATTCCTCTGATCCTCTTTATTGCAATCCTACATTTTGTTTCCTTTGCCTCCAGTTGCAGAATAATGAAAACTGAAATACAATTTAACTTTTCAAAAACCAGAAACGGGTACAATTACAGTGTAATTAATGTTTACTAATGTAACAAATTTACTTTGAAAAATTGTAAGTTTAGAAGCTCTGGTATACAGAGATACTATTCCGTTAATACAGGTGTCTACATGTTCTTTCATAACATGAGCAATTTTTAATTTTGCTTTTTGTTCTTTTTCTCCCTCCTTTTTTTCCAATTGGTGATTAAGGAGAATTTGCTATGTTACCAAAGGGGTCTGATGACTGGAATAATATTCACTAGTCTTCCAGAAGAATGGAATTGTTACTTTAAATGGAATAGTAAGTGACAAAATGTTGTACTGTGGAAAAGTAAACATTTATGCTGATTTCTTGATCTGGTTGTGCACAGTTTTACAGTACCAGTTTCTAATATTGAATGTTAATGTGAGCTATTTTGGAGTTGTGACTTTTTAAATTCAAAGAATGTTTCCTCCTCGGTTTTGGACTCTGTTAAACTGAATTGTGCTTTGAACGTTTTATTTGTCATAATTTTGTACATTATAGAAATTACTTTGGCTGGGAAGTGTGATTGTTTGAATTTGGCTGATAAATGTTCACAGAAGTCTGAAACATTCAAATCCTGATGTAAATATTTTTATTGTGAAGGAGAAATATTCAGTATACTATAGGAAACAAACACAACAAAGTTACAAAGCAAGCAAACAAACAAACAAACAAACAATTTCATCCATTAGCAAATGTGTTATTGCACATCGTGTCTTTACAATGAAAATTTAGTCTTCCAAATCATTCTTTTAAAATGCATTATGTATAATTTGAACAATAAATAATTTAATATCCTGGAAGTACAAGAGAGGTGATGTGCCTTTTTTGTTCTGGAAACTGAACTTTAAAGGATTTTCATTATGAATTTGCAATAAAAGATATCTTAAGATGATAGAAATTTTTGTACATTAAGGAAAGAGAATAGCAAGGGATAGACCTGAATCAGGGGCAATGCATTTAATCTTTATTTTGGAGAAAAAGAATCAGAAAATTTTGTGTTTACATACCTATTTAATTTTAGTTTCATTTTATTTTTTACTTTCAGTGCATTTGTAATTTAGTTTGTTAATTTCACTCATAGGGTCTAATCTAGTCATACTGCTGGTTCATTGTGATGGTCTAAATTAAAAATGAAAATTAGAATAGTGGTTAGTAATATGTTTCTTTTAAAAGTGAAGATCATAGGAAATATGAGTAACTTAACTATGTACTTGCTCATTGTACCAAAAGATTTTAATGATTGTCTTTATGAAAAAATTGTTAAAATTTTGAAACGACTTGGTGGAAAATGCTTTGGAAGGGATTACATTTCATTTTACCTTGAAATTGTTATTGCGTATGTCATATTTTTATTTTCCTTCTATGAACTATCACTTGTGAGGTCATCAAAAGCTTGGGAATTATGAATATACTGTAAGTACAAACTAGAATCAGGAATATTTCCTTTATGAATAGTTAAAATTTAAAGTGCTTCAACTCTATTTGAAGAGTAGCGAGGAGAACCCCCTCCCCATATGGAAATTCAAAATATACTTTGAAGTTGCTAGTGGTTTTTAATCAGAGACTATTCTTAGGCAAATTAAAAACTAAATTGTTATTAGTCCAAAAGTGATGCATTTAAAACAATGTGAAGTTACTGTTCAGCTAGGAAGTCAGATGAAGAGATAGCAGGTATTTTATTTTGTATGCTGCCAAGAGAATAATTAATGAACTCAAGAATTTGTTCTAATTCCTTCTTAAATGAGGGTTTCACTATAAAGGAGTTGCATCGAAAAAGTTTGGATAATATAAAAAAGTGTACCCAGTGAAATTTCAATATTAATTGTTTATCAAACTTTTTAAAGTGAAGGTGGCGGCGGCCTATGCAAGTTGTAACATGTTTGTTCTCATACATTCAAAAAGTTATTATATACAGGTGAGTCGTGGACCTTTAGCACCTACAATTTTTTAATAATTGAAGTTATTGCAAAGCATATTATACAGAAGAGCTCAAGGAAATGGGGCTAGTTTATACATATATTCATGTCCATTTTATCACTTGTATTTCACAAGATACTGAGGTAACTTGGTTTTTTGTTGTTTTTTCTCAAATGGAACTATATATAATTTTTTAAGTCTTAGCATGAGCGTAAATAGACGAATCGAATGATATACATATTGTCATATATTAGATAAGTTTTTTGTTTTTCGAGTAATTATTAATTTGGCGACTATGATTAACAGTTATTGTAACACCCAGAGGGCTCGTTTGCAGGGAGAGCGCCGCGTGACCTCGGGTGGTGGATTCTTACATTCAAAATATCCGTTAAATACAAGTAGAAAAAAAATCAAAATTACTAAAAAAAATTATTTAATATCATTGGATTAGTCGTTTACTCTCGTTATAATCAAATAAACAATATGAATAGTTCATTTGAAAAAAGTTACTCTCGAAAAATACAAGTAATAAAATGAATACATACATCAGTTAGTCCCATTCCCTCATGCACTTCCGTGAAAACTGCATTGCATTAACTTCAACCGTTCAAAAATTACAAGAGGTGCTAAAATTACGTGACTCGCTTAGTGGCGGCCTCGTAATATGGAATACATGTCCAGAATTACTAGTTTTGAGAAAACCTAACTTGAAACAGTAAAAGTGCAGTTTCTTACGGGGCGACAAGGTTTGCTTTCTGGAAAAGTGCACGATCCTGTTATACGGACATACTGTCTTAGTACTGATATGAACGAGATGCATCCAAAAAGTTTTTTAACTCAAAAATGGCCATGGGTGAACTACTAAGTGTGAGCATTAAGCCATCGATATGGTTTCTTAGAGTTGATTTATTTTTATTATTTATAGTGGTCTTATAGCGAGAGTTAATTAACTTCCTCGAATAGTACTACTCAGGGCATTATTTCTGGCGGAACGGCGTTCCGATACCTCGGGAACGCTTTCTGGTTCCTTGATACCGGAAAATAGTTTTCGGCGATCCATCCAGGTTGATTAACAACACTTGCGTCTACACCGTACAAAGAATTTTCAAAAAAATTGATATTCCTCGTACGATCTGGCTGAGATGGCGATCCCTCAAATGAAAATGTTAAATTTTATTCTTGGAGGGAGGGGTACAATACAATGACTTTTTATAAATTTTCTTTAACAAATGGCTCAAGATTTTTATCTTGAACAGAGCAAAGGATTATAAAAATGGCGCGGATCCCAGTGTTACTAAAATAGCTGAATATTCTAAAATTACACAAGTTTAACCGTGTTTACGTTTTCCTACTACTTTAATATTGAAGACATAATGTTCTTCATGAAATCTGATCTTCAAAATTAAATCCAATCCAATTTTCATTAAAACCTAAATTTTGGAAAATACGATGTTCCACTTCATTCTCTTTTTTTTTTTTTTTTTTTTTTTTTTTTTTTTTTTTTTTTTTTTTTTTTTTTTTTTTTGAATAAAAGTTCGTTTGCCAATTTAAACATTTCATGCAGTAGATACGTACTCGCGAAACCCAAGTACTCAAATTCGAATCTCGGTGTGGTCAAAACATTTTTTGCGGGTTCGAGTCGTATTATAAAATTACGTAACTTTCCAACAACAACAAAAATGTGCTGTTGTGCCACTAGTTTTCTTGGTGAAGTTTGTTCTTCAAAATTAATTTTAAAATGCGAGTTTTTGCGTAATTTTAAGGGAACTGGATATTTTGTAGAATATACATAAACAAGATTTTTGAAAAACTACCAATGTTTACTTTTTCGCACACTACGTACTTGAGTAGTAAAGAGAAAGTACTGTAATGCTGCAGTGGAAAGTGGCAATTTATCGACAGAAAAACTCGTATTGTGTGTTCATCTTCCAAAAAGTGGATAATTCTTCCTCCTATATGTAGTAAATTAATCATAAACTAGTAGTCAGAATCCACGTTTTGTGGGTCCTTGATACCTGAAAATAGTTCACGCCAAAAGTTCTGTCCGTTGGTGTGAGGACAACGCTATGGCCAAAATTGTTCGTAATATTTTCTTCAAATTTGATATACAACTTATTTTTGAAGTGGATATGGTCATAGCTTGCCCGTCCGAAGTACATCGCGAGCAAACTTTTTGCGGATAAATGACGTAACAGTTACGAATAATGTGAGAAAGTTCGTGCTGTTGTAGCTGTACAGTAATCCCTCAACATTCGCGAGGGTTAGTTTCTCAAAAACGATCGCATGTGTTGGGTCTATCTTCAAGTGGAAAGAGTTTGGTTAGGTTCTTGGATATCGGAAATGGTTTAAAAAAGAAACAAAACAAGACAATTACAGTACTGATTAAGTAAAGCTCTACAATTCACAGAATTCACAATTAACACCCCCAGAGAATAAATAAAACACTATTTGAAAGCGATTGGACTTGTTCGTTTCTCCGCTCTCATCGTCTTAAAAATCTCGTAATAGGGAAGAGTTGCTGCTTCTATTTCCCTCCTAAATATCGAAGTTCTGTGTTCGGATCGCATTCGAATGCCCTTTCCACCCGAGCTTGTTGAAGTTTCAGAATGTCAACTAGAGTTTTGACATTGAAGTTGCTGGAGGACGCAGTTTCTTCCGTTATTTCATCATCACTTTCGAGGAGAGGTTTCTTCGCTGATAATTTCCAAAAGCGCCTTTTCAGTGAGGTTTTTACAAGAGTTGCAAAGATTCCGAATGTCTCTTCTGTGTGTTGTCAAAGCTCTCGTCTCCAATTCGACGCAACTGAATGAAATATTAGTCGTTCTTGCTTTATTTTGAATTTGGGGTGCGAAAGTTCAAATGTTTTTCGAACGTGTCTTAAACTTTTCTTTTTTCCTAGGGCTTTTATCCGGCCGACAGCCGGTTGCCCTTTACGTCCCGAAGGGACGCATATTCGACCATACACTAGACAAACACTTGCGGGCTCCTCTGATCTGGGGTCAGCAGAACGCGAGGCCCTCCGTGACAACACACACACAAAGTCAAGGGACAAACAGCCATGCCCAAGGCGGGACTCGAACCCGCGACCCTTCGGACCGAAGCGCTGAGTCGGTACTCGCTCTTAGCCACCTCGGCCATCCAGGTCGGCGTCTTAAACTTTTAATATTCAAAATAGATTTTTTTCGATGAAATCTCTTTCTGAATACTAGATCTTTAAATATTATTTCATGATCTTAAAAAAAGTGTTTTTCGTCATATTTATTAGTATGATATTTAAAAGCGTACCATTTGTACTAGTACTTCGACTTACCTTGTGAGCGATGCTCTCGCAGCTGAACGGGCAAGGAGCGCAAGTTCACGTCTCAGCCCTGTCAACCTTCAAATATTTTTTGGGTTTGAAAACACTTGTGGGTTCGATTTACTGTAGCTTATTTTTTAACTTTTTATAAGAAAATAGTACTGAATTCAACGGCAGAATGCCATTTTCATTTGAACTTTTAAAATTGCGTAAAGTATTCCATTACATACTTTAAGTAGAATGACGTGAATAATGTGTTAAAACGTGCAGTTTTTAGGAATGTATTCCAATGTACAGGATGTCCAGCTCCCGTTACAAAAAAGAGTACCCCAGATTCTATGTTGACGTTCAAGAATAGCAGATCCGCTTAAAAAAAAAAAAAAAATCGTCGTCGATAAAATTTAGTACAAAAGTTACTTCCGGGCGCGAAATTCAAACCTGCTGGCACGACGTGGCGTCTGCCTACGGGGCTGGGCGTAGCGTCCTTTCTTTGCTTTCTTCGATGAAACAAGAGGCAAAAATCGCTTGCCGCACACTAGAAAGCTTTAATAGCACCAAGTGTTTTACGAGTACTATTCAATTATCTATTAAAACTACTAAAATGCGCTTTTGTTGTTATAACCACGGTATGCAACGGCGGAACAGTAAACGTGGAATACGAACTAGCCTTATGGAAATAAAGAAAGTTCCTATAATGGTCGAATTAGGTTTTGCAGATCTTCAGTGTGAACTAAGGTCTTGTGCTTTAGAGAGTCGCATACGATAAATAATAGTCCCTTACAGTTTCTTTCCTTAATATCATGACAAACGTTGACAGTTTTGCAACTAAAATGTTTGTTAATTGAAATATTGAGTTCATTAGTTATTTCTGGGCGTGCAATTTCAACTAATACTTTCGCCAGATTCATTCTGTGTAACCGCAGGCCGACAATTGCATTGGTGAATATTTGTAGTACACATCTGTCATTCAATACTATGCGGTGTCGATTAACAGTGAGAAAATGGCATATGCCCCATACGACTAACAAAATAGTTTACTAATATGGTGTTGGTGCAAAAGAGTAAAAATACAACAACAACAAACAAACAAGGAAAAACTTATTTTCATACACATTAGTCTGTTGCCTGGTCATATTGAGGCTTCTATCGTGAGGTAGATTGACAGCCACACGCTGATCAATTGAAGAAAAAGGCACGCATTTGAATTTCGTAGCTGCTACCTGTAACGCAATGTGGAACATTGTAAAAAATACGACCACGTCATCACGACATTTCGTAGAGAATGTTGTTTTAAAGGATAATGAAAGAGAAACAAGTAATCCAGAAAAAGTTGCGAATCTCTTCAACCAATACTTTTCTAGAATTGCGGTTGATCTCACGAAGGGACTAAAACCAAAAAATTCAATATCATATGCCTCCCAAAACAATTTCGGCACGATGTTTATTTACGAAACTTCTAACGAAATCCTGCGAATAGTCAGTAAACTAAAAAATAAATATTCATCAGGTTTAGATGAATTTCCGGATTGTTTATTAAAAACGTGGGCACCTGCCATTATACACCCATTAACTCACATTTTCAATGCTTCCTTGTGCACAGGAATATTTCCAAATATTTTCAAAACAGCAAAAATTAAGCCACTTTTTAAAAAAGGGAACAAAAATGAAATTCAAAATTATCGGCCAATTTCTCTTTTGTCAGTTTTCTCAAAAATATTAGAGAGACTTTTCTATACGCGAATGGAAACGTTTCTAAGGAAAAACGAAGCGTTTTCAGACTCACAACACGGTTTCAGGAAATCAAAATCTACGGAAACTGCCATTTTTTCTTTCCTTAAAGATGTTGCTTCATCAATGGACCAAAATGAAGAACCCATTGGGATATTTTTAGATCTTTCGAAAGCTTTTGACGTTATTAACCATAACATCTTGCTCTCAAAATTACCTTCTTATGGTATTCGTGGTATTGCCCTAGATTGGATAACCTCGTACCTTAAACATCAATCTCAAAGAGTAGAAATACCGTACTGGCACGAAAGGACATTATTAACTTCTCTCCAATTCTTTGCCAATTGAACATGGGGTCCCACAAGGTCCGATCTTAGGTCCTATCCTCCTTTTGTTGTACGTAAACGATATGCCCTCATCTATTAAAAATGGAAGAACAGTTCTGTTTGCCGATGACACGAATGTTCTTTGCAAAAAAGAAACAATAAATAGTACAATTTCAGAAGTTTCAAATTGGTTTTGTAATAACATATTAATAGTTAACGAAGGAAAAACTGTCTCAATGCAATTTTGCGTTTCAAATCGGCAATCGTATGCTCCATTAAAAATGAACAATATGTAATTAGCTGATGTTAAGGTAAAAAATTTCTAGGTCTCTCAATTCAATCTAACCTCAAATGGAATGTACATATAACAGAATTGAACACTAAATTAAGCTCATTATGTTATGCATTCAGAATTCTTTCTAATTCTGTCAGCCTTTATGCAGCTCTTTGCGTGTATTTTGCAAATGTACATTCCCGCCTGAGATATGGCATAATATTCTGGGGAAGCTCATCCTTTTAGTGCCCAGACATTTAGATTGCAAAAGAAAAATATCCGTATAATGAAAAACTCCCATCCACGTGATCCCTGCAAGTCTCTTTTCATTGAGCTTGGAATCTTACCATTGCCTTGCCTATTTATTTATGAGTCTGTAGAATTTGTCAAAACTGACTTACTGAACGGTGGGAACTTATTTTCATGTAATACTGATATTTATAGTTACAACACTCGACATAGCAATCATGTTCATCAAGTGTCAGTATCAACAGCTCACTACAAGAAATCCACATACAATACATGTACGTTACTTTACAACGCTTTGCCAGATGAAATTAAACAATTAAAATTGGTACACAAATTTAAGTTAAAAGTAAAATCTTTTCTGCTGCAAAACTGTTTCTATACAATTAGAGACTATACTGATCGTCAAAACGAAAAACAATGTTTACTTTAACAAAACCAAGATTTAGTATAATGAATTAGTTTACATTTGCATTGTATAATTTAAAAAAAAGACTCAATATGCGTGTAACAAATAATGTACTTCCGGGTTAATGACCCTCATCTCGATCGGGTTTTTGTCCAGTTTCCCTGATCCATTGAGCAAATGCTGAGATGGCCCCTTGATTTGTTTCTGGACGTAAATGTAGCTTCACTATGCGCACGTTTTGTTGAACTTTCCTTTTGCTTGTAGTGGTAGTAGAGCTTAGGGTGAGTTTCTATTTTGTTAAAATACAGAAAAATCAAATCTGTTCGTTCCTTTACCGTTAAAAATTAGTTTTCTATAATTTGGCTACGAAAATATCTAGTTTTTGAAATGTTAATCTCTCGCTTTTTTAAATTTTATTATTATTATTTTCAACTATTAATAGTTAAATTATTGGGAAGTGATTTCTGAAACTCAAGAAAGCGTGCGCAGATGATTTCTCCCCCATTCGTCACATACAGTTTTTGACTAAATAAATAAATAAAACAACGGAAGAAAAACACCCAGACAAACAAAATTTCCGAACCCGCCGCCGATGTTGTCCAGAAATGATTTCACGGAACATCTCAAGGCTTCGGAATCGTGGCATGAGTTTACCTCGCCTAGGGAATAGGAAAACGAAGGCCAGATTACACATTCGTCAGCAAGAACTCTTAGCGGGGTACTGGAGGTCATCGTCGCGACGTCGATATTCCACAGAGAATCGTGTTGCGTGTTTTGCAAAAACAGCCCCTATAAAAATAAAATAGACAAAGCAGAAAGTTCGTCATATCAGCTCATAGGATTAGCCCTAAGCAATAATGTAATTAAGTTGTTTTAAGGAAACTCATTAAATACCCACTGTTCCCCAAAATATTTTTTAGGTTATCTTCATTGGAAGCAATTACATCCAAAGGAGAGCAAACCTACAAGTTCATTCGTGAACAATCATTTATCGGGTCATCTAAGCAGGCAATCGTTAGCTAGAAGTGTCCAAAATGAAACTCACGGAAGCTTCAGTTCGAACTGCAAGCCTTGAAATAATCAATAAACACAGTATTTTCTTCATGTGCTGCAACACTGGCTCACAAAATAGAACGAATTTTAAGTTACGACACTCATTTTGAAATATTTTATAATTGATATTATTAACACAACTCCTATGAAGCCTTTTAGTAATGATTATCCTTTAATGGCCCAGTTACTAAGCGTGTGATATCTGTAACCACCACTTAAAACTTTAAAGTGTTTATCTCGAAACTTCATTTTCCGAGTTCTACCAATATTGCAGCCCATAAACGATTTTAATCAACCAACATTTTAGCTGCAAAGCGCTGTTAACATTACGTCATGACATTCAGGAAAGGAAATACATGAGACTATTTCATCGTATGTGGTTTTCTAACCACAAGACTGTTCACACTGAAAGACAAGAAAGTTCACACTGAAGATATGCAAAACATAATTCGCCCATTCTAGGAATTGTGTTAATTCCCATAAAGCTTGGTTCATGTTCAGCGTTTATTTTTACGCCGCTGCATAGCGTATTTATAACAAAATCAAAAATGAATTTTAGTAGATTTAATACATGAAATGGATAGTACACATAAGATACTTTGATGTTACTAAAGTAATTTATTGCGCGGCAAACTATGATTGCCTCACCCCACAGTTTCACTTAAATCGCAAAGAAACGATACTACGTCCAGGCAGACGCCGAGCCGGTGGCGCGGCAGCAGGTTTGAATTTCACGGCCGGAAGTAACTTTTAAACTCAATTTTATCGAAGACAATTTTGTTTTCGAAAAAAACTGGATCTGCCATTGTTTATGAACGTCAACGTGGAATCTGGGGTATTTTTTTTGTAACAAGATATCCTGTATAAATTAGTGCAGGTGTCCCACCAACTATGGGCCGCACTCATAACTTCATAATGGTTCACGATCTCAAAATGCATTTTTCATTTATTGAGTTAAAAAACAGTAAAAAAAACTGTATATGACAATGGGAGAGAAAATCATCTGCGCACGCTTTCTTGAGTTTGAGAATCCCTTCCCAACAATTTAATTACAAATTGTTGAAAGATGGAAAAACGTTTAAAAAATTATTATTAATAATAAAATTTTTAAAAATTCGTCGCGAGATTAACACTTGAAAAACTAGACATTTTCGTTCTCGAGTTGCAGAAAACTTATTTGCAACGGTAAACGAACTGCAGATTTGATTTTTCTACATTGCTAACGAAATAGTAACCCACCCTCAACTCTACTACCATTACAAGCAAAAGGAGAGCTCAACAAAACGTGCGCATAGTGAAACTATATTTCGTCCAGAAGAAAATCAAGGAACCATCTCAGCATTTGCTCAATTGATTAGGGAAACTAAACACAAGTCTGATCGAGACGGGGGTCACTGACGTAGTAGCTGTCATATTAAGTCTTTTTCAAAAATTATTCAATACAATTGTAAACTAATTCATTATACATCATCATTTTGTTAAAATAAACATTTTTCTTTTTGATGATCAGTATAGTCTCTAATTGTAAAGAAACAGTTGTGCAGCAGCAAAGATTTTACTTTTAACTTAAATTTGTGTACCGATTTTAATTGTGTAATGTCGTCTGGCAGTGCATTGTAAAGGAATGTACATGTATTGTACGTGGATTTCTTGTAGCGAGCGGTTGATAATGACCCTTGATGAACATGATTTCTAAGACGTGTGTAGTAATTATAAATATCAGCATTACATGAAAATATGTTCCCACCGTTACGTAAGTCAGTTTGGACAGATATTAAAAATTCATAAATAAATAGGCAAGACAATGGTAAGATTTCAAGCTCAATGAAAAGAGGCTTACAGGGATCACGTGGATAGCCTTTTTCATTATACGGATATTTTTCTTTTGCAATCTAAATGTCTGGACAGTAAAGGATGAGCTTCCCCAGAATTTTATGCCATATCTCAGGCGGGAATGTACATTTGCAAAATACACGCAACGAGCTGCATAAAGGAAGTCGCAGGCTTCCGCGGCCGGAATCATGTGGATAATCTTGACTGTCTCGGTGACGCCGCGTCGTTTTTGTATCTGAGGCTTCGTTTTCCCGAAATTCGCAAAAACGTTCATAATATACGCCCAAAATGCAATCTATATTGTCGCCGTTCTTTTTCCGTTTCCCGTGCTCAAAATACCAGTCATCAATAGGAAAACAAAGAGAAGAGTACTTCTCGTCTGCCGTGCAGATTTCAGCGTCGTACAGCGAATAGTTTACGAGATACAGCCAGTTAAAGACTATTCTAGAAATTTGAAAATATACTTAAACGGGAAAAAAGGGTCTGGAAGCCTTACATTACGTCCGAATGAGGCAAATTATGTTTTTTCTGAAAGATTATAATACTCTTAATCCGCCTGTGTCTTTAGAATTGCAAAATTCGCAATAGTGTAGGAGATACGAGCATTTAAAGCCAAGCCTGATTTCTTGTGAAAATCGTGAAATTTATTCGACCTGTTGAATTTTTCAAATTTCGACCGGACGCCGATTCTTCTGAAAACTAGCGTCCTAACTCGTAATTTAATGGCGATTACAATGGTAAAAATAATTTTTCTATCTGAGGTTACGTTTTCCCGAAATTCGCGAAAACGTTAATAAAGTATTCCATTTTATACCAAACTGCAATCTATATTGTTGCCGTTCTTTTTCCGTTTCACGTGCTGAAAATACCAGTCATCAATAGGAAAACAAAGAGAAGAGTACTCCTCGTCTGCCGTGAAGATTTCAGCGTCGTACAGCGAATAGTTTACGAGATAGTTTACGATCTTACGAATAGTTTACGATCTTAAGTCCTATCCTCTTTCTGTTGTACGTAAACGATATGCCCTCATCTATTAAAAACGGAAGAACAGTTCTGTTTGCCGATGACACGAATGTTCTTTGCAAAAAAGAAACAATAAATAGTACAATTTCAGAAGTTTCAAATTGGTTTTGTAATAACAATTAATAGTTAACGAAGGAAAAACGGCCTCAATGCAATTTTGCGTTTCAAATCGGCAATCGTATGCTCCATTGAAAATTAACAATATGCAATTAGCTGATGTTAAGGTAACAACATTTCTAGGTCTCTCAATTCAATCAAACCTCAAATGGAATGTACATATAACAGAATTAAACGCTAAATTAAGCTCATTATGTTATGCATTCAGAATTCTTTCTAATTCTGTCAGCCTTCATGCAGTTCGTTGCGTATATTTTGCAAATGTACATTCCCGCCTGAGATATGGCATATTTTGGGGAAGCTCATCCTTTAGTTCCCAGACATTTAGATTGCAAAAGAAAATTATCCGAATAATGAAAAAATCCCATCCACGTGATCCGTGCAAGCCTCTTTTCATTGAGCTTGGAATCTTATCATTGTCTTGCCTATTTATGAGTCTGTAGTAGTATTTGTCAAAACTGACTTACTTAACGGTGGGAACATATTTTCATGTAATACTGATATTTATAGTTACAATACTCGACGTAGAAATCATGTTCATCAAGTGTCAGTATCAACAGCTCACTACAAGAAATCCACATACAATACATGTACGCTACTTTACAATGCATTGCCAGATGAAATTAAACAATTAAAATTGGTACACAAATTTAAGTTAAAAGTAAAATCTTTTCTGCTGCAAAACTGTTTCTATACAATTAGACACTATACTGATCGCCAAAAAGAAACAATGTTTACTTTAGCAAAAACAAGACATAGTATAATGAATTAGTTTACATTTGCATTGTATAATTTAAAAAAAGACTCAATATGCGTGTAACAAATAATGTACTTCCGGGTCAATGACCCCCATCTCGATCAGGTTTTTGTCCAGTTTCCCTGATCCATTGAGCAAATGCTGAGATGGCCCCTTGATTTGCTTCTGGACGTAAATGTAGCTTCACTATGCGCACGTTTTGTTGAACTTTCCTTTGCTTGTAGTGGTAGTAGAGCTTAGGGTGAGTTTCTATTTTGTTAACAATACAGAAAAATCAAGTCTGTTCGTTTCTTTACCGTTAAAAATAAGTTTTCTATAATTTGGCAACGAAAATATCTAGTTTTTGAAATGTTAATCTCTCGCTTTTTAAATTTGTTATTATTATTATTATTATTATTATTAATATTTCAACTATTAATAGTTAAATTGTTGGGAAGGGATTCTGAAACTCAAGAAAGCGTGCGCAGATGATTTTCTCCCCCATACGTCACATACAGTTTTTGACTGTTTTTGACTAGAATAAATAAATATATAAAAAAAATAAAAGAGATACAGCCAGTCAAAGACTGTATTCTAGAAATTTGAAAATATACTTAAACGGGAAAAAAGGGTCTGGAAGCCGCACTTTTCGTCCGAATGAGGCAAATGATGTTTTATTCTGAAAGTTAAGTAACTCTGAACTCGCCTGTGTCTTTAGAATTGCAATATTCGTAATAGTTTAGGAGATATGAGCATTTAAAGCAGAGCCTGATTTCTTGTCAAAATCGTGAAATTCAATCGACCACCCCCTGTTGAATTTTTCAAATTTCGATCGGACGCCGATTCGTCTGAAAACTAGCGTCCTAACTCGTCATTTAATGGCGATTACAATGGTAAAGATCATTTTTCTATCTGAGGCTTCGTTTTCCCGAAATTCGAGAAAACGTTCATAAAATACGCCATTTTACCCCAAACTGCAATCTATATTGTCGCCGTTCTTTTTCCGTTTCCCGTGCTCAAAATACCAGTCATCAATAGGAAAACAAAGATAAGTGTACTCCTCGTCTGCCGTGCAGATTTCAGCGTCGTACAGCGAATAGTTTACGAGATACAGCCAGTTAAAGACTGTATTCTAGAAATTTGAAAATATACTTAAACGGGAAAAAAGGGTCTGGAAGCCTTACATTTCGTCCGAATGAGGCAAATTATGTTTTTTCTGAAAGTTTATAATACTCTTAACCCGCCTGTGTCTTTAGAATTGCAAAATTCGCAATAGTTTAGGAGAGATGAGCATTTAAACCCAGCCCGATTTCTCGTCAAAATCGTGGAATTTAATCGACCCCCCCCCCCTGTTGAATTTTTCAAATTTCGATCGGACGCCGATTCTTCTGAAAACTTGCGTCCTAACTCGAAATTTAATGGCGCTTACAATGGTAAAGATCATTTTTCTATCTGAGGCTTCGTTTTCCCGAAATTCGCGAAAACGTTCATAAAATACGCCATTTTAGACCAACCTGCAATCTATATTGTCGCCATTCTTTTTCCGTTTCCCGTGCTCAAAATACCAGTCATCAATAGGAAAACAAAGAGAAGAGTACGCCTCGTCTGCCGTGAAGATTTCAGCGTCGTACAGCGAATAGTTTACGAGATACAGCCAGTCAAAGAAGACTGTATTCTAGAAATTTGAAAATATACTTAAACGGGAAAAAGGGTCTGGAAGCCGTATTGTTCCGAATGAGGCAAATGATGGTTGTTTCTAAAAGTTTATAATACTCTGAACCCGCCTGTGCCTTTAAATTGGAAATTCGCAATAGTTTAGAAGATATGAGCATATAAACCAAATCTGATTTCTTGTCAAAATCGTGAAATTTAATCGACTGTTGAATTTTTCAAATTTCGCCCGGACGCTGATTCTTCTGAAAACTAGCGTCCTAACTCGTAATTTAATGGCGATTACAATGGTAAAAATAATTTTTCTATCTGAGGTTACGTTTTCCCGAAATTCGCGAAAACGTTAATAAAGTATTCCATTTTATACCAAAATGCAATCTATATTGTTGCCGTTCTTTTTCCGTTTCCCGTGCTGAAAATACCAGTCATCAATAGGAAAACAAAGAGAAGAGTACTCCTCGTCTGCCGTTCCATTTCAGGTTGGACTGAATTGAGAGACCTAGAAAAGTTGTTACCTTTAACATCAGCTAATTGCGTATTTTTAATTTTCAATGGAGCATGCGATTGCCGATTTGAAATGCAAAAATGCATTGAAACCTTTTTCCTTCGTTAACTAATAAGTTGTTATTACAAAAACAATTTGAAACTTATGAAATAATACTAATTATTGTTTCTTTCTTGCAAAGAACATTCGTATCATCGGCAAACAGAACTGTTCTTCCATTTTTATTAGACGAGGGCATATCTTTTACGTACAACAGAAAGTTGATAGGACCTCAACCGGACCGGGCCCCATTCTCAATTGGCAAAGAATTGGAAAGATAAGAAAATAATATCCTTTCGTTCCAGTACGGTATTTCTGTTCTTTTTTAGATCGATGTTTAAGGTACGAGATTATCCAATCTATTGTGCGTCCAAGCATTTGATTGCAGTACAGCGCTTATGGGGAACTGCGTTGCCACTTGCAGTCCACAACACGCAACACTCGTGCTGGATTCTCGGATTGACTTGACATTTTACCAGCTTGTTCAGCATCTTTCAAAATCTCTAAATATTGATTTTTATGTGCTGAGAAGCATGCAAGTAGTGGTTTTGCGACAATTCGTATTCAGACCTTTCATAACCTGCTGTCTGTCGAAGTCTGGAAATCGCCGCGCGCCGCCGTTAATTGTCGTCAAGGTCTCGGAGGGCATGCAGGCATGAATGCATAAAAACGGGTGTTTACATGGCAGTTTCGGAAAGACGAGAAGATCGAACACATGCGTGAATAATCCAAATACAATTATTGCAAAGAGAGGAGTCCATGGAAATGTTATCTAGTTATGAGACAAATAAATACATTTCACTTTGGCTGAGATACAAAATTTACACAATAATGGGTCCTAATAAAAAAGGGTCAAAACGTACAGTGCAACAATGTCATAAAGTGCACCGTATGTAAGTTTATTTTTCACTTTTCTTACATATAGCACTGGTTTGCGATATCCTCACAAATGACTTCGGAAGAATTATTAAGAATGCGTGTTACTACGCCCTTGACACTAAAAAGAGATCAGCAGATATGACCATTGCCATCAGTCGTGAAAGAGCGAACGTGCTGGAAATCTGACACCGTTCGATAGACTTCGAGGAGGACATGGGAGGTCTTGATGCAAAACGTCTACAAAACACTATTTACAATACTCCATATCACTTCAAAGTTTGCTTAGTATGTGGGTTGTGCATGGTGTTCTACCTCCTGGCAAAATGTTGATTATGTTTGGTGAACTCGCTTCCAACACCGGTTGTGCCGCGAAAGGGGGGCTGTCTTTCCACGGACGACTGACATCGACAGCTCAGTGTTTCGCTAGTCTGTGAGTGTGAAGGTCACGGACGACAAAGTAAATTTTCCTCCTTTTGTATTAATAAGGAAGGTGGGATTCCGGAAGGGGGAGGGTCTCAACCTTTCTTCAGATGTTCAATACCACCTACACGCGTGGAGAAAATCAGCAAACCACTTGAACGAAAATCACTTCAAAACATTTTAAATAGATGGTTTAATATTAGAAATTAAAAAATGTTTATAAAAAAGATGTATTGAATTATCATTTTTAAAAAGAAACGGACCTTTAAATGAGAATTAAAACTGAAATAGACCGAACAAATCCAACGACAGGTGAAACACTGTTTATACATTAAATACTAATGAGGTTTGAATTATTTGGCGGGAATGACATCGATATCAAGACAATATAGCTAATTTTCAGTCTCAAGTATTTTGTTAAAATGTAAAATAAAGGGAAAATACATCTTCACAAAGGCGATAACATGAATGGTATCAGATACTGTCACGCTTTATGCGGGCAATGCATATTATTATTTTCGAACATACAGCTAAAAATTCGCCACATCTTTGCATTTGAAAGCACATTTTAAGACAGAGTTACTGGTTGAATGACTTTAGCATTAATATTAACTCTACAATTTCTAATTCATGTTTAGATATTAAAAAAGTGAGATACATATAAACATAAGTGAAATTCAAAAATACTGTTTTTTTCCTCACTCGACATGAGATGTTTGTTCCGAGAGCACTAAATATTGTTTTTATTACCGTATTACACAAAAATAACCATGATTCATACAGAAATGTGGTTGGTCTCGTATCAAAATTTGGACTTAACGTGTCATTTCATTCTCGGGATGTTTGTGCATTTCTTCAATAACAAAAATTTTTCTCGCATAGTGAAAATTTAAGGACGTCAAAATATAGAAGTAATCACTTGGCTATCAGTTAAAATGAATTTATTCGAAATTAAACCATCAAACTTCATTACAAAATAACCATCACATTTACAGGAGTTCTAGGAGTAACTGGTAAAAAACTCAAATGTCTAAGATCAACACAATTGAAGCTATCGTTGAGTAAACGATGTTAAATATTTGCGCGTGAAACACGATGGGCGTGCCTAAACCCCGAACCTGCTGGCAACACAGCTTGCGGTAGAAAGAGTCTTATGTGAAATTGTATTGGATAGAAAGAGAGGGCAATACTCCATAAGGCTCCGTACTGCAATCAAATATTTGGAATCACAATAGGTCAGTGCTATGAATTCCACATGAAGTAATTTTGAGAGTAAGATTTTAGGGTTAATAACGTCAAAAGCTTTCGAAAGATCTAGAAATATTCCACCGGGAGCGGTAGCTCTGTGTATCAACTGATGTCATTGCAGCGCCTCTGACCGGGAGGTCCTAGATTCGAGTCCCGACGGCGGCAGGATCGACGCTACGCTAGCTTGTCAGCTAGGTCGAATTCAGCCGCTGTCTGGAGAAGAATTCTATCGGCCGGCTGCTCTGATCGGTAGTCTTCCGTGCTTTCTCCGATCAACACCAGGCGAATGCCGGAGCAGTACCCTAACAAACGGACCACGGACAGCGCGCGATGTATCCTTCCTTTCTTTGTCTTTCTTCCCCCTTACATCCACTTACTCACATGCACTACACTATCACACATGTCAGAAGACTAGTCGGGAGCTTGTCCTGGCATAGAGCTTGCCCCGGCACACGGTGGGGTATTTGGCCGATTTAGGCGGCCAAAAGTCAAATTTTAAAATTTCATTCCAAACAAATAAAAAATACCTCATTGTAAAGCTAAAAGGTCAGGGAATAACCAGCTGCACAAATTTTAACGGCAGGCGCAACTTGTCAGAACTTGTCTACTTGTGAAGTGCGCCTGTTCGTTCTTGTCTCCCGCGCGGGCTTCAGTCTCACAGTGAATTGCGTCTACTGCGTTTCGATTTTGAAGTGAAGAGCCATGGAGACTGATGAAGCAGGTAAGTGTGTACACGTTATGTGTATTTTCGTACAGATTTTAATTATTTTAGTTGAGATAGAGCTTTTCAAGTTTTAATGAAGCAAATTTTAATTAATGTAGCTAAATTAGTGTACTTCCGGGGGTTTCCGGGTAACAATTTTTGGTGCAATGGAAGGGTTACGTTTTCTATTTTACAAATTAGTAAAAATTAACCGCGGATTCGTGCGGTTTTGCACGATATACAGCCAATTATGTACGAATGCGATTTACGGATTTTTTTACATGAGTTTATTTACTTTTTAATTTCCTCCAAATTTCGTTGTAGGGCGTTCGGGCATCAACGTATTTACTCGAAGAAAGTTATTTAACATGATGCAGCAACAAAAGTTACAAGATATGAACGAAAAATTGGAATTTACAGAGAATTATTTGTTACGTAAAGAAAACTATTCTGACAAACAAATAAAGGAAATAAAGCATAAATTTTCATATTTTAAATTTGATATGAAACGAAGGTGGTCTGCAGCACGTAAGAAAGATGTGTTTGTTAAAGAAAATTGTGATAGGTTCAATGGCACATTTGAAATACCTAAAGTAGTCAACCGCCCCGGCAGACCAAAGAAAAGATTTGAAGATTTGAGTGAGAGAAGCAAGAGAAGAAGAACGGAAGATTTACGACATACGACAGATTCAGAAATACTAACTTATGCTACCCGGGTGACATTAGGTGTTACAGGAAAAAGAGACGCTTCTAAAATTGTCAAGGAAATCACATGTTCTCCTAAACAAGCTGGAAAATACAAGAAAGCATATTCTGTTAGTTTAGAGGATAGGAAAACACAACTAACGACATTCAGTGCACTAGCTCTGTTTGTTGAAGCTGATCTGTCAAGGAGGCAATACGAAATAATTAAAAGCAGTAATAGGAAACTATATCCTTGTTATAGTTTACTTCAGAAGGCAAAAATTGATTGTTATCCAGATAAGGAATCTATCATGTGACTGAAAATTGTGCTGCAATCGATTTACAAAATTTGCTTGATCATACTGTTACTCGATTGTTGATGCATTTAGAAAAGGTTGTACAAACTTTAAGAGAAGAATAATGTACATCATTAATGTTAATTTGCAAGTGGGGCAGTGATGGTTCACAACAGGCTCAATATAAGCAGAAATTCCTGAATGATGCTGATTCTGATACACATATATTTCAGAGTTCTTTTGTTCCACATCGAGTAATTTGTAGCACAAATAAGAGGTTGATCTGGCAAAATCCAAAACCGTCTTCGCCATGTTATTGCCGTCCTATCAGAATAAGATTTGTGAAAGAATCCACGGACATAACAAATGAAGAAATTCACCATGTGCAAAACTCAATAAATTTGCTGCAAGACACGAAAGTGACATTGGTAGACAAATTGTTCTCAGTCAAACACACTCTGATGCCTACCATGATCGATACTAAAGTATGTAATGCTGCTACTCAACTTCCACAATGAGATGTTATATTTGTGGTTCAACAAGTAAAGATTTCAACAATTTATCAGTCAAAATACAAGTTAAACCAGAAACATTGAAATTTGGATTATCGATCTTACATGCTAGAATTCGCCTATTTGAAAGTTTATTACATCTTTCATATAAACTCCCTGTTAAAAAATGGCTGATGAGATCAGACAATGAAAAAGCACTAGTGAAACAGAGAAAGCTACAAATCCAAGAAAACTTGAAAAATAAAATGGGTTTAATTGTAGATGTACCTAAGCCGGGATTGGGCACTACCAATGATGGTAATACTAGTAGAAGGTTTTTCATGGACATTTCTGATGCTAGTTCTGGAACAAGCATCAGAAATTACCAGCATTGATTTCACACTAATATATCGCTTCAAAGTGATATTGGAAACCATATCTTCTGGACATAACTTTAACATAGGAAAATTTTCAGAATATACAATGGAGACGGCTAAGTTATATATTCAGTTATATCCATGGCATCCGATGACGCCAACAGTTCACAAGCTACTAATACATGATGCTATTGTGGTGGAGAATGCCCTTTTGCCAATGGGTCTACTTTCGGAAGAGGCTGCTGAAGCTCGTAATAAACATTTTCGCCTTTACCGTCAAAATTACGCAAGAAAATTTTCCAGGTTATCTTGCAACCTAGACGTGCTTAACTGACTACTATTAAGTTCTGATCCTCTCATTACTGGTATGAGGCCAATACCTCCAAAAATAAACAGGCATTTTCTAAAGGAAACCTTAGCTATGTTACTTCCAGCTGAAACTACATAACTGTATCCAGATGCTACTCATGCTGAAGATAATGAATCTTCAGAAGAACTATAATTATCTTCGAATGAAGAACCATACCTGTTATAAACATCATTTCTATCACTATTTTGCAATATTTTGTGTTCTACGTGAAACTCAAATTTTATCAACAAAGCAATAGTTGTAAACAATAATTACTGTATATCACTGCATATTACCAAAGATCCAATGAAAGAATGTGGTTTGCAGATTATTTCATTTTGAAATTTCTTTACATTAGTGAGCTTTTCTTTATTATTTATTGTATTTTTGATAATGTATTGTATTCTTTAAAGATTATTGTTTTTTCGTATTAATAAAAGTATTGTATTATATTTTGTATTTAGTTCTGCCCAAACATATGGTATCCCTGAAATGAGCTCTGTTCTTGGGGTTGTATTTATAAACAAATAAAGAGTTCAAAACTTATTTTTTCTTAATAAAATCTCTTTCATATCACATAAAAAGCCACGAATGAGAAAGGTGGTACATTCAGAAGCAATTAAACAGCGAAAATAATTTTGGCCGCCTAAATCGGCCAAATACCCCACCGTGCGGCATAGAGCTTGTCCCAGCATTGAGCTTGTCCCGGCTGAGGCGGAGCCGGGGAGATACTTGTTTGGAGGAGATACTTGTTTGTGGGAGATACTTGTTTGGAGAAAATCCCTGTAAGTCCACGTAGGTCGGCGCCGGATCTCGTCATCCACTGGGGGAAAATCACTGCCACCTCCCGCGAAAGAAACATGCACTTCACTTACGGGACTAATGATCTTAGTAGTTGTAACGACTGAGTAAATAGTAAACTACTCATAAGTAAACTACTAATGATCTTAGTAGTTGACGCGCCCGGAATCGCTAATAAGTCAATCCAGCAATATTCCACAAAGCTTCGAGTCAAAGTTTGATTTATGGTATTTTAAGTCGTTAGTTACTATTTGGACTGGCACAGTTAAAAAGGAATTCAGGCAAACGAAGTCGATATGCGTCCCAGTTCAAGAACTTAACAAGTCACGCGTTACATTGAAATGTAGTGTTTGATTTTCTAGAGGCATTGCTTCAAAAACTCTAGTGGTCGATTTTGTAATTAATATCCCCCCCTCTTCTCCCATTTCTCCAAACCATCAATGAAGAAAAATTGTGTGGATATTAACGAGCTGTCTTCGTCTGGCTGCCGTGCTGTTGGGGCACTTGGTTCATGCAGCCTCCGCAAGATCACAGCGTTGTAAAACGCAAAAACACGTTTTTGGAGAACTTTCTCGGAATCTGGACAAAAACAAATCTTCAGTTCCCCGCCAGGAGACCAAGATGCGTCGAATGACACCTCATTTTTCTCGGTGGACGGGAAGCGTTCTAACCGGACGTAGGTTACTCTTCGGACGGACGGACGGATCTTCGCACGGACGTAGGTTACTCAAATATTACACAAGGATGAATTTAAGCTATCGCGCTATCTCGCATGCGCCAGAAGTGCTAGATTACATGCTTGTGAGATTTGGGCACCAGCTGCAGACAACTACATGCCACTAGAAATCAAAACTCGAGCTGAAAAACAACAAAAATATTTTATAAAGATAACATACAAACGACTTTCTGCAGAAATCATGGAAACAAGCTTAAGACGAGGAACACGGAAACCATCCTATGGACATTGCGCCACTTAGCCACAGAGAGATTTCACAATATATTTCGCAACACACAAATCAGTGGCGGCTGGTGCGGAATTTTATTGGTGGTACCAATTAGTATGGTGTTGGTGCACCTTCGAACATAAAGCAATCGAAAGTGCAATCTTCACATACGCAGTTCACGTTTCGCATCACTTTCCTGCATCTGCGCATGCGCAGAATATCGAGATTGCAGTCGATTGCTGCCCGCTAAAACGTGCACAAACTCCCTAGTGATGCGACATCGATCACAAAACATCGATAATACCAATTATTGTTTTAAAAGTGTATTAGTAATATCTACAATAAAATTCGTGAGCAACAAAATTTAATTTTACAATAGCCGTGTTTATTAAGTTATA
Organism: Teleogryllus occipitalis; assembly: GCA_011170035.1. Lineage (NCBI taxonomy): Eukaryota > Metazoa > Arthropoda > Insecta > Orthoptera > Gryllidae > Teleogryllus > Teleogryllus occipitalis. Next base: position 443,978 of record BLKR01000420.1, read on the forward strand.
ATGAAGATAAAACTAATAATAATAATAATAATAATAATAATAATAATAATAATAATAATAATAATAATAATAATAATAAGAAGAAGAAGAAGAAGAAGAAGAAGAAGAAGAAGAAGAAGAAGAAGAAGAAGAAGAAGAAAAACAAATAAAAATATTCAGCCTGAAACCCTGAGCGCCCACAGTAATCCCCAGAAGTCACAGCTTCCTGAGTTCGCTGAAGAAGGGTACGGGAAGAAGAGGGGAAGCCTTACGCCCACGGCGTACGCCACCTCTCGATGTGCGAAACACCAGGGCACCGGGTTATCCTGAGCGCGAGATAGTCTGCTCGATGAAGACAGTGCCATTGGTGCACTCTATCGAACAGGACGTGTACTGCTTCGGATGCGTCCCTTATGGATGAGACGGTGTCACTTCGCTTGTGGCACCGCCTCATCCATAAGGGACGCATACAAACCAACACAGCTATCTTTATACAGCGTTAAATGGGTAGAGATGGTGCCAATTCGTAGGTGACTCAGAGGTTGATAAGAAAGCCGACAGATTGCATTGCGCCCTGTGCGTTTGAAAGTATTGATAGAGCATCGAATGACTAAGCGTTCGTTCAAATGAATTACATATAAAGAACATATTTTGAAGAAACGATATTTTATACACACATTCGTGGTGAAATTTTTTTCCCTTCCTATTTGTTGGTGGTGCCTTGGCACACTGGAACTACCCTACAAGCACACCCACTGTTTACACAATGCCAACAATTTATCAAAAAATCCAAATTCATTGGAAAAGGACTGCCAATTGACGTTATTTTCTTAAAAAAAACTTTAACACGTACACAAAACATTAAGCCAGTCGCTTAAAGGGCAATGAGAGCCTGAAGAGTAAACATTAACCCACGACAATACAGCTGGAATAACTGAGAGGAGCAACAGCATAGAAATAAGAACAAAGCCACGAAGAAAACACCCAAAAATTAGACATTTAGATTACTCGCGCCAATAAAACCACTGAAATCTAAACTAACCTATCACACACCAAATCCATTCATCCCACAAATCTTCCTTTCCTTCCACAACCACACTTTTCAACCTCACCATACCCAGGATCCCACCAATGAACTTCTACCCTCCAGTTCGGGCCCTTTTCGTAAGCGGGAGGTTATCTTGGTTACCTAGCACTCTGAGTGGAGACTACCACCGGTGGGTAAAACTTTTTTTTTTACCAATATTCAATAAAATTGCAACCGTGTGAGCTCCACTATAGACAGGAGTAAACCGTATAGAAAGACTGCTGCGTTGCTTTATGGAACGGCAACTTTTTTGATATTCTTGGTATGTAAAGAGCTGTTGTGAAACCGTATATACTATGTTATTGCAGTATTCGTGAAGTTTTTTGTTAAAATCTTTGTGTTATACGAGAGTATCTGTTGTTCTCGAGCAGAATACGAGTTACTTTTGGGGAAACCCATAATGTGTGGTTTTGTTCAGCAGCGGTTTTGCTGTTACAGGCCAGTAGCCAGGAAATAAAAGTATGTGTGAATGCCAGTGTAGGAGGGAGATGGTCATGCAGCACGAGTTCACCCTGCAAGTGCCGCTGTTCACCTCTAAGAAGGTAGTCGGCTAACAGTACTTTCTCCCCACATCCTCTCGGTAGGTGCTACGCCCTTGCCTTCCTTGGTATTGTCCAATTTAAATCTAGTGTTTCCTCGAGGTCACATACTGGGAGAGGGAGCAATGTCATCCAATCGAGAGTTTCGTTATGAGTTATTTTTTTTTGTATTGAAGCTCGCGATTGGATGGTAGTATTACCATCTCTTTCCAGCGCGTGAACTTAACGAGATACTATATTTTAATTGAACAATAGATGCGCAGCGGATGTCACTCTGGACGCTAGTAACGCCGCGCTACATAAGAAATAAAAAATGGAGTAAAATTTGCATTGGGACAAAACTTCACCTAGATTTCAGCCGACGAGCCGCCACGGATGGAGGAAAAACCTCATTTAGATCTACAATGGTAGGAGAACGACACAATGGGTTATACAGGGACGTATCCACAGACGAATTTGGGGGGAGGAATTTGTGTGTGTCACGCGCGCGCGCGTGAGTGCGTGCGTGTGCGCGTGCGTGTGCGCGCATGTGTGTAGTCAGTACAAAAGGCGAGACAGGTTCTCGCCCCAAACAAGTGATGCCTGTGACATAATTCAGATTACAAAATAATTAGGCCGTCGAGACACCACCTCCCATACAGGATCCGTGGGTTGCACCCAGCTTTTCAAGCTCGGGAGCCACCATCGGGGTCCAAACACCCTTCTTGAATGTCTCTTAATAACTCCTTCCCTTATTCCCCCTTCTCTACTAAAGGGAGCACCTGTGGGGTTTTCATACATGCATATATTCCTGAACATGAACATACAGCACAAAAATATACACTTACAGGAGAATGATATATTCTAAAAAAGCAGATAAAACATGACAAGATACATTACTATGGAGAAAAATAGCATTAATTATAAATTGACCTTACATGAACATTACATTACATGAACTAACAAATACAAATAAATTTCAGAATAAGAATCTTGTTACGTCCCAAAATGTTCTTATATCAATATTAAACATTACTCCACACCTACTGTTTACATCCGCCCAGACGTCTAGGTAAAATGAAATTGTTAAGGCCTTTATATCCAAACAAACAACGTTCCCAACTTGCACTTACCTAGTTGAAGCGTCGCTGGATTCACTTCTCTGCTGCTCTCCTCCAAGTCCACCTCAGTAGCGTCCGTTAGCTGCCTCAGAGATGCCTCAAACCACTTCTTCGTTTTCTGGCCTGTAATCGACCCAAATTTATTGGAATTGTTTTGGAAAAAAATGATACAATATTTCATTTACATCAGCTGGAGAAAATGCTTTCATTTTATCAATATATACAAATGTCTCTTAAAAAAATAAATTCTCAACGAAAATGTGTGAATTTTTAATTTGTGCATTAAAATATATCGACGCTGGGATATTTTCGTTCTTGAAGTCCAATTAAAAACTTCCAGGGACAAAGTTTTGGGTAAAATGATGAAATTATTTTCTGTCATCACCCGAAGGTCTTCGGATGCATTACTTCTATGTATTTGATGTTTGTATTGAAGTCGCGCTGCGCGCGACTTCAAGCTGGACGGGAGACGCGACGAAAAGACAAGGCCCACATGCAGGATTTGTAACCTGTAGGGCTGAAAGGAATTGTTTGTTTATATGATGTCATCAGCGGGAAGGGACCATCCAAATCAATACTCGAATGATCACAAGAAGCCCTTTCATCTTGCTGGGTATTCTGGTCAGTCAATTATTGCTGGTGGATGTGAGTGAAGATGTTCAGTGGTAAAGAAAAGTAGGAACGAAATTTTGCCAATTGTGAAGAGGGTCAATTTTAAGAGATGAAAATGGATCGCAGGGGAAAACGGCGAAATAATTAAAAGTATTGTAGTAAACAAATTTTCAAAATATTCGAGAACTTAATAGGAAAACATCCGAAAACGGAGTCAACTGTTTGAATGAATTTTGCAGAGGAACAAGCATCAGCAGACATTCCTTCTTTAGAATGAAAACGGAAAATGAGAATGGAGAAATACCGACCCCGAGAAAAATAAAGTTAACTGAAGGATAAAATTAGTAGGGAAATGAAGTAGGAAGATTTTGTACATACGGTACATCTTAAATTCCATGCGTTTCTATTTTAAATATATTCATATCTACGAGAAATGCGACAGTTTAGAAATCAGAAAAGGAACATGATGTACTAAGATAAAAGTTGGATAAATGCTGTCATATTGTTTCATTTATTGCTTAAATCAATCAATATTTGACAGCACAATCAAAAACTTACGATTTTTTCATTTTATAAGAGAATACAAGTAAAGGGTCCCCGTGTATTAGATATTTACGCGAATAAAAATATTACGGCAATAATAATAATAATAATAATAATAATAATAATAATAATAATAATAATAATAATAATAATAATAATAATAATAATATGTCGGCCCGGTAATCGATATCGCTAAGGCATTAGTGTCGTAGTGATCTCGGACAGAAGGGTCGCGGGTTCGAGCCCCGCCTCGGATATGGTTGTATTTGCGTTCGTCCGTTTGTGTGTGCTGTCCATTCATCCTTCATTATCATCATCCATTCATCCTCCCAGGACTAACAAACCTGGGGTATAAAAATAGAATTCATCGTAATGCTTATCCCCCTGATTAGTTACATGCAAAACTTGCAACGTGATAAAAATGATACTGAGCCCGTGCATGCCCTGCGTGGTCCATGATGGCCTATTCACGAGAAAAAAAGTGTGCGAATAAACTTTTTTTTCAGTAGATGCATATATTGAGAAAGTGGTTGTGATTTTGACGATTCTGCGAGCGGGCAAGCGAACGTGTCGCGACGGCAACAACGCGCGGATTCTAGAGAGATACCGTACTTCGTCAACACTGTTTCCGGTTGCGTCGGCCACACTCCAATACGCGGAAGTCGCCGTAGCACCGCGTTTCTCATTTTTATTTTTACTGGACCTTTACCATTTTAATTTTTTTTCCCGTGCCTTTTTTTAAGGGGGTTATGCTCGCCCCTCCAATCCACCACTGCGATTACATCAGTAATCACTTGAGCTACTAATTCAACAGCTTGAATTACGCATCTGATTTCTTTTATACAATTTTTTCTTTGCTTTTAAGACATTTTAAAAACATTTTAAGAGAATTTTAATGATCATTTTACTTCCTCGTATACGTACGTTTATACGTAGTACGTACGTATACACGTAGTATAGAGAAAGTAATGAAATGCTGCAGAAAATCGATTTCGAGATTTCAATGGAAATTTTTAGATCTCCTGATACAGAAAATTTGTTGTTTTTTTTCTCCTTTTTCAAAACTGCTTTTCTGCCCCTCCGTCTGTCAACACCACTAGCGCCCAAATCATACGTAAGATTTTTTCCAAAATGGATATCCCCCAGACGATGTCTCGCGTCGAAGCTTTGCGATTTTGAAAAACACTAAAATTTGGGGGTACTTTACACGAAGGCTCTTAAGACATTTTCAAAATTTTATCAAAAATGGCTCCAAATTTTTTCTTTACATTTCTTGTAAGAATAGAAATGAAATACACTTATAAATGTACACTGTAATTTTTGAAAAAACAAAATAATGTTGCTGAATTAATTTTATGTCATTTAAACAGGGCAATTAGCACTATACGCACGAAAAGTTTGAAGAAAAAATTTAAGCCGTTTTTGAGAAAATCGCGTTTGAGTGTTTCTCACAATGCGGAATTGTGTATGTATAAATGAAATGCATGAAAATATACGGAATGTATATGTATAAATGAAATACACGTATAAATACACTTATAAGTCCGACTTTCGCTGTTAACTCTGAATTTTTGAAAATTTCAATAGTTTGAATTTGTTTCGGCGTCTTCCTAACTATTACAAAATTGAAGATTAAAGATTTTTCCTTCAGATGAAATTTGTTCTCCATATTTAGTTCTCTCATTGACACGTAATTTAAAAAAATGAGTAGTTTTCGCACAACTTTGCCGGCAATATGTGCAATTTTAAAAAATATATCAAAAACAAGATTTTCTCTAAAAGGCTTCAAATTTTTTCTTTAAACATTTGGTAGGGATAGTGCTAAAAGTACTCTATGAGATAACATAGACGTCATTCTGCTCTATTCTTTTTATAATCTGCTCTATTCTTATTATTAAAGTGTAATATTTTACTTCTCCCACGTCGTTAATATTTACATTAGCGGCAATTTGTCCACATTATTGTATTCACGTGTACATGTGCTTTAAATGATGTCATTTATAGTTTTCATGCAAGCTCAAAACTTTTCTGAAGAAACGAGCTCAAAATTCCGCATTGTAAGAAACGCTCAAACGCGATTTTTTGAAAAACGGCACCAAATTTTTTCTTCAAACTTTTCGTACGGATAGTGCTAATTGCCCTGTTTAAATGACATAAAATTAATTCCGCAACATTATTTTTTTTTAATTACACAAATGTAATTTTTTTAAAATATCTCTCACACTAATAATATGCATAGGCCGAGGTTATACTCTTCTTTAATATTTTAGAAGTAATATTTGGAATCTACCATTAGGAAACCCAAAAGGAAAAGAAAACTTCAAAAAAATGTATTTTGTACAGCTAAAGATGGCAGCTGACAAGAGAATGGGCCAAGACTGTAAAGCTAGCCCACACCAAAGAAATTAGAAAACTTTACTATGAAAAAGATTGTACCATTCTGTAGCACCACTAGTTTGGAGATGTTGTAGGTCAACAAAATTCGCCCCCAAGTTATTATATTTCCTCATCCTAGGGATACTTTATAAATGCCTGACTGTGTGAGTGTGATCGGAAAATTAAGATTTTTATTTAAAATCTTTTGGTCGAATGTGTCATATTACAGATAATGTAGAACGAGTAAGGCTAAACTCAACTCATGCTGCAATACAATTTTATTTGTCTTAATGATTATCTGAAAATACTTTTCCCCTCATTTTTCCTCCGTGGATCTGCACCTTGATTTTGCTTCTTGAAAAGGAGTAACAATGAAATCTTCAAGAAACTATTTTCAGGAAATCAGCAGTAACTTGTGAAAAGTTGTTTCTTCAATTATTATACTAAAATATTTTTTGTAGTTTCTTCATAAGAATATAATAATAAAAAATTTAAGATAGTATGTTTTTGATTTTTATATACATTAATGATTCTTTTGTACGTCCTCTTTTTCACTGATTTCAAATTCATGAAAATTTGTATTGTTAGGAAAATGTTAATACTATATTTTTAATATTTTATTCATTTTAAACATTTCAATATATGATTTATTGTTATTTATTTAATGTGTATAATTATTGTTTTATTCCACATATACTTTATTAATAATAATTTTTATTTCTTTTTTGCTACTCCCTAATGAAAATCCTGGATACAACAATGCTTCTCCCAAGTACATCACTTACAGGTTTGACTGTTTTTGATGATAAATTTATTAAATGAGAAAGAAAGAAGAAATATGGGGAGTAAGAAGAAACAAGAGTCTCTGTTTTGGCATGGTATTGTGTATTCTGTTTTCAATCAATGGATTGGGAATTGTATTCTGCACATTTTTATTTCTGACCTCTGGATCCCCATCCAACCTTCCAGGCAAGTAATAATACTTGTGTATTTTTTGTTTTGTTTTGTTGTGTGGGAGGTCATGTTGGGTTGAGTTGTGTTGTGCTATATCAATTAATTTTTTTAACTTTAATTTATATATTTGCAAAAAAAATCGATAATACATAAAAGAATCATGAAACAAAAAAATTTTAAAATTAAAAACAAGTTCAAAAGAAATTATCACTTCACCTAAAGATTAAGTGAATACGGAAGTAAATTTCTGAGCCTCTACCTGTTCTAATACTTAGCATTTTAAATTAAAAGGTGTTTGTTTACATTTAAATTTTTACATTTTTTAACCAAATCTTAATATATCTCACACATTTAATTCTATCAGAGCAACATTTAAGTTCATTTGGTAGCTTATTATGGTAATTCCAACTTCTCTATAAAAGTGCTTATTTTTGCCTATTCGTAATTTAACTTTTGATAGAACTATATGTTTATGTCTACTAATACTGGTTAGTATTTTATGTGTTGTACACAGTTTATTATAATGATTTTATTTTATTTATTTATTTATTCAAAGAGCAATAAAAACTGTATGTAGGAGAAGTATTATCTGTCCACATTTTCTTGAGCTCCAGAATCCCTTCCTAACATTTTAACTATAAATAGTTGAAGACTAATAAAAGAAAAAGAGGAAATAATAATTTTATTATTATTATTATTATTATTATTATTATTATTATTATTATTATTATTATTATTATTATTATTATTATTATTATTTAAAAAATCATAAGTTTTGCAACATTGAAAAATTAGACCTTTTCTCTCCTCAGTTATGGAAAACATAATTGCATTGGTAAACGAACTGCAGATTTAATTTTTTGCATTGTTAACAAAATAGTTACACACACTTGACTATTCCTACCGCAAATGGAGAGCTCAAAAAAACGTGTGCATAGTGAAGCTACATTTATGTCCAGAAGCAAAACAAGGGATTTCTCATCAGGGAAACTGCTTTTTGTCAATGGAACAGGGAAACTGGAAAAAAACCTGATCGAGATGGGGGTCATTTACCCAGAAGCTGAAGTACATTACTTGTTACAGGCATATTAAGTCTTTTTTAAAAATTATACAATACAAATGTACACTAAAGCATTATATATCATTGTTAAAATAAACATAATTTTTCTTTTTGATGGTCAGTATAGTCTCCAATTTTATAGAAACTGTTATGTACCAGAAAAGATTTTATTTTAAACTTAAAGGTTGTAGCGAATTAATACATACAAAACTGCTCCAGGGAAAAAGTTTTTCGCCGGATTTAAATTAATTTACCCATTGTACTTCGTACAAATGAAAAAAAAAGTGTTTTTAAGCTTCTCATATAAGTTGAAATATTTTAAACCACATTACGCCGACGAATATTGACTTTAATTATCCTCGCCGATCTTCTATACATCATGTTTCGAGAATTTTTTCAGCCGTATATGTTCGAACCTTATAATCCTGTTTGATTCTTATAATCGACAAAAAGAAGGAGAAAATAGAAAAGAAATACTTTATTCCTTCGTTTTTTAAGAATGCCTCAAGTTTTGACACATCATAAAAAAGGTAAATACAAATTGTAGCCCTGTAAATTCCCTAGTTTCCCAAAATTTCGGCCTTTTATCTTATAATTTGCAGCCGACAGATCAACATAAGAAACTAATCAATTACTGTTTTATTTATTTATTTTATTAAAATTAGGTTTTGTTTGATTCGTTTTCGTAGTTTTTCTGTTGTATGTTTATTAGGAAAGATAAATAATGAAAAACAATATTGTAAGAATAATATTATAACCTATTCTAATTTGGATATTGAACGAATTAAGATTTTTATTAAAAGTAACATCAGTTTATAAACAAAATAGAACAATGTTACAAATATTGTTAAATATTATTTGTAATATTGTTAAAATGTACGTTAAGCAGTCACTATATAATGTACTCCCCCATATTTTTGATTTAGGCAGCAGATTTCGGAAACAAGCCATTTGGTTCTACATCGCAATGTGCAGTTTTACTGTGTACTCGTGAGGCGCAATATTTGATACCCGCGCCATTTGGTTTAACGTCACCAGATGCAAAAAGTCAGCCATCCTCATCTATGACAATGTCACACACCTCACATTTACAAATGAAGTATACGTCAGACACATTGGAGGGCGTAGATTGTTCATAATTTACTTCCATACAGCAAGATTCAGAAAGCTGTAAGAAGCAGGAATACCTGTCGGAAGTGTCAGAACAGTCAGAACCTCTTTCGATATCAGAATCATCAACTCAAACAAGTTGCGATGATACATCTTACACAGTACAGGCTGAACAGATGTGGAAACAGAATTAATTGAAATGTCTTTTCAGAGAACCGTTGCTACGTAAAAATATTGTTTCTTGTGCTTTTCAAACACTGAACTAATTAATGTTCCTTCTGAAACTCGTATTCGTTTTTGTAGCGACGCGCGTTTTTATACCGAAAGGAAATTGCAGTTGCGGTACACACTTAAATCGAAAACTGTTGTTTGTTGATTATTTGCATAATTTAATTGCATTTTCATTCACGTGCGAAGTAGAGCCAGCGTTATAATTTAATAGTCAAAGCAACTATCGTATACGGGTAAGGTGGTGAAAGTATAAAAATTCATTCTTTTTAGTTAGAATCTTAATTTGTTCAATATTCAAATTACAATAGGTTAAAATATTATTTTTACAGTGTTTTTTTTTCTTCATTATTTATCTTTTCTCATAAACATAAAACAGAAAAACTTCGAAAATTAATAAAACAATCCTTATTTTAAGAAAATAAATAAACTATTAATTTACTGTTTTATTTATTGAGCTGTAAGGTGCAAATTATAAGACAAAAGTTTGAAATTTTGGGAAACTAGAAAATTTACAGGACTACAATTTTATTTTTATGATGTGTCAGAACATGAGATATTCTTAAAAAACAAAGGAATAAAGTTTTTTTTTCTATTTTCCCTTCTTTTTTGTTGATTGTAGGGGTCAAAATCGGATATAAACAACTAAAACAATTCTAGCAATGTGTTGTAAAGTAATGTACATGTATTATATGTGAATTTCTTGTAGTGAGCTGTTGTTACTGACACCTGATGAATGTGATTTGTACAATGTGTGTTGTAATTATAAATATCAGTAATGCATGAAAATATGTTCCCACTGTTAAGTAAGTCAATTTTGACAAAACTCCAGATTCGTAAATAAATAGGCAAGGCAATGGTAAGATTCCAAGGTCAGTGAAGAGAGGTTTTTAGGAATCATGTGGATGACTTTTTTTTACTATTCGAATACCTTTTTTTTCCCTGCAATCTAAAGGTCTGGGTACTGTACAATGAGCTTCCCCAGAATAGTATGCCATATCTTAGGTGGGAATGTACATTTGCAAAATACATACAATGGGCTGCATGAACGCTGACAGAATTTGAAAGAATTCTGAATGTGTAACATAATGAACTTAATTTACTTTAATTCTGTTATATGCATATTCCATCTGAGGTTTGACTGAATTATGCTAATGCATAAGCATAATGCGAATGTTAAAATCAGCTAATTGCATATGATGCATTATAATTTTTCATTAATATTCTTTTGAGCAATCAATTGATATTGGTCTGAATTATCTTAAGAATTGTATTATATAATTTGATAAGTGAATAGAAATCAGTATTGATATACTTTGATCCATGTAGAATTCAGTCATTTGATTCATATGCATGGTGATACTATTGAAAAGACCATAATAAATGGACAGAAATGATGCTTCATCTATTTTTTAATTTTGAAATATAAAAATTATTATGTGTTTTGCTTCTCCTATGATAATAGTTATGTGCAAGAACCGTTTAACGTAATACATTGGTCAATTATAATACCAGGGTAATTGATACTATCAACTTTTGGAATTACATTGTGCTTTTGTTCCACATTGTTAAATCCAGCATTTAAGTTTTGGGGTATGCTATCAACATTATTAACAAAAGAGATATTAGGTAATGTTGACTGTAAAATAATTGTCAGCAAGCCAGCTAACAACTGTTGAACTGTCAAATATTCATTGATAATTCTTTCAGCACTTTTCCAAGTTTCACTTAAACTAAACATAACTGTGTCAACAGCATACGATGCAATTGAATTATGTGGCTGAGTAATAACCATACCACTGATTTAGATTAGAAAAATAGTGGTTTCTCCAAGTATCGTTTTCTGCAGTAACTTAATTTTTTATTTCTCTGAGAATACTTTCTGTGTTTTCATCTTTAACAGTTTGAAATATATCATTTAGGTAACTTTTTAGGAGTTTTAGGATTATGTCTTCAATTCCTAGTCTTTCCAATTTACATACCTGTATTTTAAGATTAATAATATCAAAAGATGTAGATATGTAGAGAAAAGAAGCAATTGTAGGAATAGATGTACTATTTAAGAGGTGTCCATAAATTACATAATACTAAAGGGTGGGGAGGTTTGTGGCAGCGTTACTTAGGGGTAGGGGGTGTTTGTTTAGTGTTATGTAACATTAATATTTTTTAAATTTTTTAACATTTGCTGAAACAATTACTTTTCTCTCTTAAACCAAAACAGTAAAATGTAAACTAATTAATTTAAACACATATAAATAAATTAAAGTAACTGAATAAATTGTTACAATAAATGTAAGTATTATTTCTTCATTTTTTATTAAAGTTGTAAGATTACAAAGAAAATATTGAAAACTGATCAATTGTATATTCTAGAATTCAGTTGAATCGGTGCTGTAGATTGTCTCCCATGCATCATCCACAGCAACATGACAGAAATGTTTGTCTGTGTGTCCTTCCTTCTCACAACACTTACTCCCAATCTTACTGTAAGATGTAGTTAGCAGCGTCAAGTAATTCTGACTTTAATTATCATAAATTTTAAAAACTAAAACTAATAAAATTAATATAAATTGAACTTACTGTGATATTATTTATTTTTACTTCTTGTAAATGGGGGTAGTGTTATCGCAGGCTTTACATAATTATTTAGGAGGGTTCAAGCATGTGTTTCCATTGTGTTACAGTGTGTATTCAATATACACCAAATTTGCATTACGTAATGTATGGAGAGCCCCTTACTAACTTGCTATAAAGATAATCAGTGACATGTGCAACAGCATCAACAGTTCCTTTATCTTTAAAGAACCCATTTTTTTTAAAGCTATTAAGTTCTTTTTATTTCAAAATTCTGTGATTCTATTATGTTATTTTCAAAAATCTTAACAAAATTGGACATCACAGTAATTGGTCTACATGATGTGATTTCCAGGTTTGAAGATGGGCAGAATTTCAGCTTTAGGTGATTAGGAAAAATATCTGCCTCCATTCTTTTCTTAATAATATTATGACAGGAAGAGCAATAAAACAACCAAAAAATTTAATTGTTTTATGACTTATGCCATCGACATTGCCTTTTGTCTTTAGAAAATTGATTGTATTGAGAATTTTGGTGAAATTAGCTGGTCTTAGGAAAATTGAATTGGCTATATAGTTCATCATTTTCATACATTGTTTCATTGGAGTAATAATATTTCTTGTTAAATTAAGGCCTATACTACTAAAAAAACCATCCAAAATATTAGCTTCATCTTCATTATTTGCTACTCTATTATTGTTTTTAGGAATATAATCAACTTTATTTTCTTGATTTCTTGATTTACATGGCTTCTTTTTAATTAAAAAAAATCTTCCTTATTGTTACCCTTTGCTTCATGTACTTCAGTTTTATCAAAGTTCTTTTTGACCACTTTAATAATAAACTTAAATTTTTTTGGAATAGTTGTTAAGGTGTTACTTACATATAGCACATGTAATAGATATTAATTTTGAATTAGTATCCTGTCTATTCTTTTGCTTATTTCTGGATAATTTAGCCATTTTTCATGGAATATCATAATCACAGGTATTATTCAATCTTTTCTAGGGTTGCAACTTCTATGGGTTGTTTTTGAAGATTTATTTATCATAAATGATATTTTGTCAATGGTTAGGTAAGTGCATTATTTATGTCAAGATTATGATCAATGATCCACATTGATTTTACACTTAGTTTATAGAGTTTATTACAATTTATTGTGTCAAGTTGAACAATATCTTTATGAGCTCTATCTTTGTCACTGTCAATTAATACAGTCAAAATGTGATGATGATGCGATTCTTAACATTATTTTGTGCGCCTTTTGAGGCAGGTCCGTTTTAATGAAAGTATTATTACAACACAAGACAAGATTCACCACCTCTATCATTATGTCTAATAAGGACTGGGGAGGCTAGATATTCCAAGAAAATAATGTAGTTATAGGCCTATGTCATTATATGAGTTAATTGCATTCAATCTATTTTAAAATTATCAATTATAAATTGATTGTTGCATCCTTTATTTGAAACAAAGCATTTTGAGTCTTTGATGACATTCTTGATATCATAATCATGTTGTCTATATATGTTCTTACCATTTTAAAAATAATTATAGTTACTATACGGATTGATTTGCACATTGGTGATGTTCAATTTTCCATACGTTTTGATAAAAGTATGAGCTTTAACTTTTTCAATAACAAAAATTAAAACACAAACATTCTGATGGATACAGTGCCTGACTGTTGCGCCCTAGGCTGTCAAATGTTTTAGCGCCCTTTTAATTTGCTTTTTTCAATATTGAAGCTATTTGTAATATTTTGAATAAAAAATTGTTGTACGATATTTGTTACCACCGCAAATATTGTGTACGTATAATTAATTGATTATATGTATAAATAATTCTCACCACGATATTGACTTAATAAATATATGATATTTTTGTATTAATTTTCTGTGTATATATCAATGGATATATTTGATTAATTAACACCTTCTTTTGTTACAAATATGGAAATAAATATGTATTTAAAAAACATTCAAACGTTCGCCTTATGGAATTTTGAATCCGCTGAAATTCGTTCGCCCCAAAAATTTGTGTGCCCCAGGCTGCAGCCTACTCAGTCTGTTCGGTAATATGGCACTGGATGGATAAATAAATAAGTACTATTATTTTAGTGCAATGTAAAATCATTTAAGTGGTAGTATTGTGGATACTAAAGATGTCAAGTTTCAATATGGATAATAATATGGTTTTTAGTCATTTAATAATGTATTCTTCTAATTTTGCAAGATTTTCATTTAGGTCGCATATGTTAATTGAGAAGCTCCTTGGGTGGATCATGGTCAGCATGCAAGTTTTCTGTGGTATAATCTGTGGTTGATTGCTGGTCAGGGCAAAAATAGAGCTGTAGCTTTATAATACAATTGTCTCTGTTTCTATAGCTGTTTGATGAAAGAAAAGCTCAAACAGGACAAGTATGGTAGATACAGTGATGGGAATACACCCTGCTTATTGCAGGTCACCCTTCCTTCCAGCTACAAATAATACATAAAAACAGGGCCCAAGTCTGAGAACACTGTGAACTCGTAAAGGACAGATTAATGTGACCTTAAAATGCCAAATACATTCATACATACGTGTTGACAAAAATTTGCAGTCCAGTGTGCAACTTTCCTGAAGAGTTAAAATTAACGTTAATAATCAATGTTTTTCTCTTTATATTAAGGACAATCATGGATTATTTATTTCTTCATATATGGATATTTCTTTCTTTCTTATATATTTCTTGATGACAATTACATCCTTTTAAATAATAACGATAATGATGATTATAATGGCAATAATGATAATGATGATCCTAAATTTCAAGGAAATATACTATTATTAATTGTCAATCATATAAAAGAGATTGAAATTCACATGTTGAATTTCATCTTTGACACAAAAGAGTATTGAATACATCAATAAAATCAAAATTATTAATTTTCTCCCTAATTTATGTTTCTTACTTCAGCTTTCTTTTTTTTGCCTGGAAACACTTTTTTCATGCAAAAACTTGCAAAAAACCAACTTTTTCAGAACAACCCTTCCATTTTTGAAAAATAATGACGCAATATGAAATAGAAGATACAGTTACCCACATTTAATGTCTGAAATACATTTTTCTCCAACAACCGTTTAGATCCGAGAGCATCGCGAAATTTAATGTTTAAGAAAAAAATAGTAAATGTTGACCTTATGTGAACTACAAAAGGTTAAAATTGCCAACATTTTGTATATTCGAGATTACAATTTGCTTCGTACCCAGTTGTAAAAAATGCTTAGATGTTACTACGAGAATGGCACGAGCGTGACACGCCACTTATACCTGACTCTCTAATTTACAAGCAGTGGAGTTGCTTGTTAATAAATAAGATGGTTGTTGTATCATCGTACATTTTAAATGAAAAAGCAAAGAAGGTAGGTAATTACTAGTGTCCGTACATCGACGAAATTCATCTTTTTTACTTTTCACCTTACAAAAATGCTCATTAGTACAGTTATCAGATTTACAGTACATGAAAACAGAATAAAGCATTATGTTGCATTTTTTGGCTATTAGGTCATTATTTACGTTTTTCGGCACCAATTGAGAATTTCTCATGGATATAAGACACTTTTTCATCATTATCATCTGCATGTCTGAACCGTAACCTGAACTGTAACCGTGTGTACGAAGGTACAAACTTTTTACCACTGTTTTGCCACAGCTCTCGCCGTCATTCTTTCGAGGTTGAGTCGGCCCTCGACCGCTTGTTTCCAGAAACTCGGGTCGCAGGTCATCCTGTGGCGCAAAGAGCGAAGTCGCTTGCCTTTCACCAAGGAGATCCGGGTTCGATTCCCGTCGAATCTCATGTGAAATTTGTTCCAACAAAATGAGTTTGGCTGCTTCACAAGGGCTAGTCCAACCCCTGTGAAGTGTCCTAAACCCTACCCCTATCCTTATTCCTTCCCAATTCTGGCCGCTGGGTAGTGACGCAGGAGCGCGTGGTGGGAGGCGCGTACGCGGAGATTCTACCTGGCGGTCCTCTTGACAACAGACTGCGACGAGACGTGACGGACATAAATATATACAGTAACGCAGGATTACTCTAGAATATACGTAGAAAGTAGCGGAGAATTACTCCCTCCATTAGCGCTCAACACCCAAGAAGGGGTTAGGAGACGCGTTGCGTCGTGAGTTGACACAACAAATGTAAAAAAAATAATAAAAAAATAATAAAAAATTAAAAAAAAACTCAACACCCCAACGGCACGCGTGCCGCTCGGTGCTGACGGAGGCAATTTGATATTAGCCGCACATATTTCCTTGAGCTCTCATTTCGCTAAGTGTATAAGACTTGGTTATTTCGACAATAGGTCTGATATATTATTCGCGCACGTTTTCTTGAGCCCCAGAATATATACCTCTTCCTTTACGAATATTAGTTGAATTAAGAATAAATATTGGTGACGAGCGTTATTGACGAAATCTGACAATCAGAAATGCCCCCCCCCCGTGCTGCAGATTTGATTTAATAGTCCTGTCGGCAGAATAATCAAACCCCGCACTCTTCTCGCATCTACAAAATGAGAGGTCAAGAAAACGTGTGCGGATAATATCAAATATGTAGTTCGTTTTTCAATCCAAAATATTTTCTATTACCCGGGACTGAACATTTCTGGTTATTAGGATTTGTCAACAACTCTCGTTGCTATCATTTCTTATTAATTCAACTTATGTTAGTAAAGGAGTAGGGGTAGGTATTCCAGGGCTCAAGATAACTTGCGCATGTAACACCTACGCCTGAGGCCCCACACGAGGCTCCTGAAGGGCTCACAACCCCTGCGGCTGCGAAGCTGACTCAGAAAGAAGCCCTCAGTAGCGTTGTGAATGTTGCGGAAAGTGGTGGTGTGCCTTTCCGAGCGGGAGCACATTATTTGCAAATTGTCCAACGTTAAAGTAAGTGCAGAAAAGCTGTTTGTGTAGCAACATGTTCAACGAGAAGTCGTTTGATTCGATAGTCCCAGCGATTCGAAATTGGTTTTTCGACCTTCTGGCAGCTGAACCAAAGTTCATGTTGCATTATTCTTCAATGAAGACATTTCTTCTTCCATGGTTACTTTCCAAAGTTGACGATTTTCAGCTTTCACAGATTCTGAATAGTACTTTGGTTCGTTGACTTCGGCCAGCACAGTTTCAATTAAGCGATCCGGAGGCTTAATTTTTCGTTCATTACTCAGTTTCTACTCATTTGTAGCGCCACGTTGGCGGCCCTGCGTGGGAGGAGGACGCGGAAGGCTCGCATACCTGAGAGCTGAATAGCCTAGGCGCCACGGCGTTGGTGTGCGGATATTTTTAGACCAGGTGGTCGCCGGCGTTGCTTGGATTGTCACGTGGTAGTATGCAAACCTCCCCCACGCTCAACGGCGGTCACGTGACGGCGAACCGGCGAGCCGACTCACTCAGCCCGGCGTGTTTTGTACTTGGAAACCTCGCGCTTTGCGCGAAATTTACGTCCAAGCTGGAGCGTGTTCGTGCGTTGCACGGGTGACGAAAGTCACAGGAGTGGCGCGGTAGGAGCGTGAACTCGAGGCGGGATCTCTTTAGTATATGTGGTGTATCCACAGGACGGTGCGATCGCGGCGGGCAGCCGGGAAATACCGTTTCGTGTATACGGAGCAGTTAATTTAATTATTTGTACATTTTTGTAAATAAAACGTGTGTATATTTTTCAATGTCTGTGTGCTTTTACCCATGACGTCACACATTATCTGCCACTCTAGAAATTGAAGATTCTCTGCTTTCTGGATCATTCATCACCTGTAGACTGGAGCTCGTGAGACCCAGTCTTGCTCTAGTAATTCCCGTCCTAGCTTTCTGGATTCCCATATGCTTTCTCCGGTATCGCTGCTTCTCTTTGCAACGCATCGGGTTCAAATACATCTTGACTCCGAACAACGCAGTTCTCAGATATTATCCACAACCGGTAGCCATCAACGCTGCCTGGGTACCCAATAATTACACCTCTTTGTCCCTTTAAATGCCACTTCTTGCGTTTCTCCTTCAGACAATGTATATAACATGTACATACAAAGATGTGAAATATGTATAGCTGTCCAGTAAACACCTCATATGGCGTTTTGTTGTCAACACGACTTGAACCGGTCCGATTCAACGTGTGGAGCAGTATTCACGGTTTCTGCTTGCCCATAATGGTTTCAGAAGACCCTTCGGTAATAACATAGTACGAGGCAACTTCGTAACAGTTCTATTAGTTCGTTCTGCACAACCGTTTTATTTTAGGATATAGGTTTTGGCCACAAGAAACTGCACGCCGATGTCTTTTATCAGATTTCTCATCTCAGAATTGTCGAATTCCAAACCACCATCACTGTGGAAAGTTTTAGAAAGATGTTCACATTGCTGTTGTACGATTTCTAATATCTCCGTAATATGTTCTCCAAGCGCCAACTTCTGTTTCAGAAAATATACAATGCGCAACTTCTAAAAATCACATGAGAAACAAGAATAGTTGGCTTCTCCCTCTCCTCCATAAAAAAAGTTTTCATGGATTCACACACGTCAGCATGAATTACCTCAGCAGGTCGTGTTGTTCTTTGTTCTCCTGTCTCGAAGCTGCTCCGGGGTTGCTTTCCCCTGACACTTGCTTCCAAAATCAATACTTTTGCTTGACATCAATACCACGATCTTTCAGGAATTTGTGAACATGTCGTTTGTCTTAATGACCAAAGCGCTCGCGCCAACTTTTCAGACTTTGCTTCGCCCCAAGATGTGCCTCAGGAATGCAAGGTTGCTTTAGTTTCACCGCTCGATTGTTCATCTTAAACAACTGCCCATCACCATAGTCTACAGGATTTCACAACACCACTATAAAGGAACTCTCACTTGTCTTCCTCAGAGCGAAAAGTTAAGCCTTTGTCTAAAGCAGCTGTTACAGAGGATACATTTTTCCAAGCTTCTGGAACATATAAAACATTCTTAGGACCGGCTTCACCAACAGCGCAGTAAAGTTAAAAGTAGTTACTCGAGAGTAAGCATTACTCCACGATAGTTACTCTCGAGTAAAATATAAGCGTTTCACCACGCTTCTGGAGGGTTATGTTACTCTAGAGTACATACTCCCCAATTTACTCCGCGTACCCGCTGAACACGCAATTTTTCATATACAGCAGAGAGCGATTCAAGAGGCCGTGAGCGAGAGTGACGCTGTGAACCATTGCGGACCGACGGGATCCTCTGGTTATTTCCTTTCATTTCAGTTTTGAAGTTCTTTGCCTCGTCTTAGTATTGGTCTTGTGTGGTGATTTGAGATAGCGTAGCTTATTTCTTAGTTTTTGTATCTTTATTTCTTAATATTTCTTAGTCTAGTTTTTCGAATGTATATCATTGCGACCTAGTATGAAAATGTCTAGTTTGTCAAATGTTGCTAATCTCGGACTTTTTAAATTTTATTATTTATTTTGTTTGTTTTATTTTTTAAACTTTTATTAATCTTTCTACTATTTATAGTTAAAATGTTGGGAAGGGATTCTGGAACTCATGAAAACGTACACAATGATTTTCTCCCCCATACGTCATATACAGTTTATTACTGTTTTTGACTAAATAAATAAATAAGTACTTTTAGTTCTTGTAGTTATTATTTTTCCTTTTGTTATATTATACTATTTCATTTCGTATCCACATCGGTGAAAAATAAATTTACAAAGTCCTCCACAGTTTATATTGTACCCGATGAGTTAACAATTTACTTCACTAATAAAATACCTAGTTACACTATTTAAATGATTTTTAATAGACATATACTGTTTTGATCTGGGCTCTGGACTGATTGCCTGTACTCATAAGATGGATAATACCTTCAATTCAGAAACAATACTTTATGAAATTATTCTACTACTTGAATATATTTTTATATATTTTTTTAATATGCAAATTATTCGTTTCTAAATCAGCTTCAATTCTTCAAAATAGAAGAGCTGATGATTCGGTGAAACATAACCTCGTGGCAAAATCTCGATCGTCATAATTGGAAAATCAATTATATTATTTATTAATTGTGCTTTCTTGTATCTTAACTTTAATAAATCAAATTCATAAAATTGTTGTATTTGTTGTGTTGGTATTAGAGCGGGCCATAAAATATTCAAAAGGACCACGCAGGCATAAAGAATCAGAAAGGCCTGCAAGGGTGGTGTTAACAATACCGTTACGTGTTTTGTTTCAAGTCCGTAAACACACAGCAATGAACTAGTAAACCATAAAATAATGTTGAGCTATTTTTCATCCTTTTCAGAAATTGGAAATCGCTTATCAAAATGACCGAATTATTTATTGTTTTACATTATTCTCCAAATAAACTCGAAGTTACTAGCCGAATCTATACGAGAATTATTTGCTTATTAAACACGTATAGGCAAATAGGATGTGGCTGAAATAATTTTGATCTTGTCTATTCTGAATAATCGAAAAAAGAATTATTCAGAATATTTATTTCGAAATTCTTTCCCGTCTGTCATATTTCCTTAAAATTGAAACTACGTAACACATGTTTAGAAAAATACTACATTATCACATAAACAGTTTAATACGACAGCGCCTTAAAATAATTTTTGGCTCTTTTCTATCCTTTCCAAGGAATAGAAGCAATGGTAGATTCGTATAGCAAGATATTTGTATGTGATATATTGTAATAACTAAAAGGCCAAAATAAAAGACATTGAATTACTTTTTATTATTACATTAAATAATAATAAAGTTACTTACAAAGTTTCCACCCTATTGCTTGGGGTCTTCCTCAGGAACAATCTAAAAACAACAAAATTTACAATGAAACAGTATAGTATAGGAAAAGAATTCATACATTTATGAACGGAGGAGGCTTACCTCAGTATGGTAGACCAAATACAAATGGAATAAGACTTGAAATCCACATCCGTCAGATGGATGGAATTTCTAAAACTATTGTTATGGATGCTATCTAATTTGCCAATTGTAGCATATTTTATGAAATTAATATTACAGACCATATTATAACCGAAATAAAGGTGTATTAGTTGTAGTGCAAGATTAACTGCATGAGAGATCCTGGTGGTATGACCACATAAAGTGAATATCTGGTGTATATAACATTGAAAACAGATGCAAAGAACGTATACATACTAAAAGGTCTGTTACATTCTGTTCACAACCGTTACATCCCATTCAAAACCAAAGCACAACATGAACACGCATTTACAATGGAGTATTAAGTACACCATAGAAAGAAAGGGGCGGTCTAAATGACACAAATTTTATTTGAAAAGCAATTTATATATCTCATGTAAGTTATTGGTGTCAGTTTGAATGTTTATAGTTCCAATAGTATTGCATATATGTAAAGCTTCCGCTAGTAATCTCTTTTAAGAGATCTCTTGTATGATATAATCCAACACCTTCACTGGAATTTACAACCACTTGCTTTGATATTTTAACAATCAACTTAAATTATTTCTTCCTCATTACCCCCCTCTTCCTTGACGGTTGAAATATTGGATTACATGCTTGTCTCGTAATCGTATTCGTATTCAGTTTTCAAATTAGACGGTTAACAGAAATAAAGGAGTAGCAGAAGTACTCACGCTCACTGTATTCAGAGTTTTTTAATATTGTAAATAATGTAAATATTTTAGTATAGTTATAATTGTATTCCAACTCTATTTTTAAAAAAAGAGAAGCTTCTGTCAACTTATATATGTATATTAAAATGTAGTAAAAAATTATACCTGTATTTTTTTTAAATGTGCATTTGCAAACCAGATGTCTGAAGATAAAGTTTAGACGAAACGTCACGTCACCCAAAATTACAATGTAAATAAAATTTAATCACAAATAAGTACAATAATAAATACATTTGAATGTCTAAAACTTTAAGTGGAACTCTTTGTTTTAATTTTTAAACTATAGACATTCATCAAAGAAGAAAGAAATATGTTTAGGAAACAATCTAGTAATTAGGATTTTACACAAACGGAAATACTACAAAGCCAATAAAAATTTGGAACTGATTTCTCTGATTTTCAGAAATCCTGCTTCCAGATTTTCAGACTAGTCCAAACTTATTTTGGAGTCACATCCTATTAGCCAATATGTGATTAACAACTAAAACCTTATGTACACTCATTTAGTATCTTGGGAGTTTATTTGGAGAAGAATGTAAAATATTAAAATAATTCAAACATTAGCTGTGAATTTGCCGTTTTTTGTAAAGTATGGAGTCAAGCTCAGAATTATTGTAAGGGACTATCGTAATCGTTATTATAAATTACCTAAACGTTATTTATAAATTATAGGATTGTTGTAACAAATGCCAGGTAGTTTGGATTTTATACTGCAGAATGTCGGAACGAAATCGACATTATTCTAAATACATTTTTCTCTTTTCTTTATTTTTTAAATATATTTTTATTCTGCTATTCGGTTTGCCAATATATGCAAAAGGTTTTGTCGACCTTCATTTATCAAAATGTCGAAAATTAGTGGGAAATGGATATAACGAATATTCTCCCGAAGTATGGATGTAGGGCCACCCCCGCTTTACTTCTTACCGCTACACAAACCGCGGCCGATCGTTGCTGCCATCGTTTTATAAGGTTCTGTCAGAGAATATTATTCCATTCATTAATAGCTAGGACATAACCTGACCTCTTTTAATCCACCGCGTGCACCATCATAAAATTAATAAAAACTAGTAGTGCTACAACACCTTTACGCATTATTTCAAAATTAGAAATTTTCGAAAATTCAAAGAGTTCAACAAAAATGAGACCAACACCATTCTTTTAAGCACCCGTTCTTCTATTTAAGAAAAAATTTAAAGAAAAAAATTTGGTACGGTTTTTGAGAAAAAATGTAATTTTTTAAAAATTGTCTATATTTTGCGCTGAATTACTCGAAAACTTTCATATTTTCGGAAAATTGAACCTGAATCTATTTAAAGATCCGTCTTTAAGGAACAGAATTCGTTAAGGAAAAAACTATCTTCAATATTATAGTTGTAGGAAGAAACCCCCAAAAACCTCCCCTTTTGCAGTTTTAAAAAAATTTGGGATTTCAACGAACATGAGATCTGAACCATTCTCTTAAGTGCCATTTATGCTATCCGAAGGCAAAGTTTGATAAAAAATTTGGTGCCAATTTGGGAAAATTTTGAAAATGTTTTTGAGACTTCATGTAAAGTACCCTCCAAAAACAAAATATCCGTTTGAAACTCCCAAAGCCTCGAGTTCATTTAGATCGATTGAAGAATATCAATTTTCAAGGAAATCGACTGAATGGTTTAGGCGCTAGCGTTGACCACAGACGGACAGACAGACGTTTTGCCCTCAATTGATTTTTCGGTATGAAGGTCCCCCGAAGCATGAATTCTGGTACACCACGTGTTAGAGAATTTTTTCTTTATTTAGCAACAGGATTTATCCACTTGTTCGTTACCAGAGCCCGGCAATAAGAGCTTTACTGCTGAAAATTCGCCTTATTCCGGCGCACGACTATATAATTCTATTCTTATGATGTACCTTCATAAGGGCGAAAGAGTAAAACTTGTCGTGACTTAAACTAAAATTCCACAGTTTCATAGTACCCCTTACATCGCCCCCCATACTTTCACGTGTCACAATAACGTCCCATCCCCCAACATTAGCACTTCCGAAACGACAAAAAAAGTGCGCATATAAAGTGTACATTTACAATTCAGAAGCGAAACAAGGGACCCTCTCAGCATTTGCTCAAAGGATCGGAGGAAATTAATCAAAAACATGATCGACATGGAATCATTGACCCAGAAACTGCAGTACAATACCTCTTAAAGACATATTTGATGTTTTAGAATTATTCAGTACAATTGTTAAATATTGCATTATGTCATTGTCAAACTAAAAATTATTTTATTTTTTATTGCTCAGTATAGTTTCTTTTTATGTAGAATCAATCAATTATCAGTTAATCAGAATCAATTATTTTGTCATCTGGGAATGATTTATTAGTGATTCCGGGCGCGTTTTTTGATCCAGCTGTCTAGCTAGTGTCGAAATCCGGTCAGAGGCACTACAGTGCCATCAGTTAATGCCGTGTGCTACCTTTGCCGGTACGGGGCAGGTGAAGCGAAGCAGATAGAGTGGGGCGGGGCAGTTGGAAGAGGGATAAGGTGGGGTTGGGCAGGTGGGACGGGGCACGGTGAGATCGGCCGGGATGGGGAAGATTCAGGGAGGGCTAGTCAGGGGGGTGAAGGCGGGGCAGGAGAGGTGGGGACTGGGATACACTACAAATGAATTATTTCCATTCACAAGATAATTGTAATTAATAAAATGCCCGGTCAACGCAGGGTACGTCTGCTAGATACGTAATATATTTTCATCATTCGATATTTTAGTTTCAGAAGTGAAAGAACATATTTAACCAAAGTAATTAGGGGACACGCAATCAGTGGTTTATTTTCTTATTTAAATGTCTATTTTTAACAGAAGTGAGCTTTCACCCTTAAATACAGATTTATGTTTGAAAAACAAACAATTATAATGCAGAAATCATTTAATAAATATTTTATTTTTGTTTATCCATATTAGTATAAGAAGTTTATACGCTAGTACAGTTAACTAGTTATGAGTTACATTGTAACATCGTACTTTCTCCGCGTGCTGCGGTTGCTGCGAGCTGTGGTTTCAACTCTACTATTTTTTCACTGCTAATTTTTGCTTTATTGCCTTACCTCGTCAAGATAGAAAAAAAATTGTAATCGTGCGTAGGAAATCAGTGATTTTTTCGTCATACTCTTAATTTCCGCGCTCTGGTAACGAAAAAGTGGATAAATCTTGTTTCTATTCTTGGTATATTAAACACGTTCCCCTAACATCCTGATATATTACTTCCTCTAACAGGTGTTGCAGTCAATCCACGTTTAGTGGGTCCTTGATACCGAAAAACCGATTGACGGCAAAACATTTGGCTTACTACATACTTATGTAGTAAAGAAAATGAATAGTAATGTGGTCAACGCTAACGCCTCAACCGTTCGCAGACCTTTCTAAAAAATGATTTTCTTCGATTGATTTGGAAGATCTCGAAGCCCTGAGAGTTTGAAACGGATAAATTGATTTTTGTGATTTCCTTAAAATTTTTCCTGTGATATAACAAAGGGCGCTTAAAAATGGCACAGGTTTCCCTTTTTGGCGAACTCTGTATTGGTGAAAATTGCAAAGTATTAACATTGCAAAAATACAATGTTGACGATAGTGATTTTTTCCTTAAATGAAATCTGTTCTATAAATTAGATTTTTAAATAAGGTCATAAACAACTTTTTGTGGAAACGAGTAGTTTTCGCCTAATTTCTGTGTGAAGTTAATGCAATTTATAAACAAACGTCTCTAAAAAGGTTCCAATTTTTTTCTTTATTTTTCCCCTGATGGAGCAAAGGACTTTTTCATAAATGGAGCAAGTTTGATTACGGTTGAATGCTCTGAATATACAATAGGTTTCAGGATATAATGCAAGAAATATGAGCTGCTGAAGAACCATTAGTCTTAATGTTTTAAACAGGTTTATTGGACGTGAAAATCATTAACCTCCTGGAGCCTTTTTCGCTATTTTGCCCCGCCACCCGAGTTATGAAGCTATTAGTGCAACCAAGACAATTTTTTTAAATTTTATTTTTTTAATTTGTTGCGTCTACTTTGACGCAACGCATCTCCAAGCACCTTGGGGGGCGTTGAGCGCTTTGCGCTTCTCGGAGTAATCCTCCATTATTAACAGCGCTTTTTTTAGTAATCCTCCGTTAATATTATGTCTGTCGCGTCTCGTCGCAGTCGGTTGGCAAGAGGACCGCCAGGTAGCATCTCCGCGTACGTGCCTCCCACCGCGCGCTCCTGCGTCACTACCCAGCGACCAGAATTAGGAAGGAATAAGGATAGGGGTAGGGTTTAGGACACTTCACAGGGGTTGGACTAGCCCTTGTGAAGCAGCCAAACTCGTTTTGTTGGAACAAATTTCACATGAGATTCGACGGGAATCGAACCCGGATCTCAATGGTGAAAGGCTAGCGACTTTGTAATGAGCCACGAGTTCAGCAACTTATTTATGGATATCCACGATAAAAACATGTACTACACTTACAAGACTAATGACCTTAGCCGTTGACGCGCCTAGAAACACTAATCAATCAATCAATTGAGAATTTTTTTAATATCCCATATTTCACGCAAAATTATGCGAAAACTACTTGTATTTGCTTAACAGTCTTCAAAGAACAGGTTTCATTAAGGAAACCAGCGGTGCTACAGAATGGCACAGACTTTCTCGAAGTAAAGTGTTCTAATTTCCATGGTATGGACTGACTTTACGGTCTTGGCCCTACGGTCTTGCCAGCTGCCCATCTATCGCCGCCCGAAGTAGGGGAGAGTAAGGTTAACTGGACCGGTTAGGTTAAGTGGTCCATGCTTTCAAGTATTGTTGGGAAGTGATTCCTGCGCTTTCCACTGGATAGCATTTGTAAAATAACAGGGCTGATAATCTAAACCTCTTTCATTAGTTGTAGGCCTTCATTGTTGAGTACAGTAAGGCTTTTTTTTCTGAAAGGTCAGAAGTATTTTCTACCACTCATCAGCTTCGCAATTTTATTGCGATTGAATAACAACTACAAGAAAAATATTCACACTAGTTTACTTGTTAGTATTTCTGCATTATAATTGTGTTTTATTTTTAATAATACGTCACGGCTTGTATGTTTTCAGGCATATAAAGAAAATATGTGCTGTGGGGTTAACTGGACCGCCGGGGCGTTAGGTTAAGTGGACCGGTCGAGTTATCCGCTTTATTTTTTGGAAAGTAGTATTTGTAGAGTTGTGACATCAGTTGATGCCCTGACCAACCAAAATGCTTTTGTTTCAACAGTATATATTGTTACAACGTTTCCATGCCTGCTGTAGGACGGCAGGGAAATATTTAAAGTCATGATGTATTTTAACGTGAATTTGGAAGAGTACAATCTTCACTAAGCATTTTCTCAATTCACGTGTAAGAAAAGGTTATAGCAATGTGTAGAAGAATGTTTTTTTCATTAAAACGTCAGTCACGGTTTATTTAAATATCCGGTCCACTTAACCTTACCGGTTAGGTTAACTGGTCCTATTGCAAGTGTATAAAACATTCCATACATGACAAGAGCTGTAGGCACAATGATGATGTTTGTTCCCACAATACAAAAAGAAAGCATCACTGAAATATCATGCGAAATTTTACGTGTATAGGTTAAGTAAAGAACATTTTAAAGCAAATTTTAAAAAAGTGGACTAGTTAACCCAATTCTCCCCTACATTAAAAAAAAAATCTCAACTTTTCCGTTTCCTAATAGTAGAAACGAAATATTACTTCAAGATTATTTAAGAAGAGTGAAACCTCGTCCTATATGGAAATTCTCATTGAAAAATTTAGAGCAGTTTTTAAGAAAATGGCGTTTAAGCGTTCTATAACACATTATTTATAATGTTCACTTGAAATTACACGAAAAATATTCGCATTTTACGTGACTATTTGAAGATCCGATTTTAAAGGAGAGATTACTTTACGAACGAAAATGTAATGGTGTTTTTGTAAACTGAAAATGAAGGTTCCACCTACACACTAGTGATAGTTGCAAATTTAAAGCTGCTCAATATCTTTGGATACACAAATACCTATTAGTCAGGCCACTTAAACTTCATTAAGGTTTTTCAAAGTTTTCAATTCTGTTGTTTTTATTTTCAATTTCATAGAGCCTTTCTTTTAATTAATTTCCTTATTCTTCTAGAATATAATAGACTTTGTCTCCTCCACTCTTCTATGACATTCATGCTCTACATCAGTCCCGTTCATCTAGCTTCCAAGTTTTGTATTTTTATATTGTAATTGTAAAATATATTTACCTGTTTAGTTGCTAAAGATCCTTGATGTCGATGTACCCATAAATAAATAAATAAGACATTAGAAAACCACTCACAATATGCAAACTACAACGCGCGATATTAACATAAAATGTCAGGAAACAAATGACGATTGGGAGGCAGTTTCGCCACACCACACTAAATACAACCACGAAAGAAATTTCCCTAAAGAAGACTTCGAAAACAAAAAAAGTGTAAAGTGGCAGGTGACGTAAAAATGGACGTGTCACTTGGCGCAGCTAGACATTTAAGTATCATTTAAAAGCCCTTAGAAACATAATATATCGAAAATGTATATTGCTCTGTGTTAAGTGAATATTAAGATTTAAAATAACACAAAAAACGAAAATCAAAAATTTTGGTCCTATGACGCGTACATCCACTCCTTAAGATGTCCATTTTCTCTGCAAAATATAAAACACATACCTGTTGTATATGTTATAATTGCGGCTTTCTCTCGGCACCTTTTCGCTTACCACAAGGTTGGCAAAACACTATTTCCCCATTGCTTGTATTTCACATTTCTTGTTAAGGTGGTTAGAATGATATATTCCCTAGTAAATACAGAGTCCATATTACAATCAAAAATATTTATTTGCGGTATAAGTGCGTATTGCGAGACCTATATGAAGAAAATATTAACTTTTTTGATGAATTTTATTTAATTATACGAATAAATTTTGTTCCATAGATGGAAAATGAAAATATTTCATTACCACATACAGACCTACCGTTGACTAGTACCAGTAGATCGCGTGGCCAAGGAATGAAAAATTGAGGCGTAAGATTGAATATAAAAAAGCGCTAATACACAATTAGCAAAAGCAAAATTATAAAAATAACATTATAAACATATATCTATATTTTATTTACAGTGATCGCTAATAATGGCCAGAATTTCCTCACCTGAGTAGGGCGAAAAGTCTTTGGTAAATTGGGCAACGCTGTAATGTCCTTGAGATTGGCACACCTGCTCAGTGATCATGCTTCTTAAAAGTTTCGTTGTTTTGATCATTTTGAATAATGTTCATGTCTGGTCGACAAGTGGAAAATATCACTAGGTCTGAGCAAATTGGTCGAAGATTTGTTTCCATAGCGAAATTTGAGAGAAGATGAAACAATTCCTCCTCTTAGATATCAGAGACATAATAGAAAGTTTTCAAGTATTTTTCAATGCTTGTTTCTCTCTCATTCGTATTTCTTTAATTATCTGACCCAATGGTAGGATAAACCTTAGATTATTCGATTGCTTAACAACAAGATTAGAAGTTTGGTTCTCTCCAACTTTATATTGTAAGTTATTATTTCCAGCGGTGCGATTAAGTAATTCACAGAAGCTATTTAGATAGATTTATTATTTCTGCAGGTAGGTATATACAACCTGGTGGCAAAACACTGCAATTTACATATTACAAATAGGAATATTAACTTTAAATTACTTTACAATGTAACTTTAAATTATTTAAAGACATAATAATAACAATAATAATATGCTAACAATAATTAGCATTAACTACATTTTATGGCTGACCTGCACAGTTATTTTAAATTATTAAATACAAGACTACACAACTTTTTAATTACACTTCACTTCACAACATTTGAAATTCACTTCTCTTTCTACTTCTACTTCTATACTGCACAACACGTCACCACACTTCAATATAATACTACTTTGAATATAATTATATATTTAGTACAGGAACGCATTTAATAGTAATTAGCACAATAATAATAGCAATAAAAACAATAATAATCAAATAATAACTGTTATAATAAGCCTATCTTACTAAATTAATAAAGTTTACAAATACCATTAGTTACTTTATTTTTAAATCTTAGAACACCGAGAGGAAAGGGTTCCAAGGCTGTCGCAGGTAACTTATTGCAGTTCGTTATTGTTCTATTTGTAAATGAAAATTTTCCAACATCTGTTCTCTGTGGCCTGAATTGAATTTTGTGCTTGTGATCCCCCCTACTAAAGTACGAAGGTCTCTCCAGTCGGATGTAGATATCTTTCCAAGCTGGATAACCGGCATACGCTTTGTACAGGGCACAGTCTTACCTTAACTCTCCTAAAATTTACTCTCCTCCATTTGGTGTGTTTTCAGCATAATTTTATACCATGTTATGATATTGATTTAGATGCAGGTTATTGTGAAAAGTACATAACAAACTAATAATGATCAAATGAAATTACAGCATCATATAATTCTGAGAGTTGCATTATTTAGACATCCAATTATAAAATGTTAACATTGTTGGAGATAAAATCTTCAAAAGAGATTTCCAAGTGTCTGTAATCGTTTGCCTTGAAGTTGCACTCAAAATGAAAGAATGTTTTGGAAATAAGATATGTGATCAATTCAAAATGCATGACTACTTTTCAGAGGATGTAAACACTTAAACAAAATATAGTGCTGTAGAGAAAGGGGATTTCTATTATGGATACTAATACTACCAGAGGCTGAATTTATCATTGCTCTTACAATTTCAATTTCATTTGCTCATGACTGGATGTACATACAGTGGACTACAAGTACAAAACTGTTTTGGACACGCCTTCAGAAAAAATCTTTAAAACGCTTATTATGATAGAACAAATCCTTGTACAAATACAGATGTAAATAAACAAGTTGCTTACAAAGTGGAAATTACATTTTTAATTTCTCATTTACATATGCATGTTCCATTCAATTTATTTATAAATTAAAGCATTGTAGTTCAGTAAACAATTGGACTAATGATTATATTCAGATAACATATTAAGAAGTTTTAACAATATTTATTTTAAAAAATTGGCATTGGACTTCCAAAACTTCTTATTTTGTTAGTAGGGAAATTGAGCTCTACATTGTCCTATACCTTGTATGGTTGATAACACCAGCATAAAAAATATTTAACAATTTCTGCACATGTGATACCACTAAAAATGCTGAAGGTTGCTGTTTTGAGTTCCATTTAAGGTATCTTGCAACTGTGGTGTAGAAGGCAATGACATCTACTGTATATCTCGCATAATAAAAGAGAATATAAATAATTTTCGAATAATAAAATAAATAGGTAATCATTGTTCAGGAGCAATAGTCAAAAAGCTTACATGCAGCACAATACGAAATAATAGTGCAGCACTGAAAATATAAAAAATCTATAAACACTCAAGATCACCCATTTGCTCATAGAGAGTGATTTCAAAGTGATTTGGAAGATTAAATGAATTGAGCATTTCATTCAGATTGTACTAATCATTATATCCATTATATTTCAGCTTTGCTGGATATCTGCTTAATATCGAAGGCAATGTTTTCCAGGAGCGAGGATATTTTAATTGCGCCCAGAAGACCCAGAGGAATTTAAGATCTTACCGAAGACTCAATTTGAATGAAGCGCGCTACACGTGCGGAGTTGCCGAGCTGCGCGTTACCGTCCCGACACACTAGGAAGCGTGCGAACGTCTCCCTTTGGCCTGATTGAGACTTTTAATTTTGCAAAATTCTCCCATTTAAAACGGTAAATGTCCCCCAAATTGCGCATATTGATTCTTCGAAATGCTAGCTACCTAAGGATCAGTTTTTCAAAACAATTTCAACAGTTAGTTTTCTCACAATTTTCAAATTTCAGGTCTGATCTATCACGTCGCCATAAATGCCCATGTTAAAACGACAAATTTACGGTCTCATTACATGAAAACTAGACAGTGGAAACTATTCAAACTCTACCAGAACATAGAACAACCTCTCATCTTTTGATTAATACAATAAAAAAGACATGTTAAAATTAAGACGTATTTCGCTCTAACCACCGTAAATCCGACTTTCCAAAATTGCAGTTGGAAACTATGCGATGAAATACATAGCAGATTATATATATAAATAAATTTTAGGCCTTGCTGACATAAACTTTGTTTTGACCTGGCGAACTACTAAATTGCAACTGATTCCAAACTCATGGTAAATGGAGAAAGAGAAAGGATAGATAATATAGAAGAGAAGTAACAACTGATTCTAGAAAATCAGTGTTCGATGAATATGACTTGAGCGGGCTCCTATTTCTATTAACCAGGACTGATTAAATTTTCATATCGTTACGCAATTATTCGATTAAATTAACTTGTGTTCCTTTGCAACACAGGGTATAGTGTTTAAGGAAACAAAAGAGGAAAAATAAATTAATTCAAGAGAATTCATTATCGGAGTAATCTCTATTAACAGATTTATATCAATAGCGAAAAGAGTCCAACAGGGAAATTTTTATTCTTGAAATTTGCAGTTTTACACATTATTCATCGACAAATATTTAACATAATCTAGCATATCCCTGAAATATGCATTTTTATGTAGAATAATTCATTAAGTATACGCCAAACCGAGCAAGATAAAAATTCGAAATAAGCAACTAGGGTAGGGGTATCCAACTTTCAAGGCCTCAAGGCCCACAACTAAAACCTTTCATATGGTTGCGGGCCATATTTTCATTACTCGGACGATCCACCCCTAATTGTTGAAATCGACAGTTTGCCCGGGCGCTCTGAAACGGGGGAGGGGGTTAGAACCATGCTTAACGCTGTGAAACACATTAAGATAATTTTGAATTTCGGAATTTACTAGAAAAAAATCTTAAAATTCAATTTAATACATTTTTATATTAAAGAGAGTGTTGACCCCAGCCCGGCCCGTGCACAATATTCTCGCTCGACTTGAATGCAAGGAACTTCCCATTTTGACTAATTACCTTTTGTGAGCCACTATAAATAGCACTGCGGGCAGAATGCGACCCGCAGACCGCCAGTTGGACAACCCTGATCTAGGGACTATAATTCGGATAGGAAACCGAACTCTGGACTTCGACTAAGCAGAAGCAATATACAATTGCATAAAAAGACGATTCCTAGTAATAATAAGTCAAATTGCTTTAAAGAAATCCCGTGGTGTCGTTAAGCACTTATAGGTGTGATGATACAGGCAGGGGAATTGTCATTTATTTTTTTGAATGATTATTTGAATACCGTCCTGTTCATGCGTAAAATTCGAACTGCGATACCACACATTTCTCATAATTCACTTGCGTTTTTCTAAGACATTGTATCTTCATTATACATTCCATTTCCTTTGCCCCTTCCTGTGTGTTTATAAGACATTAGAACATTTTCAAAAAATATTTCCATCGAGTTTTCTTTGTAATCAGAAAATATATTTTCATTGTTTGCTAATCTCATATGTTGAACCTAATGTCCCGTATAATCAAAGAAACATAAACGTCCAAGTACAATATTGTGTGAATACGTATGAGACGTAAGAACAGGAGGCAAATACAGGACATCTGAACTCATTTTCGCTCTGAAATGAATTCGCGGGTGGCGAGATAACTGACGATGGTTCGAGACGGACCGGTTCGATGGGCGGGGAGGAATTGCAGCGGAGGGCGGAAGGTGTCCTTAGAAGAGCCTAAGGCGGATCGCGCGGAGTGGAGTCGAAGAGCTGGCGAGGTAGCGGGGCCGGTGAGGGCAAAGGACGGCGCGTAGGCGAGAGACGATGGGAAATCCGCGTGGCGGGATCTGGGCGGGGGGAGGGGTGCGCAGCGCAGGAGGGTGGGCGGGGCGGGGCGGGCGCGGCGGCGCGGCCAGGTCGACCGTGGACGGTGTCCTGGCGCTCGGGAGTGGGAAGAACACAGCTGGGAGCTGCGCAAACACAGCTCCTCCCCCGCGCTCCGAGGAGCCAAGCCCGACCGGAATGGGGCTAATGGAGGGCAATCGAAACGGATCGCCGAAACCTGATCGCCGCCATATTGATGATGAATCCATCCACTTACATGCGCTAATATTGACTCAGGGAGTGGGGCTATGGGGTAACCAAACACCCACGCCGCTGAGGCCGAATCTCGTCGCCGCCGCCGCCTCTCAAAAAATATTTTGTGGAGGGGAGAGCGCACGGCAGCGAGGCACGGTCGAGGTATGGGCGGGGTGGGAGGAACGGGACGCAGTGGAACTAGACGTTGGGAGAAATGGGAGGTAGAAGGGAGAATATCGTGGTAGCATCCGGTAGAAGAGAGCGGAACGGTTATGAACAATGTGGAATATTGAGTAGTGTAAGATATAGCGAATAACAGTCGACTGGAAAGAGACAAATCAAGTGAGATTTACAAATTGAAGGGTCCAACATAAAAAGTTTAGTATAACCTAATATAACAAATCATCTAAACAACAAATAGTGTGTTTTTCTTTAAAAAAATTCTTAATCATTCCTCACAACTTTAACATCAATTTTTTTGGAACCGCATATATATTTTCATTGGTTAATAATCATTCTTAAATATCTTGAAGACATCACTAAAAATAATGCGTGTAATCAGAGAAATAGGAATGCTTAATTAGCGATATTATCCAGCGGGTGGGCATATCAGTCAGGGTACAGAACAGAAAGAAAGTACTTAAAAATCTTTCTAGCACTTTATAATGTATACATTAAAACAAGTATATTGATGAGATAAATACTTGGGCAATTCCAGGAAATCAGTATGCATAGTATCCATGGTTGTCTGATAAGTCATTTTCAGATGCGAAAAGAGAATAGATAAAATAAGAATATAATAAATATGTTAATGTATAGAATATATTTGCACAATATTCCTAATGAAATAGCCAGTAGAAATTAATGAATAAAGTAGAGACCGTTAATATCACGAAAAGCTGCTGGCGAAACAGTCCCTGATTCGCACTAATAAGTACACAACAGACAGAATCCTTCACGTGCTTCGTTAACTTATCGAAGACTTGATAATAAATTAAAAATCATTACTTTGTTTACTCTATTCTTGGTAAAAATTGTCAAAACCAAAATTTGTCTGTCAAATTTTATTAAGAAAAAATCTTTAAAAAAATATTTTTTGTTAATATAAACCACAAAAAGTTGTTGTAAGTCTTCTATTCGTTATGTTATTATTTTGTTAAATTTCGTTTTTCATCATCTCACATAATTAAATCGAAAAGTAATTTATTTTCTTTCAGTAAATATTTAGGTACGTTAGATAATGTTTTTACATAATTTCCCTTATTTTAATTGATTATTTGTGCATACTTTACGTTTTCCCTGCATATTTTACGGCTTTTTATACTGTATAAACATCCGATTCCTAATTATTACACTATTCATCATTCTACTCGAAAATCTGCATCCTGGAGCAACCGCCATTACTTTCCTTCAGAATGAATCCGCAGGCTATTTTGTTTCGCGCCTGAATATCCACTTATTATATCCATTTTTACTGTACGTACTAACTACCGGTAATTGCCCGGGTATTTTTTTCACAATATACTTTTAAACAGCCCTGTTTCCGCACTGGCCCCGCCCGCATTGGAAATACTGCGGGTTCCATAGCCATTTTGTTTGTTCAAGTTCCCTCTCCCCACCCCTTCCTCAACGAATGCTGTCTTATCCCAGAGAAGTGTGCTTCAACCTCTAGATGCGTAGGGCCAATCAATCTTTAGAATATGAAAATGTGGACCAGAGACATTAAATTACATTAACATTCACATTCATTACATTCTTTTATATTAACAATCTTTTGATTTTTTTCAAATTAATTACTTGTAATTCATTTAATCTATTTAATATATCACTTTAATAATACTTAATATAATCAGTTTTATATATCAATTCATTTTACAATCGAGAAATCAATGTGATAACGGTTTGGCACTGCTTTTCTAATTGAAGTTAATCAATTTCCACTACAAGTTCAGTAAAGCAAAGTCTTAGACTCCATTTTAGTGAAGCACTTTCATTGCGATTTCTCGTTTTTTATTTAATTTGAGATCAGAAAAAGCACTTTCACACAACCTTTGTAGCGCCAAATAGCGATAACAATTGCAGCGAACATTTATGCGGTTTGGATAAATGTTCTTTAAAAATCAGTTTCCAGAAATTTTTCGACAAATTTATTTATTTATTTATTTATTTATTTATTTATTTATTTATTTATTTATTTATTTATTTATTTATTTATTTATTTATTTATTTATTTATTTATTTATTTATTTATTTATTTATTTATTTATTTATTTATTATTTATTTATTTATTTATTTATTTATTTATTTATTTATTTATTTATTTATTTATTTAATTTATTTATTTATTTATTTATTTATGTATTTATTTATTTATTTATTTATTTATTTATTTATTTATTTATTTATTTATTTATTTATTTATTTATTTATTTATTTATTTATTTATTTATTTATTTATTTATTTTACGTAAAAAAGTTCAAACTGCGTATGACGTGCTATGGGGAAAAGTGAATTGTGTGCACATTTTCAAAATTCTGTGTTCCCTACACTAAGTCATATTCTACATAAAAAAAACTCCCATGTAATAAAATCTATTTTCAAGGATAACTAAGCAATAAATTTTGGCTCTTATCCATGTTGTCCTTCGGAATAATACTTCCTGCCGCGTCAACATGGAAACATTAATCTGAGTAATTGTATCTCCCACTGAATTCTAGAAGACGTGCACAGAAAATGAAGTTACATATAAATGTAACTTCATTTTCTGTGCACGTCTTCTAGAACATTTTCTGTGCATTTTCTATGTCTCCAGACGTAAAACAAGGGGCCATCTCAGCATTTGCTCAATGGATCAGGGAAACTGGACGAAAAACCTGATCGAGATGGGGGTCATTGACCCGGAGGCTGTAGTACAATACTTGTTACAGGTTGTTTATACACATTTATACAGTCCAAATGGTAAATAATGCATTATGTATCATTGTTAAAATTAATGTTACTTTTCTTGTGATGCTCAGTATAGTCTCTAATTGTATAGAAACAGTTATGCAGCAGAAACGATTTCACTTGGGATTTAAACTTTTCTATCGAATTTAATCGTTTAATGTCATCTGGCAACGTGTTGTAAAATAATGTACATGTATTGTATGTGAATTTTTTGTAATAAGCCGTTGATACTGTCACCTGATGAATATGATTTCTACATCGAGTGTAATAGTAATACACATCGGAATTTTCTGAAAATATTTTCCCGCCCTTAAGCAAGTCATTTTTGATAAAAAAAACCACTGATTCGTAAATAAACAGACAAGGTAATGGTAAAATTCCTAGATTAATGAAGAGAGGCTTACATGAATCACGTGGGTGGGATTTGGTTATTATTCGTACAATTCGTTTTTGTAATCTAAAAGTCTGGGAGCTATAAGATGTATTTCCCCAGAATATTATGCCATATCTCAGGCGGGAATGAACATTCGCGAAGTATACACAACGAGCAGTATGAAGGCTGACTGAATTTGCAAGAATTCTGAACGCGTAGCATAATGAACTTAATTTTGTGTTCAATTCATTTAAATGGACGTTCCATTTAAGGTTTGACTGAATTGAGAGACCTACAAATTTTGTTGCCTTAACATCAGTCAATGGTACACCGTTCATTTTCAATGGAGCACAGAATTGTGTATTTGAAATGGAAAACTGCATTAAAACCGTTTTCTTTTCGTTTACTATTAATTTGTTATTTCGGAACCAATTTGAAACATCTGATATTGTACTACTTACGGTTTCTTTATTGCAAAGGATGTTCGTATCATCTGCAAAGAGAACCGTTCTTCCGTTTCGAATCGTCGAGGGCATATCGTACGTAAAGTAGGAACAGAATAGGGCCTAAAATCGATCCTTGAGGAACTCTACGTGCAATGGGCAAAGAGTCGGAAAGGTGCGTACATAATGTTCCATGATTCCAGTAAGGTATTTCAACTCTTTGAGATCGTTGTTTAAGGTACGAACATAACCAATCTGGAGCAATACCACGGATTCCATATGAAGGTAATTTTGAAAGTAAAATGTCATGATCAATGACGTCAAAAGCTTTTGAGAGATCTAAAAATAATCCAATAGGTGCCTCGTTTTGATCCAATGATGAGGCGATATCTTTAAGAAAGGAAAATATAGCTGTTTCCGTTGATTTTGATTTTCTAAATCCATGTTGGCAATCTGAAAGCGCGTCGTGTTTACTGAGAAAGGTTTCCATTCGTACGTAAAAAAGTCTCTCTAATATTTTTGAAAAAACTGATAGAAGAGAAATGGGCCGATAATTTTGAATTTCATTTTTGTTGCGTTTTTTGAAGAGCGGCTTAATTTTAGCTGTTTTGAAAATATCTGGAAACGTTCCGGTGCATAACGATGAATTAAATATGTGAGTTAACGGGTGTATAATGGCGTACGCACAGATCTTTAACAAAGAATCCGGGAATTCATCTAAACCGGACGAATATTTATTGGTCGTATTGGTCGTATTTGTCGTATTGGTCGTATTTTGATTTATGCAAGCTAGTGTCTATTCACATTAAACTCTTTGAAACACTTAAGAGTTAACCAATTTTATGTAATATATTGAACAAAAAAGTTACTTTTCAGCTACTTGGTCTGAAATTGTCATTTCTCTCCTTCAATACGCCATTTCTTTAGTTCTGTCGTTTTAGAGAATACTGAATAAATGTGATAACCAAAACATGCTCGCCACGGATTATAACGATCGAGAGTAAAACTTAATATTGTTGCTGCCCTTATAGGAGAAATGAAGTTTGTAATGTGCTGGCATCTCCAAGAATGAAAGAAACTGCCATCTGATAGGCAGCGTTGTCAATATCAGCGGTTACCTGCTAAATCTGCGTTTTTGTATGCCCTGTAGTGCA
Source organism: Teleogryllus occipitalis (assembly GCA_011170035.1). Lineage (NCBI taxonomy): Eukaryota > Metazoa > Arthropoda > Insecta > Orthoptera > Gryllidae > Teleogryllus > Teleogryllus occipitalis. The sequence continues at coordinate 482,785 of BLKR01000420.1, forward strand.
GCGGGAACACAATAATGTTTAGCATTGACCACTCTGTTCTAAATTGCTGACAAATACTGCTGATGATTTTTTTTGAAATTTTATAAAGACTGCCAACTAGTTCACATTATAACCACTGTTTTATAGGGTCTGTTTACACAAATACGATTTATTCTCTTTATTATTTAAAAACAAACAGTACGAAGGGTATACGATTGTTTCAATTGTGAAATTAATATATTTTATTCAGTACGAAGGGCAGGGGCCAACTAAATGTATTAGAGGGCCGCATGCGACCCGCGGGCTGGACCACCCTGCCTTAGAGGAGTCTTTTCCCTATTCTTTGCCCTTAGTAAAATGTGTACCAAGTTTGAATCAAATTGGCCCACACGTTACAGTGTTGTGCTGGAAGGTACATACATTTTTATATCCTTCCACAATTTGAATTAACCCGGGCGTTACCCGGGTTTTTACTTCAATAACCTATTAAACAGGAAAAGGTATGAATAGTGTAAAATGGAAGTAATTTCATAAACTTTCGCGCCTCACTCCATCCTCTCCGCCCCGCCAGATCCATTCCGCTCCGCCCGAACCAACCCACTTCACCCAACCCCTGGCCCTCCTTCCATCCCATCCTACTTCGCTGAAACCGGCCTCGTCTCGTCCCACCCCGCCCCACCCCGGTCAGCCTGGGTCCCCGCCGTCCGCCATACCCACCCCGTTCCTGCCCCGTTCCCGCCCCGTTCCCGCCCCGTTCCCGCCCCGTTTCCGCCCCGTTCCCGCCCCGTTCCCGCCTCGTTCCCGCCCCGTTCCCGCCCCGTTCCCGCCCCGTTCCCGCCCCGTTCCCGCCCCGTTCCCGCCCCGTTCCCGCCCCGTTCCCGCCCCGTTCCCGCCCCGTTCCCGCCCCGTTCCCGCCCCGTTCCCGCCCCGTTCCCGCCCCGTTCCCGCCCCGTTCCCGCCCCGTACTCCTCGCCCCGTTCCCCTCACCAAGCTCCACACTCACTGCGACACCCTACCCAGACTCCTCTTCTCCCCTTTGCTTCGTCTCATTCCCGAAACCACCTCACCGTACCTCGTCAGACTCAGTCTCGATTGTGCCCTTTCCCGCATCGCCACATCCACAAGCACATAACAACATTGAGGGTCTATTTTAAAGCCAGAATTCTATAAAGAAAAGATTTGGAGATCACTTTTTATCGCGACCATTCCCCCACGATTTGCAGTGGCGGATTTGCCGTTTAGCAACCTTAGCTGCAGCGTGGGGCCTCGAAGTACAAGGGTCCTTAAAAATTATTAAACCAAATTTCAAATTTAAAAAAGAGAAAATATACTTATAAAAATTTATAATTAATTTACACTATTGGGTTAAAAACATCTATTCTGATCTAATACAGGTTGAACTGGTAGAGTATATGGCATTCCGTCACACCAAAATCCGTAACAGCTTTGCTGATTCAAATGGTTCAAATGGTCTTTTTCATGTATCTCACGTTCGAGTACCAACATTTTATCATAATAAAATGAGACACAATTCAATCCACATAAATGCGTCCTCTTATTATTATTATTATTATTATTATTATTATTATTATTATTATTATTATTATTATTATTATTATTATTATTATTATATTATTATATTATTATTATTATTATTATTATTATTATTATTATTATTATTATTATTTTAAAATGCTTCTGCCCGAATATGCCAGTTCTCAAAGTCATCAATATGAATCAGGCAATTAGAATGCTGACGGATTTTGGCGTGACGGATTTTGCCATGCATTCGAACTTAGCATCGAACTCGATGAACAGAAAATAACAATCAGGGAAAATAATAAGCTCCAAGGCTTATTTTTCGACGATACTATTTTTGGTTTTGTGATAAAAAAAATCGCGTACACGGTTTTGACAGTTTTGACAGGTTTTGACAGTAAACGGTTTTGACAGTTTTGTTTTTCTTCATGATGATTGTTGTGTTGATTTTATTTAACAGCTAGTTTGACCTATCAATACTATATTAATACACAATTGTTATTCATTTTTAATTTTAAATTTGAATAAAATTATTAAGGACATATTTTAATTGTTTAGTTCATGTTAAATAAAAAGGTTAAAATCTCCATTCTCAAAAATGTTATTGTTGACAGTAAAAGAGGGGCTTGAATAATATTTTACTTGAGGCCTTGAAAATGGTAAATCCGCCGCTGACTATTTGCTTCAGCAACTCAAAAGTATGCAGAATTTGGTTGTAATTGCTCCACGCGTGGTAGAGTTATGCGAAAAAATACACTTTCATTTTTACTTTAACATTCTTACAATATTAATTGCTTGTGTGGGCATTTGTCAATAATATATTTCAAAAAAATAAATATCTGTATTTAACTAACTACTCGTATCCGTATTTATACATAAAGTACTACCAAATATTTGTATAAGGAAATAATTTTGAAAAATCTTTTGTCTCAAATTTTATAGATGAAGAAGAATACATTATATTTATAACTTATTTTACTCAAAATTTCAGTTTGTTCTATTTCAATGATGAGAACAACCTGCCACTACCCCAAAAATTAATCGCCGAAAGGTATATTTTATGTAATTGTAATATATTATTGTCAGCTGGCCAGACAAGGTAAATTAATGTAATTATTCTAGCTTGCTCTGAAGACGTCACATTTGCTTTGAAGAAACGTCTGAAAATAAATGATTATTGTGATTTCAAATGAATACCTTCTGTACTCTAATCCACTTGGTCATTTTCATCCCTCCTTCAGTTAATTTCTTCAAGACTATCTCTCGGTCTAATATGTATCACTAATTTGCTTGTTAGAAAATGACGGCGAATTATGTTGCTCTGGCTTCTATCTGCGAATTATGTTGCTCTGGCCAGTCAGAGCAGACGCATACGCTGCCGCACCCTAAAACTATTATCAATTTATGCAACAGTTCAGCAGCATCTATGCAATAGATATTGACAAGCCGTCCCGCCTCGCCTCTGGGAGCACTGAGAAGGGACCAAGCTCTTGGAGTAGGGTGAACCTTCCTGTCCTTGTATAAAGCTGCGTCCACACGGTGCGTCTTTTCGACATAAAATTGCGTGCGTGAAGTTAAAAGACGCATGTGCAACAAAAGGCATATGCAGTACACTGTCCACACCGTTCTTCCTTGTCGTTCAAAGGAACTGAAAAAATGCTTAGGATTTGTACTGCCTATATCATAATGAGGCGAAAGAACAATTTGAGAAAAGCTTTGTAAGAAGGAAAATTTTCCTAGTAATGAGGGAATAACATTTTACATTGAATTGTAATAACTATTTTTTTTTTCGCAAGCAGTAACATACGATTCTCTTCGAAATACATAACCTCAATCTCTAGCAGTCTTCAATTATCCACAAGTTTCTGGAATTACTGGTCGTAGTAAACTGAAATGTATATCTGGTGCTCAAAAAACTAAATAAGACTTAAATAGGAAGAGAAATGTACGGTAATTCTTTTGAAGGATGCACAATATTTGCTCTGTGGAGGAACCGCAAGGTCACGACATGAGAAATGCACGTCTCCTGCGGGAAGCCGTACAATAGGCCTATTGCATGCGTCCTTTCTTTCCGAGAAAAAACGCATGCCCGAAACGCACACGCTACGTGCGCTATTGCATTCGATAGCGACACACGCAAAATTGAACGAAAAGAGGCATCGTGTGGACGCAGCTTAAGGGCAATGAACATTTTTTTTTTTGCAAAACGCAATGTCTTGGTCATCAGGTTTGCAATTCTTCTTTTGGTGTGTTTAGATGATAGATGAGGATGGTGTGAAAACCTCGTAGCCGTTTCCATCAGCGAATGCTTTTAGCTTACTGCCGAAAAGGCGTGTTGCGGGAGCTCCGTGTCGTGCGTTTGGCGTTAAAACTGCAACGCATGAAAGTCGGAGCGCTCTTGTCATCTACTAATTAGGCAATATTTGTATCTAGCAGGGCAGAGGTTCTTACAAGCCCACTGAGGAAACGTATACAGAGGCGAGATATTTATTTATTTATTTACGTCAAAAACAGTTGAAAACTGTGTATGACGTGCTATGGGGAGAAGTGAATACTGTGCTCATTTTCAAAATTCTGTGATCCCTACACTAAGCCACACACTACTTGAATTTTCAATTTAAAAAAACGCTCCGATGTAATAAAATCTATTTCCAAGGATAAATCAATAAATTTTGGGCTCTTATCCATGATGTCCTTCGTAAAGGAATGCCGTGTCAAAAATATCAAAAATGTTCCTGCCGCAACAACATGGAAACGAATTTAAACAACAATTGTCACAGGGTAGGGAAATACCACGGATTCCATATGAAGGTAATTTTGAAAGTAAAATGTCATGATCAATGACGTCAAAAGCTTTTGAGAAATCTAAAGATAATCCAAAGGGTGCTTCGTTTTGGCCCAATGATGAGGCGACATCTTTAAGAAAGGAAAATATTGCTGTTCCCGTAGATTTTGATTTTCTGAATCCATGTTGGCAATCGCAAAGCGCGTCGTATTTACTGAGAAAGGTTTCCATTCGTACGTAAAAGGTCTCTCTAATATTTTTGAAAAACCTGACAGAAGAGAGATAGGCCGATAATTTTTATTCATTTTTGTTTCTTTTTTTGAAGAGCGGCTTAAGTTTAGCAGTTTTGAAAATATATGGAAACGTTCCGGTGTATAAGAATGCATTAAATATGTGAGTTTACAGGTGTATAATGGCAGGTGCACAGGTCTTTAACAAAGAATCCGGGAATTCATCTAAACCGGCTGAATATATATTTTTTTAGTTTACCGATTATTTTGAGAATTTCATACGAAGAAATTTCGGAAACGAAACTTGAGTCTAAAATTTTGGGGGAAATGTGTGATATTGAATTTTGTTGCTGAAGACGTGAGATCGGCAGCAATTATCGAAAAGTATTGGTTAAAGAGACTAGCCACTGTTGCCGGATCGTTCACATTTATATCGTTATATTTTAAAACAACATTCTCTACAAGGTTTCTAGTTGATTTGGCCGTATTTTTTATTATATTCCACATTGCTTTTGTTTTGTTGGTTTGGTGGCAGAATACACTAACTCAACATTACAGAACTTAACAAATATATAAAAGTTTACAAAATTTACAAACTTTACAAATTAACATGAATATTTCACCGCGCAAGCTCTGATAGTATTCCAGCTCACCACACTTCACTTCACCACACTGCTGATCACTGAGTTTTAATGTGTTTCTTACACACTCGTTTCCTTCAACTTCACAACTCTGCACTACCCGCCACTGTACATAATTAATAATAATAATAATAATAATAATAATAATAATCATAATAATAATAATAATAGTGATAATACAACATACTTTACATAGGAGACTATTTAATAATCTTAAAGGTTTAATACACTTATCAATATCTAGGAATCTAATTTATTTAAAATTTTGCTCAGGCTTTGAGGAAAGGGATCAAAGATTGTCACAGGCAAACCGTTCCAGTCTCTAATAGTTCGATTCACGAATGAATAATTCTCAACGTCCGTTTTCTGAATTCTTGTCTGAACTTCGTGCATGTGATCCGCTCTGCCGAAATATGTAGGTTTCCCTAATCGACTTTGAATTTTTTTCCACGCTGGAAAGCCATGGTACGCTTTATACATAGCATAGAGAGGCGACTTCATTCTCCTTCCTTCGAGTGACTCCCATACTTCTTTATTTCTGGTACCCCTGAAAGTAAATTTTGATGCTCTAAGCTGGACCTTTTCTAGATTTCTTTGCTGCAAAATTCTGAACGGGTCCCAACATATTGCGCCATATTCTAATATGGGTTGCACAAATGACACATGCTAGTTTTTTGGCTCTTACTGTACTCTTTTTCAGAATCCGCACAACAAAATGTAAAGATCTCCAGGCTTTCCCTGGAAAGAAATTTACTTGATTTTCCCAACTCAATTCACTGTCTAGCTGTATTCCTAAACATTTGCAAGTCGTGACTCGAGGTATAATATTATTATTCAATTTATACGCGATTTCATTGTAACATCGACCCCTACCAAATTTGATGGACTTGCTCTTTGAACTGTTTATTTCCATGCCATTTGTTTTCGCCCAGATGAGTAATTTGTCTAAGTCTCGCTGCAAAATATCCTCGTCCTTCTCCAAGTTAATAATCCTATAAATTACGCAGTCATCTGCAAAGAATCGTACATTAGAAGCTAAATTAGTCGGCAAATTATTCACGAAGGCAAGAAGCATGAGTGGTCCGATGACACTCCCTTGTGGAATTCCTGACGTGACGTTTCACGAGGGTAATAAGTAACTTCCGATTCGGACCTTCTGTCTCCTGTCACGAAGTAGTTCGTTTATCCACGCTACCACTCTAGTGCCTATACCCGAATCTATTAATTTCTTTATAAGACGATTGTGTGGAACAACATCAAAAGCTTTGGAAAAATCAATTACTATCGCGTCCACCCTACCACCTTCATCAACTACGTCGGCTAGATCCTGTAAAAGTGAGACTAGCAGGCTTTCGTATGAAAAACCATTCTGAAACCGTGCTGACCCTGATAAAACAACTCTTTGTCTTCCCATTCTTTCCTGATATAGCTGGAAATTAGATGTTCCATAAGCTTGCATACGACTGATGTAAGGCTTGCCGGTCTATAATTACTAAGTATTGTCTTGTCGCCACTTTTAAAAATAGGTACGACGAGAGCCAGCTTCCAACCTTCCGGTACGCAAGCGTTGTTTATAGATACATGAACTAATCTAATTAAATATGGTATAATTGTCTCTCCACCTAAATTGTGTCCATGGAAATAGAATCTGGGCATTGTGATTTCTCTCTCTTCATTAATTTTATTATTTTCCGCAAAGTATTTACATCAATATGAAAACACTTCTGACCGTATTGGTATCTGAATACAGTTAGATTTCTGCTTGAAAGAAAAACGCGTTAATAGGTTTCGCTTTTTCTTTGTCGTCCGTTATTGGCAAATTTTTAACACGAACAACTGCAATCTCATCTTTACTTTCCTTCCTTCTACGAACGTATTTAAAAAATACCGACAAATTATTACTGCCGTCCGCATCAAGAATATGATTTAAATGACGTTCTTCTGCCGTTTTCTTTTCGTTTCTTAAAGCTTGGAATAATTTCTAAATAATGTCACATGGTTTTAACTACGGTTGTCTGTAGCTAAATGCCTCTTTTTTTTCAATCGTCTAATCTTCGCATTATAATATACCAGATCGCAGTTTGTTTTTAACAATTTACTTGGTACAAATGCCTTCTCAGCATTTACTAGAATATTTTTAAACGCTCCCCGTATTTCTTCCATTCCTCCCCCTAAACTAAGAAACTCGTTACCGTTCTCTTAAGTAATTTTGAAACCCTTGTGCATTCGCTTTCTTGTATTCCCTCACTAGAATATCGGTGGCAATACTTTTCCTTTAATACTTTACTGTAAATGAACTAAAATGGCTTTGTGAAATTGCTATTAAAACCACTGTGGTTAGTGTCATGATGGCATTTTATAGCGTTTTCCATTCGTTGCACTGAAACCCACCCTAGTGCAGGGCAGAAACGTCATCGCTCCGCAACAGTGCTGCCCCACACGCGTGAAGGGCAGGTACGAATGAAACGGATTCCGGAACTGAGTCAGTGCTTGTGCGCTACGCAGTGAAATTATACACAGCTGTTCTTGGTCAGTCACACTGATGGAACTCAATAAATAATAATTTTGAATTATGATCGTCGTTATAATTTTTATGAAGTCTTTTGGTAATTCTTACTTCTTAATTCATCAATTATTAACGTGTGATTTCTTTATTTAAAAACTACGAAAACTTCAAATTCGTATGAGTCGAAATTTCATTTTTCGAGATTTGCCAGTGATCGATATAGTACACAAGAGTTTGAACCGAAAGGCTTCTGTAGAATTGTTTGATTACTGAAAACAATAAAAATATTAACATGAACATTTCCGCTGGTGTATGTATGGGCGTGCGAGAAACATTTCTTGGTATATATATTTGAATGATTTTGTAAGTCACTATTTTTATTTTCACTTTATTAGCGTTTCGAAATTGAGACGTACCTAAAACACTTAAGTTTCTAAATATCACTGGATTTGTTAACATGAAGTTATTCAAGATTAAATTTTCGGAAAACACAATCTGAATTTCCGAACTTCGTGTAAATCACAAAAAATATTTTAAGACATTTCTTGCAAAACATAATATACTCCATCATTCGAAGTATCCCTGCGTGACAGAGCATCCTCAATTGCCTTCACAATTTCACTACGAATCTAAATCAGCATGGATAACTTCCGTACCTAACCTCACAATGGCCCGGTGCACTGGACTGCACTGACGCGATCGTCAGTGTAGTTTAGGGCGCACTCGGGGCGTGTCGATGTGCGAATGGAACATGCGCTTCTTTGCACTGGTTCGCCCGAGCGGTCGAATGGAACACGAAAGGTGCCTTGAGTGCGCACTAAGTGCCCTGAGTGCGTACCGTTTCTTTCTACAAAAACAAATTGTTCCTCCCAGTTTATACTAAAACATCGATGCTCTTCATATTTACGCTTCTTAGACAGCATCGTAATTATTCAGACACCAGGCCACAACAGTACTCAAACAGCACACAACAAGTATACACCAAAAAATTTTGGCACTCGCTACTATTACCCGTTCACTTTACAATTACAGACGAAGCGGTGCAATATTTACATGAGATCACCGCCGATTGATCATGCTTCACGTCAAGACACTGACTCACTCACACACTCGCGCTCAAAGCTCTAACAGAAGGTCCAGGATTTTTTTAAATTCAAAATTCAAGTAGTATATGACTTAGTGTAGGGATCGCAGAATTCACTTCTCCCCATAGCACGTCTCACGCAGTTTTAACTGTTTTTTGACGTAAAATAAATAAATAAATAAAAATCTTCACCTCCCATCTCTCACCACTGACCTACAGCGCTCTCTGAAGGAAATTTCATTGTACTAAGATTGTTGAACTCAATAACGTAAGTTGAGCCACACATCGCTGCTACTGACTGCTTATTAATTAATTTTACTCTCAGCTCGGTGTCAAGAGCCGCACGAGACTGACTCTAGAGCCGCATGCGGCTCACGAGCCTCGTTGTGGCCACCCCTGGTATAGAACAAGAGAAAAGCTCATGAAATTGCTGTCATGAAACGAAATGTTTCTCAGCAAAATGTCATTGTAAAAATTGGTTCATGTAATCAAGGAACATAGTGTTAATATTTATTTCATAATATATTAATTATAAATACAGATCAGTGTTGGTGGGTAGTTCTAGTCGAACAAATGCGAATCAAGATGATTCGCATATTACTATTATGGGAATTTAGGGGTACATATTTTGCCGCCACACTTCCCAACAACTTTTATTTATAACAAAAAGTTGTTTAAAAACTCTTTGTATGCTGCTCACGCTTTTGGCCACGCTGTCCCTTATAATGTATTTTTTACGCCTCGCTATACAAAAAGTCAAACCCATCATCTCAACAATATCTCGATATCGTGCGGTGCGTGCTTTATACACCTAGCTTATTCGCGCGCAAAATGCCGCGGCACCTTCCCATTGGCGGGCGCTGTAGACCGAGCATCTGCTGAAATGTTGATGGCGACGCCGTTTCCTGTTGGCGGCCAGAACCGCTAGGAGTGCTGTATGTGTCCCCACTCCTGGATTTCGGCGGGTAATTTGAAGCATCACTCTCTTTTCGCTCCGACACGATACAAACCCATTTCAAAAACTCAAGTCGATTTTATGAAACGTTGATTTCAATTTTATTTTAAAATTTACACCTCATGATCGCTTATTCATATATCATTTTAATTAATACATTCAAATCTCTATCAAAAGATAAATAGAAAAAAAGGCAGTTTAGCTCAAACATACTTAATTTCTCATGACACTATCAATCATGCCGAATGAAAATCAATGCGTTCTTTAAACTATGCATCACACACTTGGCATCTCACTAACTTTAATAACGTCTAAACATGTGTCTGATTCCTGTTTTCTCGTAATTGCTGGTCATCGTAACGTACTTCATCTGCCCTAGCCGCCTAATGCTGGTTAATGTCCACTTCATCCGACTATAGTTCGAAATATATGAAGAAGCTATTTCTTTTTTGACTTTATCCACCAAATCTGAATAAGGAGAATATTAATGGGCTAGTTAACGAATGAGTCAGAATCGACCATTAGCCGTAATAAATATACTAAGACTTGGAAGAAAATACTTTTTACTTTCTCGCCCTTACTTCGTGAGAAAAGAAAGTATTGTAAAGGAGCGCTGGAAAACGTCGAATTTTCGGTAGAAAAACACTAATTGCCGGAGCCTGGTAACGAAAAAGTGGATAAATCTTGTTCCTGTATATAATAAATTACTTCCTCTAACACGCTGTGTAGTCATAAACCATGTTTCGTGGGTCCTTGATAAGGAAAAATCGATTGAGGGCAAAATGTCTGTCTGTCCGCCCGTCTCTTCTGAATGTTCGAATATTGTGAAAGAAACTTCTTTCGGTGTCTTCCTGCAACTGCAATATTGAAGATAGAGATTTTTTAAAAGAAATCTGTTCCTCAAAATTAGATCTCTACATAATGTCAAGTAATTCTTTTTTAGAAAATATAAGTTGCACCTCTTCAACTGTCTTTTTATAGCGCCGGAAATGTTTTGCATACTGAAACATTTTGCATAGTGAATATGGTAAAGTACGCACTGTTGAAGCAGCATTAGTTACTTAGTTTCTCGCCTCACTACGTACGTAGCGGTAAAAATCGGTGATTTTTGCCAGGAAAGCTCGTGTCGGGGGGTATCAAAAATGCTGATAAATCTTGTACGTATGTAGTATATTACTTTTCGGTTTCTTAAAGTGATACTATAAATTACATCGTAGAAGAAACCTCTGGATTTAACTTTAAATTTGGAGGTCAGATTCGAAATATATTTAAACGTTTGCAATTTTCAAAATTTCAAGGGTTTTAATGACGATCGTATAAGTACTATATTTATAAATACCACTTCCTTTATTTGAGGAATAAATAAATAAATAAATAAAACATTTGCAGCCTTTTATTAAAAGAGATTGAAAATGTCAGCGAGGGTTCGTATTAAATACGCCCCGAAAAATAAAAATCTTAATGATCCCCGGGACAGCCCAACTAGATATTACTCGTAACGTATTTATCGAATTTCAGCTTGAAAACTTATCACCTGACAGAGTAATGCGTGACACATACTTCCATCCATTAGTCCCTCCCTCATCCTTTAATACATACTTCCCAATTTTCATCTTTAAAATTGCATGTGTCTTCTCGCCACCTGCATCAAACCTAACCTCCCTTGGTAAAGCACGGAGAACGATGGTAATCCTGACACCTTGTTCCTTATTGTATGAAATTGTCACGTCAGATACTTGGGGGCAAAGTTACAGCTCAAAAGAACCTTTAACAGGAATTTTAGGACCGAAAATTTGACTTTATTACGCCTGCAGTCTTATATTTCAGCACGCGAAGCGACAAAGCTTCATACGCACAGTCAGCCACCGTACAGATGTTACATCCAATTTTAACGGAATGCGATGTCAGTATATTAATATTTAGCGGATTATTGCAAGTATTGGAACAAAAGAGTGCGCCACAAAGAAGAGCATCGATATTAGTTCTTTGTTAGTCTTATATCACATTTTCACCAATTTTCTTGGTTACGTTACTTACTTCAGGCAGCACTTCAATTCCCGTCTCTTGCAAGGTTCGGTCTGCGATAGAGTTTTACAACGCACAGAATATGACACCGATAGAAATCGATCGTCACCTGTGTCAAGTGTATGGAACGGACATCATTGACAAGCAGATGGTGCGTCTCCGGTGTAGGAAATTCTCAGAAGGCCGGGAGAATGTGCATGATGTGGAGCTTATTGGGCTGCCATCCCTCGTCACGTACGACCATGCGCAGCCAGGGGAGCAGCGCATTTTGGAGAACTGTCATTTTACGATAACGAAACTCAGTAGCTACTTCCCGAAGATTTACCGTTTCTTGTTCTACGAAATTGTCACGAACCATCGGTTGTTTAAGAAAGTTTGTGTTAGGTAGGTGACCATACATCTGACACACAAACACAAAACAAGGCGCGTGGCAGTTTCTGGAGCGGTACCAACATAATGGCTTGGATTGTTACAAGCGATGAAAAGTATGTTGCACATTGTAACTCACTAACCAAGTAGCAGTCAATGCAATGGCGTCACGCTAGATTTCCGACCAAGACAAAATTTCAGCAGACATTGACGACGCGGAAAATGCGGGATGTCCACAGTGTTCTGGGTTAGAAAGAGCATTATTTCATCGAGTTCCTGACCAGAGGTAAGATCGTGAATGCTGACTGTTAGTGCGCAACACTGAAGAATCGGCGGAGGACCATTCAACGGAGGATGCTCAGTGCAGTTGTTATCGTCCTGCACGATAACCTTCGGCCACACACGACTCGGCTCCACATCTGCTGCAGCTCCGATGGGAGGTTTTACCATCCATTCTATAGTCCGAATTTCTGTCTCAGCGAATTTCATGGTTTCTTACATCTCAAGAAATTCCTGTTCGGTCAGCATTGCGCGTATCACAGTGACACAGAATTGCAGATGGCTGTCAAACACTGGGACCTATCTCAGGTGACAGACGTCTGCGACAAACCTTGATCCCTCGGTATGACAAATGTCTTAATTCAGATGGTGATTATGAAAAAATAGTGCAACATGTTTTGTATCTGGTTCAAGAAATCTTTTTCATGAAATTTAATTTTTTTAAAAATTGGTTATTTAAGGTCGCATCAACATCTTAGGTCATTAGCGACCAGAAATTTAATTTTCTTTATATTGAAGGCCTAGGAAAACGTACTTTCTGGATGGGTCTTGTAGTAGAACCCAAGTTGAAATATTATTATGTTATGTAACTGTTACAAGTAAACTATGAAAAACTATGTGCTGTTTTACCACCACTGGGTTTGATAGTAAATGCTATAATATGTATAATTTAACTACGTAGGATTCTCGGAGTAATAACTTCTAGGGCAGATAGGTGTTCGACGATTATCAATCTTTGAAACTCATTATGCATTAGTATTTGAGAGGTCACGTTCTGACACAAGAGATTTCGTGTCCCTGCTGAACTTCAATGCGTTGTTACTTGCCAAAGAATCAAGGGCAAATGTCACTTGTGTTACTTTATTTTATGAAATTTACTACCATATGTTCATTGACAAATGTTGATCCTATTCGATTTTCTACACGACTTAGAAGTGTTAACGTTTATTCTGAGACACCTAACAAAAGAACGTGGGATACTAGAGATCAAAACACGTGTGTAGATTGTATTCCCTTAGCACACATCACATACCATTTTTACTGCTTTTGACGATATTTCTAATTTCGAATGCGCGCAGAAATTGAAAGACTAGGCAGCCTCCGGTCTTACGAGAGGTGTGTATAGTTTCGTTAGTTACCCAAGAACTCGAAAAAAATACAAAGCAATGAAACAGTTTCGATTTTGACTGAAAAATGCAAATATTTGATTCTGTTAATTTGCCTGTTCTTATTCTGTAGGTACATGCATACTCAGTGCGTCACTGCTTACGGAACAGCTGATGTCTTGCGAGAACATGACTCCAAGGAAGAAGTCACTCGCCATTAAATATATATATATATATATATATATATATATATATATATATATATATATATATATAGCATTTATAGAACATTTTTTATAATATTGGTACGTTGTTCTGTAGAACTGTTGTACTGTACATAAGAAAGGTTTGCCATATAATGAAGCGTAGTATATCCTCATATACTACACTACTCTATTCGTGAAGGCTATTTTGTTAATTTTGAAAATTTTTGTAGTGTTATAGGATAGTGTTTTATTGGTTGTTATTGAAGTGTGTGTATTACGTTTTTGGGAAAGCATTGTGTGTGGTTCTGTTCAGCAGCCTTTTTGCTGCTGCAGTCCCCTTGCAAATAAATATATTAGATCTATAAGTAGTGGACGTTCATGCAAAAAATATATCTCTACCTTTGATCGATTGCTAAATTGTGAAGATGATTATCCAGTAGTGGTTCTCATTCTGAAATAGTACGAAATTGATAGAGAAAAGAAACTGTTTCGCTATTACCACTCAAGAGAGATGTAACAGTATGTTGAAATAATATTTAAAATTCAGTCATGATAATACTTCTTGGAGGAAATTGAAATTACTGATTTCGTGAATTTCTGATTTTTCGAAAATTTATAAAATAGTAAATTGAATCTGTTAAGAGTTTATTGAAGCCTGGATAAAAAATCCTTCCTTAGAAAACAATAGAAGATTTACGAATATCCGTTTTTAAGGACACTTCAAGTCTCAGCTAGTGTACCACAACTACAGCAGAGAAAATGTGTGAAATAAAAATGTGATCGATTTAGGTAACTAACGAATGTCCATTATGAAGAAAAGAGCGATTGTTTGTGATTCATGTTCCCACATTCAACCGTACGTTTTCTTAAGTTCAATATATTGTGAAATTAATCTTCTATTATGTTAAAACTAATTATTAAATTTACAGCCAATTCACTCATGGATTCGACATAACAACATGTTACTCCGTACCTGTTGCATGTGGGCGTGTAATTCTACACAGAATCACGATTCCTGGAAGTTCTATTGATTGAAACCAATTATTAGATTGATGAGAACTAATATAAATTTTCGGCCATTTTCAACAATAAAAGTTTAACATACGTATATTACATTTTTTTCTATCTCATGAGAATTACTTTTTGATGTAGAACATTAAAACACCGTACGGGTTTGACTAGCAGAATGTTGGCCATGGAATCCTTGTTACACCAATCCTTGCTCTCTTGCCTAAATTAAAAATGTTCCAAATGTCCTCAACGATTTTCTATTAATAGGACTTAATATTTCCCACAAAATTAATTCGCGATCGCGACTTTGCCTATCTGTGTTTCGCATGAAACACCTACTCGCGACTGACTATATTTAGCTACTTATTGAAAATTCTCCATCTACGGAGCTACCCTAATGTAGTACATACCCTCGAAACGCGGAGTCTATTTTTCCGAAACTTCAACTACTACATTAATAAAAATCCCAATAACAAGATCATACTAATTAAACAATAACAAGCTCTCAAATCTCAAACTAATCATAAATTCCCGGCGTACTTACATTTACGCAATACTCAGCTTATGCTGGAAATCCGTTTTCACTTCACCAACCGCTTACGTGCGTTCGCTTCAATGTTTTTCTTGAGAATGATCCCATGCGTCCTTTCACAAGATCACAGCTATCAAAGCTCTCTCTACACTTTTTCCATATAATGTGTTCGGGGCCGTGTCCATCGGCTCAGCGTTATGACACCACGCATGGAATATTAAGCTTTGTTGATCAGTTGTCCTAACAATGCTTATTCTTTGACTTTCTAGTTTGAAAACAATGCCATATTCCAATGCTGGATGCTGATTTTATCATTTAAACTTAATTCAGGGTTCTTGGCGTATCACTCCATCTACTCATAATAGGTGTGTTTGAACAGTTCTACGACCCGTTTTCCGCGTCCCTAATTCCCTAAAGTGAATAATTAATCGAAAAATTAGAAACATTAATTTAGGAAATAAAAGGCCTTCAAATTCCGTCTGGTCGTGTTGGAAGTCAATGAACGGTAACAACGAAATACTTCATTCTCACGTGCAACTTAACAAAACATCGGTCAAGTAGACGTTCGTTGTCTGTTTGGGCGCATACTCCGTACGTTTACTCCAGACATTGGCGAGGGTGACGAGCGGTGGAGAGGCGGGAGGGTGGGGAAGAGCGGGCCAGGGGGCGCAGCTTGCGTAGCGACCGAACGCACTCCATTCGCGGGAGAGGGCAACTGTTAGTTCAGCTGTTCCGGCAACGAACAATATAACTCATCACAGGACTCGGCTACTCAAGCAATTAACTCCTTAGAGGGAGCCCACATTCGAATGCGCGCATGCGTGACACGCCAGGCGCAGTGGAGGACGTGGGCGGGCGCCGTCTGGTCTGGCGCCGGCCACGCCCCCTCCGACGCGCGCTTCCTCTTGCCACTCAGGCCACTCGGGGTCGCACGTCTCAATATGTGGCTGGGATGGAGCAGATTCTCTTGGTGGCTTTGACGCATTGCTTTCGAAGTTCTGGAGAGAACCGGAAATCTCGAAAACAGAAAATGTTCGACTAAGTTCTAGAGGCTATTTTCAGAGGCTAGCTGAAGCTTACATTTGGCGAGCTACTAATATTAACTGCTTACTTTCTGGGAGTGTGATGCTTGCCAATGGAAATGTTAATAAATGTCATAAATAATTGTTTTGAAAAGCAGAAGAGAGATTGAAAAATGGAAAGGGTGACCATTCAAAATGGAGCAGTGAATAAAGAAATCAAGAGACAGAAGCGGAGCTCAAATATCAGTCGTTAACAGCGATGACATCGGCTGCGCACCGGTCAGTTGTTCGCCGATTGCAGAGACACAGTTAAATTGTTCTAAGCAGTATTCTTAAAGTACAGATTTTAAGCTTTAATTTTATATTAATTAAAACTATTTGGGATAAAAAATCACAAAGTTATAGCTATATGAAAAGTGTCTATTTCTACGGTTTTAATGTAAAATTAAGCATATATTCAAAGACAGAACTTGAAATAATGTCATGTGCAATTTTTCAAAAATATGAATAATTTTTGCCTAATTTTCCGTGAAATATTGGCAATTTTTGAGCAATAATTACTCAAAAACTGCTTGCAAAGGTTTTTTCCCTTTCGTATGTACAAAAGGAGAGTAACAATAATTGGTGCTGGTTCCATTTTCGGCGAACTCTCTATCTCCAAAAGTTTAAAAAAATACATAGCAAAAGTACAATGTTAATGATAGAAATTTTTCATAAAAAAATCAATTCTATAAAATTATGCGAGATATGTGATGTGATGGTGTAGCTTCACTAGTTCCGTATTCCAAACCCACAAAGAAAATTGTTCCATTCCCGTTTTGCCAGTGTTTCGACAGCTACATTTATTTATTCTTAAAACTTTTTTAAAATTAAAACTCCACTGATCAATTAGTTTGCTATTTGCGGACTCGTGTACATCCTTTTTTTTCCGTTAGAGATTGAAATAGACATTTTTTCAAAATATCTCCAGCAGAAACTCTAAAATGTAATAACTATTGGTAATTTGCATCGTTTTGGTGAATTTTCCAAATTCGATCCTGAGTGTCCATGTCTACGAAGTGTAATTTCGTACTTTCGATGTCGAGAACATTGTAATTTATGAGCAAGTTGACAAAAGAGCATTTGAATCTGAAATTCTCTGTTTCTTTATGATTTCTTATTCCTTTTGTCTAAAGTCATCGGAAGTATAGATTTTGTTTCGAAAAGTTATAAGACATGCTGAAACCGTTGTTATTTTCACAAATAATTGCTACTTATTTCTTTACAGTTACAAAACTCATTCTAGGCGGGCCTGGGGAGACAAGGTCGCTAAGGCTGAAGGGCCATAGCTGCCTCGTGCCTGAAGGGTCCCAGGTTCGAATACCATCCGGGGCCTGGATGTTTGTGTGTGTCTGTATACATTATCCGAATTCGTTTATCGTTTCCCCCACGTTCAAAAACGGTAACGGCTCAATAGTAATTACAGTGGTAGCTTTGTGACCTAGTAGTTGAAAAGCGACCTTAAAAAGAAAAAACTCATTCAAGATCTCGATTGAATAAGTTACAAATAGTTGTAAATCAAGTAATAAAATTTAATTTTCAATTCAGCAAAATGAATTCTTTATAAGGAAACATCATATCGGTTAGGCACTACACCAATAAAATTCATTAAAATATTTTATAACTTGGTTGTGGTAAAAGTTAGTTTTGGCTACATTGTTTGAAAAAGGGCCCGCATTTACAGGTCCTAATATTGGTGTGTTGGTGAATGCAATTGCACTTATTTTATTTGAGATTCCGATAATGATATTCAGATTTGTTTTGAATCGAGCATCAAACCTAAAACAACTTATTGAGTCACTTTTTTCAGAAAAGCATCACCCTTTTAACAGGAAATTTCTTACACAAAAATACTACAACAAAACAAAATGACTCAGATAATTTAGAGAGCTACAAAGTACAATAAGTATTTTGGCTTTTTTTTTCGACCCAAATACCTCATTGTGCGTCGTTTACTCTCTCCCACGAGAAAATTTATTCAGAAAATTGGGAACCATTTTTGAGAAAAAATGAAAGTATTAAATCTTCATGTTAAGTGCCGCACCCACATCAAAATATCCGTTTCCAATTTGCAGGGCATTGATTTCGGCTAAATCGGTAGGGGAATATCAATTTCAGAGAAAGTGTCTGAACGGTTTAGGCATTGACCACAAACGGGCGGACAGGACTTGCGGACGAGAGGCGATTTTCCGTCAACCAACTTTTCGGCACCACAAAACATGGATTCTGATTACACTTGTCAGAGAAGGTAATATATATATATATATATATATATATATATATATATATATATATATATATATATATATATGCAGAGATGCATTACCAGGGGCCACCGCGAGGAGGTGAGAGAGTGGACTTGTCGGCCACGCAACGGCAAACCCATTACAGGCGGCTATTACGGCCATACGGTTGCGATCCCATTACAGGAGGGCTTCTCGGCACTTACTGGTGTAGGTTAACTAGCATTGCCTACACTACCAAGACCCTGGGCGACTTCAGACCCCCAATTTGAGGACAAGACTTACCCACTTTTTCGACCCATAAACTATCCATTTTTTTGACCGGACTTATCCCATTTTTCGGATGAGAAATCGCGGACTACTTTTTCTGATGAAAATTGACACTTTCCGCTGCAGCATTATAGTAGTTTCTCTTGAATACGTAAATACATAGCTTGGCGAGGAAGTAGCAAATTTGTTGTATAAAATTTATTATTTTGTTGCAAATAATTTCGTAATAAATAAAGTGTGCATTTTGGATTATTTTCCCATAATATGGAATTGCGTTCAGCATACACACGAATGGCTGACTTAACTCCAATGGGTGTCTCAGTTAACCTCACACTGGGGGTGCAGTGAAAGATTTTTTCTCAATTTCTTTTCTGCATAACACGTAATTTTGCTTCACAATTTTATCAATGTTCCTTGCACTTAATAAAGTTGCATGCTTGCCAAATAAAAGTTTTGTAATAATAACTAACTTCGACGTAATAAGAGCTAACTTATTAAGAACAAAAGAAAAAAATACAAGCCAAAACTGGCCCAGTAAATCTGTCCTACCTACACAATATTCGAAAAACATTTTTTTAAATATGTAGTTGTATGTAGTTGTATGTACCCTGCAATTCGACTTGTAGGTCGGCGCTGGATTTCACCTTCCAGTGGGAGAGGAAAGCCGCCACCACGTAGGATAAAACATTCAACAGCATAACAATTGACGGGCTCGGAAGCATCAATCAAGTATTGAAAATTTAGATCACCAATGAAAAACCAATCAAAGCAATCAAATTAAAGAAATCAAACATTAACATTATGCATTTTCATTGGAAAACAGATAAATTCCTGAATCGAAAATCCACCCGTTTGAAATAAAATGACACCCTGGGAAAGTTGTTGGCTATTTGGATACATTAGTAGAAGCACGTGTTGATTGGGTCAATGAAACGATCCCCAAGTGAATTAGCCCATCGCTGACTGCGAAGACATGCAATTGAGTTCAAATGTTCAGTTCGAACGGGTTTAGCTATTATATAATGCAACATGTCTGTTACAAGAAATAGAGAAAGTGTGTTATATTTTAGCACTTCTTCATAGAATACAGTATTATCGTTATATTTCAATGTCCCAAATTAAGTGGGCCACACGGAATGTAGGTGATAAGATATTGGATTGAAGATTTCACGAAATATGAACATAGTATTTGTATTTCAAAAGCGTAAACAATTTATTATGAAATCTCTATAAAACTAAGTTGTTAAAAATGAATTAATATAATGGAATTTCGTGAAAGAATCCCGAGCAATCAATTTTTTGCATAGAATATCTTTATGTCCAGGAAAAACATCTAAGTAGTATTTAAAAATCACAATAATCGTTAATTAATTACATATTTAATAAAATAAATGAAATTTTGAAACCTCTAGCGCATTTCAAAAGAACTAGCATGAGCTTCCCTCATTTTCTCATAGATGGTGCTACGGTCTGACGTCTTGGCCCGCTGCTACCGCTTCAGGGATGTGGGGCGGAGATGGGCGGTTCGATGATGGCGGGTGGAACGATGAGGGAGCGAAAAGGGATTGAACCGAGCGGGTTGGAACGGAGCGAGAGAAAAGGGGTGGTGTGGGGTCAATGGTAGCCCCTTGGGGTAGACAAAGAAGTCAGTGCCTGTCCTGATGAATATGTTCGAGTTTAGTACATTTTACTTATAATCAAATATAAAGTCTTACAATTTTTGTATTTTTCATTTTGATATATAAAATTAACATTTCATTATTGCATACACGAGCTGTATTCTCAATTCTATCGTTTCATAACATCCCCGGATAGTGAGTCGCGTTTTACCTCTTGCTACTTCGCCTCGCGTGCTCCGTGGGGGCACGGTATGCACGTTCGGATCTTTCCTTGCTTCACGCCTTATTCTAGGAAAAGGACCTGTAGAGAGCATAGAACAAGAGCACGCTTTGCTCAGGCCTCACGGATACGGGTGCTGCCTAGGCAGGTGAAGTATGACAGTGCCTGCCCGTACGTCTTCGATTTCCAACCATATTAGCAGAGCGGTGCTTGTTTCATTGTAGAGTTAACAAATGGAGAAAGGGACAAATATTTACAAAGTATTTGTTACTTCATTTTATTTTTAAATTAATTTGCTGCTAATTATTTGATATTTGTAGATTTAGGTCTAAGAATAAGACTGATAGTGAATAAACTATTAAGCTCACGCTTTCTTGACTAAATAAAGTAGATAAACGATTTTTTTGTAATTATCAACCTACTCCTACATTGAGTAGGTTGCTGTCGACCTACTTCTACATTAAATAAGGAAGGAGGAAAAGTCGAAAAATCTGTAATAGGAGAAAATATTGAATTAAGAAACTTCTTCAGGATGGTACGCACCAAATATATTAGAAGCACCTACCATTATGAATAATAATAATAATAATAATAATAATAATAATAATAATAATAATAATAATAATAATAATAATAATAATAATAATAACAGCAATAAACATATTTCCATCATGTGAAAATTGCTTGATATAAAGACGTTTTTGCCTGTACTTCTATGTTCTTTAGTCTGTTTAAAATTTCAACTATACAAATTCTCAAGAAGGCAATAAGATTTACTCAAAGACAAGGTGTAATCCGAGGACAGATTGGATATTATAGCGCCAAAGCACAAATGCATGTGCATGCAATTTTAATCCCATAGGGCATGGAAAAGGCGACTCGTGAAAATAGCATTCGTAGGTGAAATACTTATAGTATCCAGGTCTGGAAATACGTGAATTAACTTGGGGTTTAATTGTTTAATGCAGGGAAAACTAGTTCAAGAAGAAAATTGTAAATTATTATTCGGTATCCGTTCTGAAGAGAGATGTTAAATGAAACGGGTGGTTCTGCTAGAGACATATTCTTCACACAAATGATGTATTTTGCTCTTCCCATCCAGGGAATGACCGATAAGATATGAACAGTTCGATACGGATAAAACTCGGGAATGCGTGGACGTAACAATTCTTTCCGTGATACTTCTCGTACATATGAATTGCAGTAAAAGTGGTAAATCCCTCCTTGGAAAGTTGTAACTGAAAAATGTAATATTGAAGAGAGGATATTTATTAAACGATTATATTACGTCAAAAACATTTAAAAACTGTGTGTGACGTGCTGTGAAGAAGAGAATTCTGTGAACGTTTTCAAAATGCTGTGATCCCATTCCTAAGCCATGTACTAATTGAATTTTGAATACAGAAAAAAATGAGCGTTTTTTGCAAGAATTGTTAACGAAATTGTAAGGATTGTTAAAAAAAAGGATAGCAATTTTTGTGCCTCACTTTATAAAATTACGGAACTAGTTGGTGAAAACTGAATCATTACAAGGTTAAGTAAGTTTTAACCCCTAGTTTCTTGACAAACAGTTTATTTTCGTCTTAACAAACTGCATTTTTCGTTCATATTAAAGAATAATGTGTGTCGGAATACTTACTTCCAAAAACAAAATGGAACGCTTGGGAAGGATGCTACTGCGCACTAAGACCCATAAGAAATGCCAAGAATTGCCTTCTATGTTTTAATGCAGTGATGTTTACCAAGATATGCAGATAAAGGATGCAGATGCTTACCAAACTCAAAGGATGAAGATGAATCCATCATCGCAAATGTCTATAGCTGTTTTCCAGTGCAAAATTACAACTCTTCTCATGAAATAAGGACGAGAGAGTAAAACGAAAATTTTACCTAAAACAAAAACTTTTCACAAAGATTTTATCTTCTCATTGAAGTGATCTTTTTTAAATATTATTTTCAACAATTATCTCTTAAAGTCTATGTAGTTGTCTATGTAGGTATCGTATCTTCATACGTTGCGACTGTTGCTGTTGTATGCTTTCACGAATAGTAATTTCAACACTCCAAAAATGGTAATAATTTTTGTAAGTAAGAAAACAATATATTTTACACCGGGAGCGGGAGCGTGACCGGGAGCGATAGCTCAGTGCATCAACTGATTTCACTGCGGCGCCTCTGACTGGGAAGTCGTAGGTTCGAGTCCTGAGACCGGCTGGGGCGGTGCCCCGCTGGTGGGAGAGTCCTGGTTAGGGGGAACCCCACTAGCCGACGGTAGGTCGGCGCCGGATCTCGCCATCCAGCGGGGGAAGATCACCGCCCTCTCCCGAGAAGAAAAAAATGCGCTACACTTACGGGACTAATGACCAAAGCGGTTGACGCGCCCGAAAACGCGAAAAAATCAATTAATCAATCCACTGATGTGAGACTGTCGCTGTAAATTTGACGTTATTTGAGAATAATTTCAACAGGAAAAGTTCAACGAATTTCACTTTGCAATACTATCTTTCCTAAGCTATATTGTAAATATTTAACTATTTAACAAATTTCATTTTTGGTAATACGTTTAACGGACCAAATATCCTAGCATTATTGTTAAACAGGAATATTCTATACTAATTTTCTTTGTTTGGTTGCTAGCTGACAGTGTGAAAAGAGTTTATTTTTGGGAGGTATCTATTTTCATTTCGAGCAATATTTCCTCCAAAGTTAAATTTTCGTCGCATTAAATTATGTGTGTGACAGGATAAAAAGTATCAAAAATGATTTTTTCCACTCTCGGCATGTTTCAGCTTTCATTACAACGAATTGACAGTAATTCCAGGGAAAATGAGTTTTCAATCAATATTTTTATACATTTTAAAATTACGTTTAATGTAGTACTAGCGGAACCCAGCAGACGTTGTTCTGCCCTTCATCACCCTCTTCCTCCCCCCTCATTTCTCTCCCCATGTTTCTCACCGTCTCTCCCTCTTTCTCCGTCTCTCTCGATCTCTCTCTTTCCGTCTCTCTCGATCTCTATCTCTTTCCGTCTCTCTCGATCTCTCTCTCTTTCCGTCTCTCTGTGTCCCTGTCTCAGACTGAGTCTGTCTCTGTCTCTCTCTTTGTCTGTTTCTGTCTCTGTCTATCCCTATGCCTCCCATTCACATTTAGTTGCAGATTATGCTCGTGGGTGGGGTAATATCGGGAAGCGTCGGACCAGCAAAAGTGTAATAGGGTTCAAGAAGATCTCATCCTGTAGATTACAGAGTGAGACACGTTTCTCTGAGGCGGCCTCAAAATTTTACTTTTTAATGCCCTAGAACGCTTTTTTTAGGAGTTATTTAACGATACAGATTCAAATGCTGCCGAGCGTTGCGGGTTGCATTTGACGTGACCATTTACTTTTGTTCTACAGCGCCATCTAGGAGAGTTGCAACAAAATTAACAGCACATAAACCTTCTCAGTGCGAAAGCACCTAGATGTGCCAACATTCGTGGAGATCTGTTACACGGTGTCGGGGTAATCGCTCTTATATACCAACATCCATATATATATATATATATATATATATATATATATATATATATATAGTTTGTTTTCGAAGTATTTCTAATATTGTATAGTGCTTTCTGCATCTGCATCATCTAATCTAATATAAAACAAGAAAAAATCCCCATTTTTTGTCATGTTTCAACTTTTTCGTCTCCTCGGTATCTTCCTGGAGGACGTCGACGCTAGCAGGGCCCACGGCAGAAGTTCGGTAGAAGTCCGCCAGATCGCAACAGGCGACATAGCTGCTCCTTCGCCCGAGCAGCAGCGGCGCGCAGCAACGCACTCGCCCTGGCCGGCTGTCTCTGCGCGTGGCGCTGCGCGGCGCGGGCGGCTCGTCTCTGAAGTTCCGTCGCTCTCGCGCTCCGCCCTCGTTCGTCGCTCTCGTCCCTTTGCGCGAGTCGGATGCGACCGTCCGTCCGGCGAGCGAGCGGCGGGGGATCGAAACCCCTCGGCCGCCATGTTGGCTGAAGTCCGCATGGCAAACACGGCGCCGCGGCGCGGCATGGCGCGCCGGGAGGGGCGAGGGAGGCCGCCCCCATGCGCGGTTGCCCGCGCTCCGATGAATGAATCGCGAAGGCGCGGAGGGTGCGCAGCGCGCCACGCCGGCGTATGCGAATCGGCGGCGGTGGCGGCGAGAACACGGTGGCGTCGGACGGCTGCGGTCGCCTCGTCTTCTCCCCCGCGAACACGTCCGAGGCCACTGGCCGACGGCGCCGATCATATTCCGAGAAGCGCGTCCGCGGCGCGGCGACCGCCGCCGCTGAATACCTCAGGGCCGGGAGCGACGCTCGGTGCGCGGGGCCCCGCGCTCGCGCTGCCGACTCCACCGCGAGGAAGAAGAAAGCGATGCAAACGGCGAACGGAGGTGCGCAGGCGTGTGGAGAAAAGCAGGCGGGCGCACGGGCGGACAGACAGCCCGCGGGCGGGCGAGCGAGCTGCCAGCGCGGCGACGCGAGGCGGCGGCGGCGGCGGCGGTGGCAGGGAGTCGGAGGTACGGGAGGGAAGGCTTCAGTGCGCGGGAGCGGGGCCTGGGACGAGGACGGGGCCGGGGGTGGGGACGGGCGGGGACCCGGGCGGGGGTCGGGCGGAGCTAGCGACGGCGCCCGGTACGCACGCGGCCGACGGGCGGGTGGTTCTGCTTCATTCGGACATGCACGGTACGTCCCGGCAGTGCGCGAGTCAATATTTAGACAAGGAAGGGATAGAGCTCACTTGGTGCATAATAGCAATCTGTTTGTCCTGTTGACTAAGTCCTTTTCTCCGCGATGTTTGGTCAGGAAACACAGGCTAATGGGAAAACAATTCCAGACTGGCCGGCCCGCATGCGGACGCGCGCAGGTAGCCCCAACGCGAGCCGCGGCCGCCCATTCACCAGAGCGCGGCCGCCGGCGGGCGAGGCGGAGGAGGCGGCGGCGGCGCGGGTGGAGTCGAACCCAGAAACCTTGTTCGCGCGGGACGGGCCTTTTGGGGGGGCTGGGGTCGCGGCGAGGGGGAAGGGGCGAGAGGCGAGGGGCGGCGTCCCCGAGCCGCTGCCGCCGCCGCCGGCAGGCGAGCGCAGGGTTCGCGCACCCGATCAAACACTGCGAGCAGCTTATTTTCGCTACGGATTGCCAATCACGTCCGACTTGATGATTGGTGTACTATTTAAACACAAATAAGCTGCCATTAGCTTTATACGGAGGCGCGTGTTGACGGTTGGCGTCTGCGCGCTGTGTTTGCTGCAATGCCCTGGTAAAATATGTGATGAGCTTTGGAATATCGAAAGACTTTGAAGTTGCAATTTTTTTTTACAAAAACGCGCGTCGCGCTCGGGCGGCGGGCACTGCATAGGCGGGCGAGCCGCGGGCGCGGGAGCGCCCGGCGCGGCGGCCGCGTCTGTGCGCGCGTGTACACACGTACATACATCCGCGTACATATATCCCGCGCCCCCGCGGCCAGTCGGAACCCGCCTCGCACGCACCGTATATACATGTATGTATATGTGTCGGTATGTGCTGCAGTGTGTTGATTCAACGAGGACAACATACACGACAAACAACGCATCAACACAACGCTACGGATGAAGCAATTTTCCACACGCGGAATTTCATCAGTTGGCCGCCGCCGCCTCCCCGCTCTCGCGCTCTCGTCCGACCCCCGCCTCCCCGTCACCCCTTCCCGTCGCGCTGGTGCTCCCCGCTCGTTCCCGCTGCGCCCCGTGCGCTCCCCGTCGCCCTCGCTCTCGCTGTCGTGTTTGTTCAAACTATGCGAGGGCAGCGCGCAGTTTTTGCGCCGTCGCTGATTGCAGCGACCGGGTCGGCGGGCGATTCCGCCGCCTCTGCCTCCGCCTCCGCCTCCTCCTCGCCCCTGCGCCCGCTCCCACTCGCTCCACGCCGCTTCTCCGCACGCATCGTGTTTTCCCGACGCCGCTCCCTCCGATTCCCCCTTCCCCTGGCGCCCCGCGCCCGCTGGCGACGCCATGCCTTCCTATCCCGCTGACACCCTGCCACCTACCTCCGCGACTCCGTGTCCCTGCCTCCACATCCCTCGCACGTCCTGCTCGCACCTCGCCCCCCATTGTTCCCCTCCTCACGATGGCTGCCCTCCTCCCCCGTCTCTGCCACCAACACGCTCGTTCGCTACCTCCAGCTTCATTTCCTTCCCCGCTGTGACGCTCGCCGCTACGTCCGTTGCCCCGGCGTTTCCCCAGCCCATCATCCACCCCTCGAGGCACCTGGGCGTTCTCTTCCTCGGCCTTCCGAGTCCGTCGACACCCTCCATCCCCTGCCTGTTCGTGTATCTCCGCCGCCCCATCCGTCGCCTGCCTTCGCCCCCCGCCGTCGCCCGCCGCGTCCGTCGCCGCTCCCGTCGGCCCGGATTTGCGCACTGGTCAACTGCTTATGCAAACGAATTAGAGCCCATTTTAATCAACTTGGGCGATCCTGCGGCGGCAACGGCGGCTTCGCGAGCCCCGCCGCAAGACAATGTAATATATCGCCACCTGCGGCCTCACCTGTCCGCAAACATGCGGAGTGGCGCGGCAAATAGCCGCACGTTAAGAAAATTACATTTGCCTGCTTGCTAAGAGGTAATATAACTGCGCTTTTCAAACAATCGCAGCAGATTTGGAGAAAGTACAAATATTTAAGCGCGTCGGCGATCGCTTCGGCGAGCCGGGATCGACGGCCAAAATTTGCGCGCAAACATTCGCTCTCAGGAAATTCAAAAATAATCTCCCCAAAAGCACTTCCAAACCATAACCGTATATAAACAAGTAATTAAAAGTAAATTGAATCATCAGTTATTCATTTGTTGCTCACAAATGCCGTGTTGATTCGGTATTGTCCCGTGTTTGTCCCGGTAGATTGCTGGCAGGCAGGCGGCACGGCCGAGCGCGGCGGCGAGGGCGGCGAGGGTGGTGAGGGCGGCGGCGGCGGCGGGGATGGCCGGGGCGGCGGCGGCGGCGGCGGCGAGGACGAGGGCGGCGGTGGAGACGCGGGCGGCGGCCACGGACCACCCGCGCGCGCGCTAATTGGACAGCCGAGCGACAGCGCGCTCTCGGCGGCGGCCGGGCCACCCGCAGCCGGCGGGGGCGGCGAGAGCGGCGGCGGGGGCGGCGGGGCCCCGCCTGCGGCCCGCGCCCTGCTGTTTGCTCGCCGCCACAAGTGCGGTCCACCTGGCAGCGCAGCGGCGCCCGCCCGCCCGCGCACCTTCTCGCCCGCCCGCTCGTCCGCCCGTCCACTCGTCCGCTCACTTCGCGCGCTCGTCCCGTCGCTCGTCCACTCACCCGCACGTACGTCGCCCATCTGTATGAACGCCGGAACGCCCGTCCGCCCGCCCGCCCGCGCGATCGGATGTCAACGGAGCTGCCCGCTAGGTTTCGCGCTAGTTCCCCCGCTAGTTCACTTGCTTGTCTTCCCATCCGCGCGTTCGATGACATGTTCCTCCATCCGCCTGGACTGTGCGGGCGTCTCTGCTGTTGATCGTTTGATTGCCATCCCGCGCTCTCTCCGTGCAAGCTTCTTCGTTTGCTTGGTCTCTGCGGCTAACTCGTCTGTGATTTGGTCTTTTCTTTCTCACTACCACTCAGTCCGTCTCAGCTACCTCATGCATCCTTTTGTATGCACGACCGCGACCACTTATTAAATGAACTGTCAACTATCACGCCTAGAATTTCTGCTAAATCATTTACAGCTGTTGCGCAATTTATTATTTACGTCAATAAACAGAACAAACTGAATATTCATTTTGGGAGAAGAGACTTGATTGCCATATATAAATACTGATTTACGTGTTTATTCTCTAGGGTTAGTCGATATTGACAATTGAATATTATCTGGGTCATTCTTTTTGTAATCGGTCAACATTTTCGACCATTCTCTCTTTAACTGAACATTTATTTTTCAGTTTTCTTCTATGAATAAACGATTTTAATTTTTCAATTTTAATAGCAATTTTGTTCGAAATTATTTCTAAAAACACTTTCGAAAATAGGTGAGAGGTCGTCTTAATGTAAAATGCATTTCAAATTAATTTAAAGTGGAATTAAATTTTGCTTTTCTGTATTCGCAACATGCTTTCCTACAGTTCTCTTACTATTTGCCGGAGACACTTGTCTCGCCATGTCTAAGGCGACGGTGCCCAAGGAATGCAGCATATATCTATAATCCGTCGTTGTTGCGTCAAGTGAGGAAACATAAGAAATTAAATTTAGAAAGGAGTATGTTCTTGTAAAAATATAAAGATAAGATTACCTATATAAGACGCTACCTTTAGGCCACTACCTTTAGGCCACAAATAAGAGGTACGAGAAAACCGTCAAGTGTTTCTGTTGTGTCGTTTATCATGGGAACTGCTTGCAAGTAAGCGCTTTTGAAATTATATTCTTTCGTTTTTTCATTTGTACTATGACCAACCCACTAATTTGGCTTAATGTAATTGAGGGTTGGTGATGCAATGGTTTGGTATTGCCTTCCTCCGCTGGGGCTCCCGCTGGGGTTCGATCCCCGTCGAGTCGTGAAAATTGTAATGGCAAAGCTAGCCCTGGTTAGGTCTTCTCTAGGCTCTCCAGTTAATTATTTATTATCCATTATTCGCCTTCACTTCATTATCACTGCCATTGTTCCTTAATCATTACTCATGGGTCTCTATGACCCCATTGGTTGAAGGGTCTTCAATAGTTGGTTAATAAATAAATTGATTTATGGTAAAGTCCTCGCAAAGCATCAACCATTTTCCATCTCGTCTTACTTAAATGTAACTTTTAAATAACCATTATGTTTTATTTTTCACATATTCCCATTGAATAAGTTCCTCTCTTGACCCTCACATACATACATTTTCAAAAACGTGTTTACAACGTCCCCTGATAAACCCATTATCCAACCTTGACGTAGGTGGAGATCCGAGGGTAATCGCCCATTACCTCAGCGTTTTAGTTTTTGATTATTTTACCCATCTCATTGCAATTTCAGCATGGAAGACTGTTCTACTAAAGTGAAACTCAATGACTAAATGAGACCTTTTTTACAGGATTAATTTGAGACACAAATTAATTAATTTAATTTGTGAATTGTTTTTTTATTATTATTATTATTATTATTATTATTATTATTATCATCATCATCATCATCATCATCAAATAATACTACTCACAATAGTTTTCAACCCACTTCATTTACATTCAATATATTTATAATACCCATTTATTCGCGAAACTTATATTTTCAACTGGAACAACATTAAATTCGAAATTCCTATTTGAAACAACGAACCAGCCACCCCCTCCTCTATCTTGTCAACAACATCCAGCTATTATTGTAATTCCTTTGTATTCTCGTTTTGAAACTCTCTCGTCCACACTGCAAGCGGAGCCTCCCACGCCCTCATCAATACAGGGCGAATCTCCGAGGGTTCTCTCACGTCCGCTCGCCCGCGCGCCCGCTCCCACGCCGGCTGCTTATTCGGCGGGAACGGATCGGAGGTCTCCCCGCAGAGCGGCTAGGCAGGGATCGGATTGCGCAGCTCTCCGCTCCGTCCCGCGCCGGTTGCGCTACTCGCTGCAGCTCTCCGCCGCCCACGCCCGCCCCCGCCGCCGCCGCCGCCGCCGCCGCCGCCGCCGCCCGCGGCCGCCCGCTGCCGCCCGGCTGCGCGCGCCCCGATAGCCGCCTAATCTGCAGGGCCGGCGCTGGCCGCGCAGCCGCCGCCCGCGACCGTCGCCCGCGAACGTCGCCCACGACCGCCGCCGCCGCCCCCAGATGATGGATGGGCGCGCGCAGATGAACGGCGTGGCGCCGGCTATCTCCCGCGCGCAGCCAGGGACGTGCCCGCACATCCGCGGCGAGGCTCCGCCGCCGCCGCCACCGCCGCCGCCGCCCTGCCCCGCGCTGCGCGGCCCCTCCCCTCTCTTCCCCGCCGCGCTCCGCACACGCCCTGCCATGCGCCCCGTGCCCCTGTGCGCCGACAATTAGCGGCAGAATAATGGAGAGGTCGGCGGCGGGGAGCGAGGGCAGCGGCCCGGCGCTTCGAGGCGCGGCGTGGCGCGGCGCGGGGCGGCGCGGGGCGGCGCCCGCGGGGAGGACGCGCAGGCAGCGGCTCTCCAACTGCTCCTTCGGGAGCCCAGCGCGGGCCGCCCTTTCAGCGAGCGAAAGAAAAAGGGCCACAAGAAGAGACAAAAGTAATAGAGCAAGACTTCCAGCAATTTTCAACATTTTATTAAGGCAGAATATGAAACTGAAATTAAAAGTAGCGTCTCTAAAATACTTCACTTCAGCGATTTTGTCGGAAGCTATGGATGAATGCTTTGTACCTGCAAATGAGTGCCTGTTCGGTGGTTCGTGGCATGAAAGGAAAAAATCAATAAATAGAGGCAAAATGTTAAAAAGTACATAAGAGACAAGACCGTAGAAAATGAAATACAATATGTAACAAGAAACAGTAGAACGAAGAAAAAATAAAAGTTAAGGTACGTGCGCAATATTTTTAGGATAATACTATTTTTACAATTGGAAACTCCATGAACAGAAATAATGAGTGGAAAAGTTCATTAGATTAAAATTTGATTTTCAAAACGACAGGGACAGAAAACGGCCATTTTCGCCAGAAATAGCAGAAAATAATGTCATTCGACACTAATCAGGAGGAAATTGCGTTTTTACGTGCGGAATTTTGAAAATAAAATAAGACCTGAACATTCATGAGAGCGGTTCTCCCCTCATTTTTGAGAAAATATTTTAAAAAATTCCACGATTCTACTATATTCTTGCGCACTTTTTGTTGAGCTCTCCCTTCAATAGTTGTGGTAAGAGTACAGCCAGGAGTACGGGTGAGTATTTTGTAAGCAATATTAAAAAATCAATTCCGTAGTTACGAATGTATCTTCATTATCTGTTCAAGTCTTCTAGCGTTCTGTGGGAAATACCATCGTTCTCTTTGTTGTCGTGGCAGGAAATATCTTCCTTCATGAAGGACATGATGAGGAATAAGAGCTCAAATTTATAGTTGATTTGCCCTTGAAAATGAATTTTATTTCAGTAGAGTGAATATTTTGTTAACAATTCTTGCCAAAATATTTTTCCATTTCCATCTCTTTCCAATCCATTTCTTTCTGTATTCAGAATTCAACTTGTGTATGACTTAAGGTAAGGATTCCAGAAAGAAGAAAATGTGCACAAAATACACTTCTCCCCGTAGCACGTCACACAACTGTTTTTGATGTAAAATAAATAAATAAAAGTTATTTTACCGATACGTATAAATTTTCTATAACTCGGGAGTTAAAAAGGTCTAGTTTCGAAACGATGCAAATCACACTATTGTAGTACTTTTTTTTATTCATCATTAGAGGTCGCTCACTGGTCGTAATTCGACCATAATTCATTAAATTTTTAATTTTTAACATTATTGAGGTTCGTTTGTCAAAGAGAAACCGTTATATTTCTTACATATGTTTAAAAAAAGTTCTATTTTGTCATCTGCGAGCGTGTACAACTTCATTAGCATGTTGTGTAGGCATAATTCGCTGCAATACCTATGAAATTTGAAATGCTTAGAAAAGCTTCCTGTGAAAACAGGGGGATCACTGGGTTTCTCGCCTTCCCGAATGGCTAAGAAATACAACGGAAACTGGTCTCGTGACTTCAACCGCCAACACAGTAAAGTCCTTTGGAAGTCAAATATAATCTCCAGTACCCTTTGTTTATGTGTAATGTTATGTTAAGGGAAAAATAACACCACTACGACCCAAACTAAACTAATAAACTAAACTAATGCCGTTCACGTGCGAAAATTATTATTACATGATTACTAATATGCCTTTCACGTACATAATTGCAAATATGGAATGAAGCTCTTAAACTATAAGTTTGGAATAAAACGTCTAAAAATGTCTTATTTCGTAGATGACGGCTTCAAAATAAAACTCATGCCCCCTGAGAGAGACGAAACTCAGGTTTCAAGGCTTTTAAACTCGTGTCGAAGTTATGTACTATGTATGATAGTAGCGTTTGCAGCGTGTTGCGGGTTGCATCTACACGATATATCCATCAATTTAAAATAATATTAACGCATCTTATAAATACGTTTTTGCTTTCTGCATTCCTTCTTCATTTAACTTTAACTATGCCAAAATCACACACCTCCGTAGCTCAATATTCTTAAAAAGGGATATAAACTTTTCACTTCATGAAGTCATTATTCAACTGTAGTTAAAAGCTGGGGCAGAGATTCTAGAGCTAAAAAAAAGCAAGTTGACAGATTGTACATCTCCCCCATACGTCGAACACCTTTTTTACTATTTTTTGACGATATAAATCAAATCTCATTTTACTTTCTCGCCTTACTACATAGTAATAAATACAAGATATTGCAATACTTCGGCAGAAATTGACGATTTTTCGACAGCAAAACTGGAGCACCGGTAAATGTGGATAAACCTCGTTCCTGTAAGTAGAAAATTACTTTCTCTAGCACATTGTCCGTCTGTCCGTCTGTCCGTCTGTCCGTCTGTCCGTCTGTCCGTCTGTCCGTCTGTCTTCAACAATAGCGCCTAGTCCGTTTCGACCATTTTATCCAAAATTGATATTTCTCGATCGATCTGAACAAACTCGAGATCCTGCGAGTTGGAATCGGACATTTTGATATTTGGGAGTACTTTATATGAAATCTCAAAAACATTTTCAAAATTTTCTGAAAGAATAAATATGCTCCAAATTTGTTATGTAAACTTTTCCTCCAAGTTCTGTAAGGTCATATACAATTTAAAAAAATTGCATCTATTTGCTACTTGAAATTAATGAAACGTATAAACAAATTCTCAAAATCGGCTCCAATTTTTTTCTTAAATTTTTCCCCGTAGATAAGAAGTCCTGTAGAGAAGTCTTAAATAATGGCACAGGTCTAATTTTCGTTGCACTTTCGAAATTTGCATAAGTTAGAAATCATGCCATAAACCACTATTTAAGCTTCCGGGATGCTGAGTTTAGCGTCGACTAGTGATACACAATTTTTCGAAAATATGACCAATTTTTGAGTAATTTAGCTTAACACAATTTTTTAATAATTATTTTCTCAGAATAGTCCCCATTTTTAAAACAAAATCTTCGTATGTGGCGAAGAATGTTAAAAATGTGGTGCATAGAACAGAGCACTTTGTAGCTGCAGTGTTGCAAAAACTTTTTTTGGAAAGAACATTCGTGTCATCAGCTCTGTTCTTCCTTTTTTAATGAAAGGGAGGGTACATTATTTTTAATGGAAGGTATATTGTTTATGTATAAAAGAAAGAGGATAAAGCCTGAAGTCGAATCCTGCGGGTCCCCATTCTCAATTGTCGAAGAATTGGAGAGATAAGTAAATAATGTTCTTTCGTGCAAGAAAAATATTCATAGTTTTTGCAATCGATACTTATGGAACGAGCATATCAAATCTAGGGCAATACCAATGGGCATTCTGTATGAAAGTTATTTTGAATACAAAATGTTATGCTAGTGTCACCAAAAACTTTGTAAAGATCTAAAAATATTCCAAATAGGTTCTTAATTTTGATCCATTGATGACGCAACATCTTTAAGAAAGGAAATAATGTACTTCTCCGTAGATTTTTATTTTCTATATCCATGTTGAAAATACGTTATTTTTTTCTTGAGAAAAGTTTTCATTCATACATAGAAAAATATCTCTCTTAAATTTTGGTGAAATCTGACTTCAGAGAAATTGGACGATACTTTTGAATTTCATTTTTGTTGCCTTTTAAAAAGTGACTTAATTTTGATGTTTTGAAAACCTCGTGCCGTCGCAAACCACCGTCGAGTTGGGGATCGGTCTACAACGCTATCTAGCGCTCCTTGTACCGGTGATCACTTAGCCACAGAACAAGTGCCTATTCTATATTGCAAGGCAATAGTCATTCCAACGTAGAAATTCTCTCTCCTTTTCCTATGCTAACACAATTAGAAATAACATTATGCCACAACATGCTCCTCCTCATGCTCCACCTGCAATTCCTCATGCTTCTAATTCCCCAAAAGTTTACAAATTTAAAATATTTCACATCGCAGATGGTGAATGCTACTTATAACGTCCCTTCCCAAAATACCCAGGGTCTCCTCTCTTCACCTCCGTCTCTCCCCAATCCTTCTGATTTTGTTCACTATTATCATTAATGCTTTAATCCCTATAATTTAATCCTGTATACAATCGTTACATCAATCCTATCTTATTGATTATCTTATATAATTACTACTTTTCAGTTCATGGATATAAATAAACTTAACAAACTAATTATATTAAACTGGAATGCTAATGGCATCACGGCTAAAAGGTTGATTTAAGATTCTTACTCTCAGAACATAATATCGATCTAGCAGTCATTACGGAAACTCACTTAGCACCTACAGCAAATTTTCGAGTTCCAGGTTACAAAGTTTCTCTATCCGACCGCCTCTCTGCGAAAGCTTCTGGTGGAGTGGCAATAATTATTAACAAGAATATTCATCATGACCAATGTCCACTGTTAATCACCCCCGGTCTAGAAAATATTACACTTTTCTTAAGGGACAAAATTCTGCAGTTTATTACAAATACAGCAATGTACAAACTGCTCAATATCCTGCTAAATCCGACTCAACTACAAAAACTCTTCGCTCACCCCACCCCGACGCCAGCAAAAGGAGATTTTAACGCTAAACACCGATATCGGAGATGTAGAACATTCTCGCCGAACGGAAAAGTTCTGTTAAACTACGCGCAGAATTCTAATTGTAATATAATAGCTCCCTCTACTCACTATCCATTTAATCAACGCATACCGCCCGATAGACTAGACATTATAGTGAGTAAACTTACAGTACATAGGTCTGGGTGATGTCTTCAGAAATTCTTAAGAGTTGGTGAACAGAATGGTTTAGCCTGAATCCGAACTGGCTGGAAGGGATGATGTAATTATTGACGATGAAACTGTTTAGTCTAAATAATATTTGTTTCTCGAATAATTTGCTTAATAGGGATAGACTTAAGGGTCAGTAACTGGCGGGGTTATTGGTCGATTTGTTAGGTTTTAAAATCGGAATAATTACTACTTTTTTTTCCATTTTTTTGGATTCAACGAACAAATTTATTAATATGCCTAAACGGAATCAAATTCGGATCACAGTCCTCATTACGTTCAATAACACCCCCCCTCAAATGACTCGGAAACTATCCCAAAACTTATTAATTGGCAAATTTTCAACTTTCTTATATATATTACCCCACCACCCCCGTTTTGCACTAACAGTTAGTTTGTTCTACCTATCATCCAGACCTATCATCATCATCATCATCATCATCAATAATGATAATAATAATATTAATAATTTCCTTATTGGCCAGTCCGGTTAGCTGGATTTTGTAAGGAAGTAGTGCCGTGGCGATCTCGGACGGAAATATCGCGGGTTCGAGTCCCACCTCGGCCATGGGTGTGCTTGTATATGTCTATATGTGTGTGCTGTCCATTCACTATCATCATCATCCCATCTTCCTTCCCCCCATGACTAACAACCCTGGGGTATAAAAATCGGATTCAACCTAATGCTGATCCCCCTGATTAGTTGCATGCAAAACTTGCAACGTGATAAAATGATACTGAGCCCGTGCAGAAAAATAATGCCTTTATTGATATGGCGAGGCTCGGGCCATCAGGCCCTCTCTTCCGCTTAACCACATGTCAGATATATACAAAGAGTTTAAAAATGTAATATAATATACAAATGTAAAAGTATATTTACGTTGTAAGTAGTTAGTGGGAAACCAAGTATAATTTTAAAGCAACTTATAAAAAGATAATGTAAGAGGTTAACGAGACACAGAAATGTTACTAATTTTGTTTGAAAGAATTATAAATGCATAGACGGAAAAAAATTGAATTGAATATCATATGATGTTCTCCAAAATGTTTGCGCGCTACGCGACAGCCTGGTATTCACCCCGAGCGACTGTAATATTTTAATACAGAAATATACCACCTCACTCGCCGCTCGACCCTGGAGGAAAACCCGCTAGTCGGGGAAAACCCACCAGGCACGCTGCGTCCTAATACAATAGTAAACCAAGTTAAAATGAAGTGACAGGTCTTTGGGACGTTTTCCTCAGGAGCTGACCATGGTGCGCGGGATCGTCTTCTTGCTTAAATTTGCCTCTGCCCCTACGGATTAAAGAACAGTTCCGACAGTATCAAACAAGTCGCAAAGAAATAGATTTTCAACAAAAGTACATTAAGGTTATTTCTAAAACATATTAATAATTTTTTAACGCTCCTAAGGAAGAGGTAAAAGTAATAAATAGGTCTTATTTGACAACCGGTAATCTACAGTGATTTAAATTGTATTATGATGTATTCTATTTTGTGAGGAAACCATTCAAGTGTTTCTTAAACGATTTTAATAAGGAGCAGTTTTTAATGTTGGAAGGTAATTTATTCCATTCTCGGGCTGCAGTAATTGCGAATGATTTATTGTTGTAGTTGGTTTTGCTTTTTGGAATACAGAGTAACCGAGATTTCTGAAATCTAGAGGATTTAAGATGTACGAAATAATTTGTGAAATATGACGGGGAACGCATTATTATTTACTTAAATAAAAGACAAAGGCTGTCATACAAACGCCTGACCTTGAATGTTAGTATTTGTTCTCTTTATAAACTCCATTGATGTCGTATTTTTTAATTTTACAAATGAAACGAATACAGGCATTTTGAGCTCTTTGCAGAGTTTGAGCGAGTGAATATTTGAAATTGTTATACACAATGTCACCGTAGTCGAAATGAGGACACAACAAGATTTTTACTAACAATGCCTTCGTATTTGTAGAGAAACATGTAAGAAATACCTAACAACCGCTTTTCTGGATTTCGCACAAGTGCTTGATCGTGTCTGGCACCAAGGCTTACTTTACAAGTTACGACACGTAGGAACTCCCCACTATTCATTCAATATAATACAGTTTCATCTCAAATCGCTCTTTCTCAGACAAATTAAGTAATTACATTTCATCCTTCTCGCTCGGATCCCTGAAGTGTCCCCTCTCTTTCCCACATTCTTTTACCACATTCACCTCAGATATACCCGTTCGAGACGAACACAACGACGTTTTATGCTGATGACATTGGCATCTATGCAGCAGACTCGCAGCTTCCCACCGCCAGACATCACTTACAAGACGCACTACACATTTTTATGAGTTGAGCATCTTCATGGAGAATTAATCTAAACCCATTCAATTGCGAAGCTAAGTTATTCACACTACGGCGCATCAACAATTCCACTCACATACACAGGATGTTTCAAAAATAGGGGAATAATTTCAGGAACGTATTCCCAATATGTAGACAATCAAATAGTGTATTACAGGTGTCCGGAAATGCTTAATTTCCAAGTTATGGCCTTCACAACGCTGAAATTCACCGGAACGGTTTTCTTTTCGCAGGGCGTTATCATTAGTGAAGATGCTCAAAATGTCCACCTCATGCTTAAATACAGACGTCACAAGGATGTCTCATTGGCCTGCGAATACGATCCCAAATTCCAGGAGTATTGGGTATGTCCTCGCAAGATGCCACAATTTGATTTTGAAGGGACTCCAAATCAGACACCGGAGACGAATTACACCAATGATTTTAAATGGCCCCACAAGTAGAAATCGAGAAGATTCTGATCAGGTGACCGTGGAGGCCAAGCAATTGCGTCACATCTACCTATCCATCAATCAGGAAACCGTCCATCCAAGTACCGACGAGCCGTACGACTGAAGTGTGCATAAGCGCCATCGTGCAAGAAGTGAGCGTATTGACGACTGATCAGTGGAATGTCTTCATAAAAACGAGATATGATGCTTTCCCTGACGTTTGTGTACGCCTGCCCCGTAAGTCTGTTTACAAGTACATGGAGTCCAACTGATCGATCACCTATGATACCGGCCCATATGTTGAGGGAGAACCGCACCTGGTGATGAGATGGAACAGTTGCACGTGGGTTTTCATATGCTCGTACATACTGTTTGTGGGAATTTTCAATGCCATCCCATATGAACTGTGCTTCATCTGTAAATAACACTACGTCAGGAAAATTCGGATTTGCACCACTCTGCTGCAAGAACCACTGGACGAACCTAACTTGTGCAGGGTAATCTGCTGGTAACAGGGTCTGTACACATTGCAAACGATAAGGATACAACTGATATTCTTGAAACAGTCTCCAGACAGTCGTATAAGAATCATTTACTTGCAACGCTAACCTTCGTGTGCTGATAGGAGATGTGTCCAGAGGAGCGTCGAGAATCTCCTTTTCTACAGCTGGTGTTGTAGATCTTGGTCGTCCCCTCCCCAAACCAGCAGAGTTAAATTTTCCATGCTCGCACAGCCGGCGATGGAGACGTAAAAATATCTTACGATATTGGCCTTGTCGCTTTGGGTACCTCTTCTGGTGCAAACGACGAACCAGCGCAGCATGGCTTTCCGCCTTACCGTACATAAAGTCATGTCTGCCAACTGATTTGAGTGACTGATGACGCACAGTCGAACGCCAAACATAACTCTGAATGTAACCTTTGCCTCGGAATGAGCTGTCAGAGTGTCCTGTTAATGTCTCCTTTCACAGCAACGACCTGCAGAAGAAAAATCATTTCGGTGAATTTCAGTGATGTGAAGGTCATAACTCGGAAATGAAGCATTTCCGGACATATGTTGTAATGAACTATTTTGATTGCTTACATACCGGAAATTATGCCCCTGTTTTTAAAACATCCTCTATATTAACAAACAAATCGTTCCTTGGAATCCTCCAAATAAAATATCCAGGATTTCTCCTTGACGCCAGACTAACTTGCAAACCGCACATTTTAAAGAAATGTAATAAGGCACAGGTCGCACCTTTCAGAATGTATCTTTTAATGAACAAAAAGTCAGCTATTAAAACAGATCTCTCCTTATTACTTTACAAAACTGCCATTCGTCCCATTCTTACTCATGCATGTCCTGTTTGGGGAAGAGCAGCGCCTTCGGTATGTAATACGCTCCAAACGTTCCAAAATAAAATCCTTCGCACTGCCGTCGAAGCGCCTTGGAACGTGTCAAACAAGCAACTCCACAGTGAGTTTGTTCTTCACACGATTGATCATTATATCAGACACCATTCAAATAATTTTTTTCTTTCCTTATCATTTTCCCCTGCAACTTCTATATTCATACTAGGAAAAACCTCTAACCAACGAGGAAGAACCAAATCAAGATTCCGAAAAGTTAAATTTAAACCGCCTTAAAGAGAAACGCATGATTTTTCCAAACTTACTTTCTGTAACTTTTATCTTCCTGAAATTGTCACCTATTCCCTTAATCTCCCATTCATCGCTAACAATAACTATTGATTATTTGAGGTTTCGTGTGGGAGTATCGTAGCTCTCCTGTTTGTGACTCTCAGTACTACGCGTGCTGCTAAGTTATAGCTCTGTTCATTGTCATAAAGAGCTTACCACGCTGTATGAAAAAATGTAAAAAAAAATGTTTTGAAAATATTTGTGCATAAATTAGCAATGGAAATGCGACTTAACGGATGTGTAAAGGCGGGCGAACTGGTTTTTAATAAATAATCCGGGAACTCAGCATTAACGATGTTTATTCTTTAGTTCACTGACTATTGTGATGTTTTAGTTGATTAACTGCAATTATCGAAATGTGTTGGTTTAAGAGACTTCACCTTATACCAGATTACATCTCTTTTTCTCTCTCTCTCTCTCTCTCTCATTATCCGTTAAACAACATTTTCTATTCCAGATGGTATTTTCTTATTTTTTGACTATATTCGCATTGCTTTAGTTTTGTTATGTGTTCAAAGTATTCTAATGATTTCTAATTATTTTTGCCTGTGATGTTACATTCCTTAAAATATTAAAATAATTTCGGAAGTAGATACGAAAAGTGGGTAATACGTTATGATGTTTAAAAATAAAGCAAAGCGTAGATTTGGCTTTATACGATATTCACATTCCTTGTGTTATCCAAGTATTGCTATTCCGTTTTCTCGTTTTAAGTCGATAGTGTGCGTTAAAGTGAAATGAAAGTTTTGAGGAAAATAAATTATAATTGACGTTTCTGTTATAAACTGCGTCCTATGATTCCTGCAGTAAGTAGTTCGTAAATTATTTAGTTTTATCTTCAGTAAATAATCTACATTTGCCTCTATTATTTAAGGTGTCAGTGTTCAAATTTCTGGCAATTGAGAGAAATTATGCATTATGGTCACTGTAAACAAGACCATTCGTTATTATTTGATATATTTTGCTTTTGTTAATGAAGATATGTGAGCTTTAATGATGATGTGAGCTTTTTTAATTGTATTCCTTGTAGGTCGTACTTACACATTCTTAATCTTTTATTTTAAAAATTTGAAATTAATTAATTATTGTCAATTATTTTTCAAGTTTTTAAATGTTTATTTGTAAATTTGACATATTTATTTATACGTATACGTTTAAGTATACGTATACGTTTACGTACACGTATACTTTTTATTAGTGTGATTTATATAAAGTTTATTAATTGTATTATTTTTCTAAATATGTTATATTATACATGTTTGTGCGAATAATCAATACACAAATTGTCGTGTAAGTAACATTGTTTTTCAGATATAATGCACTAAAAATCCATTTTAAAGTGAAATTGATTATCTCTAACATACATATGATACATCTCATTTTTATTACTGACTCAAAACAATAAAGTTGGTGTTGTTT
This sequence comes from Teleogryllus occipitalis, assembly GCA_011170035.1. Taxonomy (NCBI): domain Eukaryota; kingdom Metazoa; phylum Arthropoda; class Insecta; order Orthoptera; family Gryllidae; genus Teleogryllus; species Teleogryllus occipitalis. The sequence goes on from BLKR01000420.1 coordinate 524,214, forward strand.
TTATCAACAATATTTGAACAATAATGAAATTATTTGTAATATTCTTACTCAACGTTAATGTGAAATACAAAGATTAAACACTTTCAGTAACAAGAACTCTCAAGTTAAAACATTATGAAAAATAATGGAACGTGGTTGTGAACAAAATGCTAACAGAAAATTATCTGAGGATACAGTTTTTTATTTATACAAACTATTGAGTTAAAACAAGTTTTAGTTGTGTTAAGCTGTCAGATTTGTTTAAAGAAGACTCCGTTTCCTTTTTTTTGATTTATTTCGTTTATTTAGTTTTGTGACGCACCTGGTGGTATCCAACACCTTTCTTAGAACGTCTACGACATTGCCAATGTCCAACGATATCGAAAGTTGCGAAAGCGACAGAAAGTGAAATGGCATGTATAGGGCGCACTCCCCGTATTCAGGCCGAGGAACAAATATTTCCCGATTTACAGCGCTCAGACGGAGGGTGGGCGTGCGTGAGCTGGCGTGGGCAGGAACAGGTTGTCGTGAATGGGCGTGGGCGGTCGTGGGCTTGCGTGGGCTTGCGTGGGCGTGGGCGGGCGGTCGTGGACTTGGGCGTGCGTGGGCGTGCGTGGGCGTGCGTGGGCGTGCGTGGGCGTGCGTGGGCGTGCGTGGGCGTGCGTGGGCGTGCGTGGGCGTGCGTGTGGGCGTACGTGGGCGTGCGTGGGCGTGCGTGGGCGTGCGTGGGCGTGCGTGGGCGTGGTGGGCGTGCGTGGGCGTGCGTGGGCGTGCGTGGGCGTGCGTGGGCGTGCGTGGGCGTGCGTGGGCGTGCGTGGGCGGGCGTGGCGGGCGTGCGGGTGGGCGCGGATGGGCGCGAGCGGGGGGGGTGGACACGGGTGGGCGGCGCCGGCGGGTGGCCGGGAAGCGGGCGGTCTGGGAGACGACTTCTCGGGCCGCGAGCACGCCTCTTCGCCCCCGCGTCAACAAACACTAGAGAGGTGCGCGACGGCGGCGGCGGTGGCGGCGGCGGAGGCGGTAGCGCCCTGGGTGGTCCCGAGTTGGATCTGCGCACGGCTACCGGCCGCTAGGGTTGCCACCTGTCCAGGGAAACACCGTCGGAATTTCCTTTCCCCTTATCGGAAGAAAGAGAAGACGATTTGTGACAGATTCTTCTCTTTGTTTAACAGTTTTGTGCTTTTGCCCGATGGTCCGTTTAGTGTAGATAGTATGTATTATAAAATATAAAACATGCAAAAAACAATGTGTTTATTTCTAATTTTGCGTGGAGTTACCTACAATATTTCTAAGAACTACATATTATACGTTATTCTATTACTAGCTGACCCGGCGAACCCTGTTCCGCCTTAACAGCCGGTCCCATCTTTTTCTCGCGTCGCACTCACTGTGAGAAACTGTACTATTCTTGTTGCACTCGTGATAATAAAGCATTTGTGTTTTTCTCTCAAACAAAGAAGAATTTTAAAAAAACGCTCTGATATTAAATAGATAATTAAAAAATGTATTACGTAGCAGAGCGTGTTTTTTGGAATTGAGTTTTATTTAAGAGAGAAATACAAAGCTGTAATCATAGGGACCGGCTGTTAAAGGCAATAAATAAGCATATTTTTGAATTTATTAAGTTAAATTGTTTATTAGAAAATACAAATAAAAAAATAAGTAGATTTATCGTTCATTATTGTTCCTGTATTTTGGTGCATAGGTTGCACTCTTCAGTTAAGTACCAGAAACACCCACCAGCACAGAAAACTTGGGCGAAAAGGCGCGAAAACATACGAAAACGCGTGAAAACGTGCGAAAACGCATGAAAACGTGCGAAAACCCTCGAAAAGGTGCGAAAACCCGCGAAATCACGCGAAAACGTGCGAAATCACGCGAAAACATGCGAAATCACGCGAAAACGTGCCAATACGTGCAAAAACGTGCGTTCTCACACAGGAACGCTGTCAAACGGGATAAACAGTATCCTATATCCGTCTCCTTGCTCTAAGCTTCCTGCTCACCAATTTTCAGCCAAATCGGTACAGCCGTTCTTGAGTTATAAATAGTGTAACTAACACGACTTTCTTTTACATATATATATATATATATATATATATATATATATATATATATATATATATATATATATAGATAACGGCGAACGAAAGGCGGCTATCATTATCGCCTTCTGTTATCAGTGCGGCGTTACAACAATGGGTTACAACAGGCAGCAATGACCGCTAAAATGCGAAATCACGCGAAAACGTGTGTTCTCACACAGGAACGCTGTCGAACGGGATAAACAGTATCCTATGTCCGTCACCTGGCCCTAAGCTTCATGCTCACCAACTTTCAACCAAATCGGTACTGCCGTTCTTGAGTTATAAATAGTGTAACTAACACGGCTTTCTTTTATATATATAGATGTGTTATACAACTTTCAAATAGCGAGACAAATATTTTTTGCAAAGGAAAACTTTGATAATACTAACTTTGAGGAAGTCCTAAATAAATATAAACTATGGCAATTTAATACTTTTGATTTTAGTTAGTATTGCGAGGGGTATTAGTGATTAAAAATCTCTTTTAAATGAAACAAATTGACGTCTTACAACTCAGTTTATTGAATTTTAACATCTTCAATAATAATGACAATTTATTAACAACAAACATTTTGTACAGTCTATATTATGACATAAGATTCCGTATGTTGAAACATTTATGATATAACATTCCAGAAATTGGAATACAAAACTAACAATGTAAAATTAAATTCTTTATATATTTCTTCTATTTCATCTTATTATTTAAGTCCTTTCACCTGAAGAAGACAGCGTGCGAGGCGATGCAAGTCGTACTGAAACGCGCTGATTTCGAGCTGTTTAGTGATCGCTTTATCGAAGAGTTTCATTATCAAGAGGCCACAATATCTAAATACATGACAATTTTGGTCACTATTTTAGAAGAGGCAGTAATACTTTAGCCTATAGATACATTGTGGAATTCAACTCAATGAAAATCTTTATACACTGCAAATCACGACCATGCGTGTATGTTTCTCAGTTGACTACAGAAATGAAATTCTGTAGGCTCACATATTCAATAATGCAGACTTATACTTCTCTTCGAAAGTATTCGTTCACCAATATTTGAAAATGTATCATTCCTTCATCATAAATAAATAACAACATAATATATTGTTATTTACTTCTATGTAATATATATATAAATTATGTTAATTAAGTTATATTCTATGTAATATATAAACACTCATTACTTCGCTTACCACCAACGCATCTCACATGAAGCTATGTAGAATGCTTGCACATGATCCATGTTGTTCCACAGACCTTAACATTCTACATCCTGACCAAAACTAAACGTGTTTTTTTGTAAAAAATGTCGATAATTTCTTTAATTATTATGTTGATTTCTCTTACTACGTGGTAAATAATGTAAAGTAAAAATTCATAAATTATTCTTCGATATTTGATCAATTTGATAAATTATTTTTTCAAAAGTACTTTTTTTTTTATTTCAAATCACATTTATAATCATTATTGACAACAGAAAAGACATCACATAACTTGTACATCAGTTTAAAAAAAATCTAAACAAAATAATACAGAAGACATAAAGAAACATGTAACACAGAAACAAAGAAAAGCGTATTTATTTACAGTATTGAAAAAGATTTTTATTCGGTTATATTTCGTTTAATACATTACTTCATTTACAGAATTGTAATACTTTGACTATTACACTTGTGAAATTAAAACCAACCACTTTACATATAAAATTCTCCAATCAGGGTGATGTATCTCCAAAAATTTATAGCTTTTTCTATCACACCTCCCTACCATCCAATAATAAGATGCGATTTATCTATCTTACGAGGCGGTATGTGTCAATCGCTGTGTTGGTGTGCAATAAACGGCATATGTATTATAACATAACTTCTTTGATTTTAACAGGCTTTCATTTAGTTTCAATATTTGGCGCATTTTGGAACTCTACTGGACGTAATTTTATTCGTGGAATAGTTCTATTAAATATTACTTGTGCTTTGGAAATTCTCTGATAAATCCCCTCCTTGCTTCGTGAGTCGGGATTTATCGATAATTTCGAAGCATTCGTGGTATTACGTATGATAATCCACGGCTGTTAGGATAAGTTCTTGCTGATGTTCATCTATTTTGTACCTGCATCTGATGTGCTGAAATAAATAAAAATTGGTATAATAAGTGGTGGGTGTGGGGAAAGGCAGGGCATACAGGTAGAATTAACAATAATATTATCGGTAATAAATTGGAATAATTTTTGATTCGTGATATTTTTCACCATAGTCATTAATCGACTGTGTACATACTGTAAGTACTGACCTGAGGAAGCGAAAGAATAGCAATTGAATTGAAATTCATTGGGTAATTTCAACTGGGCGTGAATCGAACTTGGTGAACACTTAGGTAATATATCACTTTCACTCTCTCATACTTGCATCTATACTCTTACTTGTACAATCGTTGGCAGATTTCCAGACACAGATGATCATAATCTCAACATATACACTGTTTCTTCGAAAGCAGTTAGGATCAATTTATATAATGAGATCTACGTAATTGTGATAAAGAAGCAGAGCGTATCAATTGAAATATTTTAGTGTAATCTCTTTTACTTGCGTATATATTTTGCTGCACCTCCGTAGTCGTATTCTTACATGAGTAAATTGATTCTTTCACGGTATATTTATTCCCAATTCTTGAAATCTTGGCTGCAGCGACGAAAAGTGTATCTGAAGAAACTAAGTATAGCAGTTTTAGTAAACTCACAACCCAATGTGAGCCCTACACTCTAGAAGCTATAAAAAGAGAAGACCGAATGTTCCCAACAAAAGAAATAAAGCAAATTATAGGAAGTATGGATACTAAGAAAAGTTCTGGAGAAGCCGCATTATAAGCACGATGTTAATACGGATTTTTAAGAATCTTCCCAAATTTTTAAACGTTGTGTATTATGGTTTTCCCAAACGATGGATCAGAGACGATTTACATAATACCTATTATAAAACGTGGAAAATAAAAGAGCAATGACGTTTCTTTATTTGCTGTTTCAAGAAAACACGCACGAGAAGAGAACGAGAATTTTTTCTCTCGTGTGTGAAGCCAAGTGCTAGTAGAATTCGCGCGCGGATTCTCTGCACCAGGTGTCGTTGTAGAGGAAGTAAAAGGTTGCACTGAATGACGCCATTAACTTTCTAGCTTTTTGACAGGCGGCCTCAGCACATAAAATTTACATTGACATTTCTTGTAAGGAAGCATCAAGGAAATCATTGATTCAAATGACTAATGCAGCCAAAACAAATTTTTAGACGATTACAATCCCTATCTTTCATTAAACTACAAGATATTTTCTGAACAGCGTTAATATGCGTAGATGGTTCTACTGCACATGCACAGTGTCTCAGTTTTCGTGTGTTGCTGGCACCTAAACGGTGCACAGATGTGCGCGCGCAAACTCTACATGTCCAAGAAAAGACTCATAACCGAAACGCTTGCGATAAACGCGATATTGCCAAGAAAAGATTTTTGTCGCGTTGGCAAAATCGATTGATAAGAGGCTTTATGCAAATGTACATAGATTGTAAAAAAGCGTGAAGCCTGGTGTTTGAGATCTTTTATAGGCTATTTTGAACCAGAGTCAATTACATTGTCATTTTGATTGAAGAAGACGAATAATCTTCCTCTGTTTTTGTTTCAGATTTCACAGTTAAAATTCGACAAACTTTTTGCCGGACTGTACTTACTGTCGCAACACATACTAAAGTATGTACATAAAAGAAACTTCAGAGGGGAATTACATATCTAAAAGTTTAGTATATTCCTTACTGTTATTGTATGTGATACATTAATATACATTAATCATACATCGCTGAAAATTGAAGTTCAGTTTTCAGAACGCAGCTTGTCTCTCGTATCGACCAAAAATTTGTAACATCAGAGAGCAATCAGTTTCCATGGATTTAAAATTCGATAATGAGCTTAATATTTAGAAGTCATCTATTTTGTTATTTCACTAAAAAGAACCCGAGACATTTGTCATTCCTTATTTCCATGGCATTTGATACCAACAAATAGGGTTCGGATTCATATATAAGGAACCCACAAAAATAGAATCGGCTCACAAAAAGGGACTCACCAAAAAATTCAACCTACTGACTTGCAGCGACGAAAACTCCGCTTAACAAAACCACAAAATGGTTTTCCAAAAACTAACTCGCACAATGCTCATGATAAGCAAATGAGATTCTCTCATCACACTCCATTAAATTAAATGTTTTTAACAAAGGAGCTTTTACGAATACAGTAATAACTAGAGACAGGAGTTTCATGCACTATCAAATGCTAAAATATGCATGCAAACATGCACTATCAAATAGCCAAATATGCACGATGCAGAGTAAAAATGGAAAAAAGCATTTACAATCAAATTTTATTTTACTTAAATTTTTATTTATATTGCCTTTTTAAAAGTGAACAATTAATATTTTTTCTGAACTATTCTATATCAAATTCATTCTTTTGTCAGAAAAAAAACTATTTTTGAATGCAGAAAATGATCTTTATACGTCACAAGTCGTAACTGGAGCGAACTTCAGACGAAATCTAAATCAAATCTGCATTTTCTGAATTTTTCACTACAATATTTTTTACATTTTCGAGAAATTTAAAATCACGATTTGATTTTAATACTTTATGAAATTTCTCCATAGCAATCTCATCTACTTCTCCAAACATTAATTCCAGTCACTTTAATGTCTTCAACAATTTTTAATGACGTCTCTAGAGGAAGATCTTCTGATTCTATTTCTAAGGATAAGGAAGATAATTTTTTCTTCATTTACGCGGATCCGAGATGTCCTGTCTTTTTCATTTTTCTAGAAATCCTTTAAAAGTTGGATTTGCTACTTTTTCGAACGATATATTTGGCTTTACAAAAGCATCACACATTTCTATTAAAAATGGATTTGTTACAAGCGTCAATGTTGCCTCAGTAACAAACGTTTACACTAACAAGTGCGACAGTTTCTTTTTTTCTTGTTTTGTCACTATGAAAAGTAGATGGAAGGTGCTGGCCCTCTTAAAACTTTTTAAGTCATTTAATCTGCGTAAATAAATTCAAATTAAATAGAGCTACACATTTCTTAAAATGAATATTAAAATTTTGCTACAAATTAACATATTTTGAAACAAAATTTTTCTCAAATTTTGACGCAACTTAATGTCAGATTTAACTTAAGACAAGCGTACTTTGCTGGAACGTATTTAGCTGAATGTTCAGGTTCAAAATATCTGGACAGAAATTATATACATTCGAATTTGAGATTTGGTCGTAGAATCAGGTTTAGTACGTACAACTTGTTTTGTCGTATTACTTCCTCTTGTTGATTAAATTATTCTTTTTACAGACACAGCGATGCTACTTGTACTTCAAATGAAATTAAAGAAAAAAATATGAAATATTCCACGATTTACAATTTTTTCAATAACATTAAAACTAATGAAGGTAAAATACTGAATCTCGAGAAAATGTTGGGAAGAAATGTACCCTCTCCCTCAGAAAAAATGTCGTTCAAAATTCTATCTTCCACACCGCGCCGACAAACTTGGACAGCCCTCGGCCTGGGGGAGGGCAGGGGGAGGGACGCGTTGACCAATCGCTAGCAGGTAGAACCACAGTTGTCTGTGATTGGTGCAACATCCCAAGGGGCAGAAAGAACACTGTCTCAGGGGGAGGGGGCTAGTTCGTTTACGTACGAGACGCAAATATCGTCATATTTCCCTGCCGAAGGACATAGTTTGCCCGCGCGTACGCCACGACGAAGAAAATATTTCTAAGCGGGGTTTTCCGTCCAGAATGATTTTCTATAGACCAGTAAATATTTATCATTTTAGCAACAATTATGCTAACTTTTAGTAATCGATTTGTAACTCCTGACAAACTGCTATTTTGAGATATTCATTTCAGGCACAATTTGCGGAGCCTTCCTGGCCGTTCTAACGCATATTTCGAATTTGTTTATAAAATTATAAATTGTTGCAAAATTGTTAATTCGCTGTTTTTGGTTCTGGGACATCGGGAGACTCTCCCCCTTTAGATTTGCAAAATTTGGAAATTGTTTATAAATTTGCAATTGTTGCAAATTTTTTTATTGTCTAATCTGAATGGCGTTTAAATGTGATGCAAAATTCCGGAATCCGTTCGGTGCTATTATATCTCGTTCTCGAGATATATGTAATTGTTTATAAGAAATTAACATCGTAGTAGACTCGATTTGTTTGCGCTTAATTCATTCGCGCTAGCAGAATAGCGTGGGATGGGCATACTGAAAAACCAGTTCTCCAATGCCGCGCTTTTGCATACCTAATACGCTTAAAATGCACTTGCTTGTAAACAAATTCTGTGGCCAATTTAATTATGCTAAATTTGTATTTTTACGGTGAGTATGAGCATAACTTTTATTTGTTTTTTATATTCTCTTTTAAGTCCTACAATTTGCAAGTCGATATATTTATCAAATATGAAAGAAATTGATTAGAAAAAAAAATTTTCAAGGTGCATTACGCCCAAACAATTGTTTCTGTTTTTCTATCAAAGGGATGTTGAGTACCGAATAACTGTATTATTAATTTTTTTTAAGTCCCCTGTTAACACCGAGAGTCAGAAAATATTTGTTCCTCTTGTTCAACCATTACCATTAAAAAATAGGGAAACATATTTCTTAGCTGTTTGCTATAAACTGCACTGGATTGGATTAATGTAGTGTTAAGGTTTTCAAATACAGAAATATTCAATTTTGTGTTTTGAAAGATCACATGAGTAGAATCACACATCACAATATTTACACAAGTATAGAAATTTCTAAATAAACGTATATAAACTTTAAGTTAATATTTTCAATTCCATTTATCATTCCTTTCTAAAACTGTTAATTTGATGATTTCATTGTATAATATTCAAATCAGAGCTTTATGTGCTAAATTTACGCATTGTTAATACATATTTTTAAACAACATTAATATATTTAATATACATTTGAAAGGTTTTTAGATTGGCGCACGTTTCAATGAAATTTCATGAATTCCTAAATGCTTGAAAATAAATACTTGTAAAATTAAATTATTGTAGCGTGTAAAAATATAACAAACTCACGTATTTGTTAAAACGAGTTGATATTACTAAAAGAAAGCAAAACAGATGTTATAACAATTCAAGGAGATTTAGCTTTTGTTTACAGTTTAGTAAATATCAATGCTCTAGCATTTCCCACTAAAAATACATAGAACGAACTTGGTGGTCAAGTGATATGACCTTCCCAACACAGACTACATTTCAGTATCGTCAGAGTTCGAAGGTGGTTTTTTTGGCCGCCATTCTACGAATCTATCAAAACCTTGAATTTTGCACGACCGTCTGTACAGGGAGAACGTAGCGGTTTATTAAACGGAAACGGGCCATTCGAGGTATCTAATGTGCACTCTTTGAAAACGTTTAACCATTATAAACTATCCCTAAGAAAAATACCAAATAAACAATGTTAAAGGTCACCAGCTTAACATTGTCTTTACTATTTGAATGTTTTCAACATCCCCAAAACCAACAGAAAACCCATGTTTTTACAGGTTATTATAAAACCAATTCAATAAATATAAGCATTTATTCACGTTATTATTTTTAAAAAACTCAAATATCTACGATGTTATTTGATTCATGTCTTCATCGAAGATCTGAGATTAAAATACTGATAAGCAGAGAAAATTAAAGCAATTGTGAGTGATTGATGAAGTTGAATGATCAAA
>BLKR01000421.1:0-162500 GCA_011170035.1 Teleogryllus occipitalis
AGATTGCCAACATGGATTTAGAAAATCAAAATCAATGGAAACAGCCATATTTTCTTTTCTTAAAGATGTTGCCTCATCACTGGATCAAAATGAGGCACTTATTGGATTATTTTTAGATCTCTCAAAAGCTTTTGACGTCATTGATCATGACATTTTACTTTCAAAATTACCTTCATATGGAATCCGTGGTATTGCTTTAGATTGGTTCATAGGATGTTCATATCTTAAACAATGATCTCAGAGAGTGGAAATACCTTACTGGAATGATGGAACATTACGTACGCACCTTTCCGACTCTTTGCCAATTGCACGTGGAGTTCCTCAAGGATCGATTTTAGGCCCTATTCTGTTCCTACTTTACATAAACGATATGCCCTCGACGATTCAACACAGAAGAACAGTTCTCTTTGCGGATGATACGAACATCCTTTGCAATAAAGAAACCGTAAATAGTACAATATCAGATGTTTCAAATTGGTTCTGAAATAACAAATTAATAGTAAACGAAAATAAAATGTTTTTAATGCAATTTTCCATTTCAAATAAACCATTCTGTGCTCCATTGAAAATGAACGGTGTACCACTGACATGTTAAGGCAACAAAATTTTTAGGTCTCTCAACTCAGTCAAACCTTAAATGGAACGTCCATTTAAATGAATTGAATACAAAATTAAGTTCATTATGCTACGCGTTCAGAATTATTTCAAATTCAGTCAGCCTTCATACTGCTCGTTGTGTATATTTCGCGAATGTTCATTCCCGCCTGAGATATGACATAATATTCTGGGGAAATACATCTTATAGCTCCCAGACTTTTAGATTACAAAAAAGAATTGTACAAATAATAACCAAATCCCACCCACGTGATTCTTGTAAGCCGCTTTTCATTAATCTAGGAATTTTACTGTTGTCTGTTGATTTACGAATCAGGGGTTTTTGTCAAAAATGACTTGCTTAAGGGCAGGAATATATTTTCAGAAAATACTGATGTCTATTACTATAACACTCAACGTAGAAATCATATTCATCAGGTGACAGTATCAACAGCTCATTACAAAAAATTCACATACAATACATGTACATTATTTTACAACACTTTGCCAGATGACATTAAACGATTAAATTCTATAGAAAAGTTTAAATCCAAAGTGAAATCATTTCTGCTGCGTAACTGTTTCTATACAATTAGAGATTATACTGTGCACAAGGAAAGTAACATTAATTTTAACAGTGATATTTAATGTATTATTTACTATTGGACTGTATAATTCTAAACAATATGTAACAAGTATTGTATCGCAGCTTTGGGGTCAATGACCCCTATCTCAATCAGGTTTTTTGTCCAGTTTCCCTGATCCATTGAGCAAATGCTGAGATGGCCCCTTGTTTTGCTTCTGAACATAAATGTAACTTCATTATCTGTGCATGTCTTCTAAAATTCAGTGGGAAATACAATTATTAAAATTATCGTTTCCATGTTGTCGCAGCAGGAAGTATTATTCCGATGGACAACATGGATAAGAGCCCAAAATTAATTGCTAATACATCCTTGAAAATAGATTTTATTACATGGGAGTTTTTTCAATCATTCAAAATTCAAGTAGTATATGACAAGTGTTAGGGATCACATAATTTTGAAAATGTGTACACAATTCACTTCTGCCCAAAGTACATCATATGCAGTTTTAACTGTTTTTTGACGTAAAATAAATAAATAAATGAATAGCCAAACACTATAAACAAAAGAATGCACACATAGAACTAAAGAGAAACACTATTAAAGAGAACCAGCCACAAAGAATTAAAAATCAATCGGAAAGCATCTGGTATAAACAATGTGTGTGGTGTTTTGGGAGAGAACAGGAGAATGTGTTGGTGATTCGCAGTGCGAGTAGCAGTTGTCAACGCTTGTGTTGCTATATATTTAATCTCCTTGCTCATGAGGAACTCCCTGCCCCAGCCTGTGTGCGCCCCACTAGTTAGTCCGCACTGGTTGCCCGTGCAGCGAGCATTGTGTTACTTAATGTCCTTTTTACATGTATTTATCTTTGTGTTCCCAATATACGTTTATGTTCAGTATCTGTGTCTGCTCTTTATATTGCTCGTTCTCGAGCTGAATTCCTAATCCTAACAGAATGAGATGGGTTATGAAGGGCACCTTATATACGAGGCTCAGTGAAGTTTTGAGTAGCAAGCATTGTGTGAGAGAGAACAGGTTTCCTGATTTTTAATTGTAACATAGATGAATTAAGTCACTAGATATGAGTAATATTATTTAAAATTAAACGAGTAATTTGTGAATATCATGTGTGGTCATAAGTTGGAAGTGAGTAAAATGGGGATGTTTAAAAAATATATTTTGTTGTTATCTCAGTTTACATATGAAGATACAAAATTCCTCATCCCTAACTGATCACTCCCCTTTCAAAACAGTTGACCACAAAGCAGCAGATGGTACTTGAAATGCACTGACAAACAGGAGGCACTACTTGAGAAAATTGTGCAAAAGGCAGTACAAACAAATTTCAGATCAACCACTATGAATGAACTGTGAACATTTACTGTTGTTCCACAATTTGTACAACAAAAAAATTCCCCCAGAGAACCTCTTTCCTCACCAAAAAACATGTATTGCTAGAAAAAACATTTTTCTATTAAAAAGAACAGAGACAAACAGAACAGAGTTCTATAAACAGAGACAAATGCACCAGGCACAGAGAAAACATACTAATACTTAGGCTGTTACTTAAATGTGCTTCACTAGAGACACGTGTTCAGTTAAATTGAGCATTTGATGAGTTCATTCCTCTAGACATAATTCATGAGTTCTAAATTTTAATGTTGAAATGAAAAACCCAGTGTTGCTCAAGATCAGAAGTATATCATTGCTGACCATACACTTCATTTGTCTGAATACTATTGCATGGATGTATTCAAGATACTTTACACAAACAATGACACACACGCTGATTAAATACAAGATGTAGTTAAAACTTATGTATCTCATTTTGTTTTCTGCGAGTATAAGCAGATTTATACAGTGGAATACATTTATTAGCTTAATGCATTCATTTCTTCAAGTCCTGGTTTTGATTTCATCAACTTACATGTTTAACAAACTCATTTAAAACATTCAAAGTTTGTAGGTAACTTGCTTCGCGACAGTTTTCCGGTGCGCCAGAGCCATCTTCCATGTGTGTTGTTTTCAAGGTACTTTTGGGTACTACTTTCACTTTCAGTCTGATTCCAGAGCTATGGAAACACGTTTCACCAAGTCCTCTGCACCTTCTGCGTTGTGTGTTACCATTAGTTATATATGTTCAAGTTTACAATTTTGTGAACCCCTGAATAGCTACCCTCAGTACTTTATAACTTTAATTGTATTATGCATAAATGATACCAAATTGTTGATAAAATCTTATAAACAGGAACGTTTGCTCCTGCTCATAGAAATACATCGCATCGAAAAACAAGTTACAGATTTGATATAATAATCAAACACCCCTACCCCTCTCACATCTAGCGACATGCGGGCTGAAGAAAACATGCATGAATTAATGAAACCATGTGTTTCTTTGATGCGATAAGACTTGGAGCGCTATTTTTTTCGGGAGAGAGTTTTTGTGAAGTGTATTTGGCACTATGGGTAAAAGAAAGGCAAGAGAGATTACCAATCAAGAGGAATGGAACATAATCCCGGAAGTAGACAGCAATTCGCATGAGCATTTTTTGTTAGCATGTTTTCCCACTTATGGCATTCAAAATTTTCTGTCCTGTGAAAAATGTATTAACGAGATTCCACAGTATTCTAGGCAGAGAAAAAGAACTCTTTTTTGAACTGTAGCATACTGATTAAAATTTTATACTTACATCTACAGCATCAAATGATCGATTCTGAGTAATTTCAAATTTTTTTATTAATATAGATTCTTGAACATGATAAATGCACACATTTTTTGATTGGCCTCCAGCTAAAATACATTTCCCGTCTGCAGAATAGCACAAACATGTAAATGCTCTGTAAAAAATTAAACAATGAGACTGATTTTTAACCATACATTAAATTTTTAAAAGAATCTACATATACCTATATACCTACTTAGCTTGGAGTGATTTCTTAGCAGATATGAAATCAGTGTCCGAACGACCACTGCCCAAATCATTTCGACCCTCTATGCTACCTTTTTGAACTGAAGATTTGGTATCAAAAAATAAAATATGGGCATCCAGACAGGCCACAGCTATTTCTTCACCATCGGGACTGAATGTCACAAACAATCCTAAGGAAATACAAATTTCATTGTGAACACACAATACCCAATATTTAACAAAACAACAAACACCACCCCAAAAAAACACACACATGCGTGCATACACACACACGCAAATGAAAAAGCATACTTCAAAATAAAAACAAAATTTTACCATCACTAGAAAGTTGAATTGTTTCATTGGTACTCTCAGTATCGACTGCATTCCAAACTTTAAGAGTTTTATCCCAACTAACAGAAGCCAAAGTTGTACTCATCAATGCAGGACTAAATGCAATACTCACGACTGGCCCTTCATGACCTGCAAGGATCTGCAAACAAGCAAGAAAAATAAGAAGAAAAAGAAAAGTTTTTAATATCTAATGCTGAATTATACGAGAAAAATATTTGAGAACACAATGTACCTCAACTAGTCTTCCAATCTTCATGGACCACAAATAAATCTCAAAAACATCTTGACCTCCTGCAGCAATAAATTCTGAACTACTGTCAATAGCAAGACAAACAAACTGAACTGGCCGAGGTGATGTGAAAGTCCGAAAATTTCGATACCTAATATTTTAGATTGAAAAAAAAGCACCTTTTTAGGATTAAAATTTGCCATGCCATTTTTATGATTAATGGAGGGGAAAAAATTAACATTACAACAAACCTTGCCAAGTCAAAAGCTCTGACAGTACCATCAAAGGATGCTGAGAGAACAAATTTGCCATTGCGACTGAATTCAACTGCAGAAATACCGCCAGTATGTTCCGTAAATGTCACAAAACAAAACCCTGATGAAGTATTCCAAAGTTTCACCTGCATAAAGTTGCATGTTTTAGATCATAAAACACAAATTAAAACAATAAGATCATAAAACACAATAAATACATTTTGTTTTATAAAATACACAATGCTCTCAAATCTGAAATGCATGCAGATCTCTCTTTCAATGAAAATAAGAGGGAATAAAATAGAATTGAGGAAATATGGTACACTTAGAAATACTTCCAGCTTATCTGCTGGAAAGATAAGAATATCGATAACTTATAGCCTTTTCTTTATAAAATACACCAATATGCTCAATATTATTGCTTGTATACTTTTTGCAACTCTTATTCACAAAATTGGTGAAAAGTAAATTAACATTAGACAATTTCAATTCTTACAGAAACTACATTTTTGATTTTATTTTTTGTGCTGGAAAATGGACAGTTCAAGAATATTGCATGTGCATGTAGTCTGCCTGTCTAAAACAACATTACTGCGTACTGTACCAGCAGAATATAAGCAACTGACAGATCGATGTGGTGTTGCCACACATTACTACACTCATGGCACCAATTACATGACAGATAAATGAAATATCAAAACATTACTACTAACTGAAAAGCAATGATACTCTAGCTATCATGTTCATAACCTTTGCCACAGCCGAAGCTAATCACCTCCATGACTGTGCGTGTCAGATAAGCAGCAACACTGAAGGTTGGCTGTGAAAAAGTTAACAAATCCTTGCAAGCTGATTGCTTCAGAGCAGGTTACATGACCTACTACAGAACGTGGTGAGAGAACTGTCAATCACTTATATAATGCTGATACTGTAAATTATTAGATTTTATATTAAGAATTAGAGATCAGATTTTTTAGAAAATGAATATTCCCCAATCAATTTGTCCTGAATCCTGTCCTGCAGTTTTGAAAACAATTCTTTGAATTTAGGGGGTACTTTTCATGAAGCCCCTGATCCATTTTCCAAATTTTCCCAAAAATGGCTCCAAATTTTTTCTTTAAATTGTTTGCAATAGAAAGGCATTGGACTGATAGTCATTGTTAACTATGAATTTTCAAAACTTGCAAAATTTCCAATTTTTTGGATCCCCTTGTACAGATATATTATTGAAGATGTGATTTTTCCTTCAATTGCAATTAGATCTTTAATTAATATCACGTACATTTGTTTAAAAATTGTACAAATCTTTGTGTAATTTGGAGTGAAATAAGGGCATTATTGAAAACAAGCTTTTCATGGAATAATCAATAATTGAATCATTGATAAAATAATAGTCAATGGCTCTTAATAACATGGAAATTAGCGAAATGGGAAATAAAAATAACTGTACAATAAGTTGATTCATTATAAATTAATTGATTAATGATAATTATAAATTTGCTACATAGCATTTAGAAGACTATGTAATCTAAATAAAACATTGTTTTAACAACAAGAGAAATAAAAATGAACACTTATCAATATTAAAATATTCGTATTGAAAACCACACAAAAAGAAAGCAAAAATCTGCTTTAAAACACTGCTAACTAGAAACAACACCCAGGGTCTATGAACGTTACATTGCACATGAGAGGAAACATAGATAAAGGACTGAGTCATATGATGTCTTACTGTGAACGACAAAGAAAATCAACTCCCCCCCAAGCATGTCTTACCACTAACAGAAGTGAAAGGCAATTGCTGGAGACTGCATACCATGTTGAAGGGCTAATCAAGGAAGAAAATAAGTGTATGAAAAAGTGTCAAATATACAACACACGATTCAAATTTATTAATAGTAATGTTAAAGTATCTCAAAAATTTTTTTTTCAGAATGGCCACTCGTTTTCTAAAACTAGTTTCCCTGACTTTTTCGGGGGTTCTAGTGGTTTTTACAATTTTTTCCTGATAAGCTTTGTTATTTCACACTATTTAAAAAAATATTAACTCAGACTATTTGGTTCGCCCTTTTATTTTGTTGTACAAATTAACATTTCCTCAACAATTAAAAATGAGGCAAAAAAAAATTAAGCTTTAAGGAATAACAGCTAGTTTTATAATGCTCTCAAATTTTCCCACAACTTAAAGTTTCTTCTACAAATTTCTCTGATTTTTACAGAGCAATGCAATTCCCTCGATTTTTTCTGGTTTTCCATGTTCTCCAGAAAGTGCCCACCCTGATTTTAGAATCCAGTGTCCAGAATAATACAATTTAGCTCTTGAATACTGAATAAAGGTGCAATCAATTCAATTCAAAACTATTTTTAAACTCTGAAAAGAATGAGTATAGTAACATTTGCATACTCTGCCATCATCTCCTCCAGTAACAATGTGCTGTCCATCAGGAGAATATCTTAAACAACTTATGTTGTTGAAGTGACTTTGTTGCTTCATAACATAGGTTTCACTCTGCCATTCCCACACAAGAAGCTGTCCAAGGCCTGAACAGCCCAAAGCAATCCAATCACCTGTGTTATTTAAGGAAACAGCAGTAATTTCTTGCTCTGAAATACTGAAAACAAAATAAAATCTTCAATAACTTGCAAACATTACTCCATTGAAGATAAAATTGAATGCAACATATTGCAATATTCCAACACAACCATTAAAATGCAATTCACTGGACCAATAACAGACGATATGCATTATTCAACTTGGAAACTTTCAGTCCAAAATACAAACTTAAACAAAAATGCAATCTAACTAATAAGTTTGAAAACAGAAGAGGAATGCTTTCATATAGCTGGCAAAGCCTAAGTGACTTATCCTTTCAGTCGTGATTAACTCCTCAGTCTGACCCTCCTTTTAACTTTTTGCCTCCCCCCCCTCAAAAAGTGCAAACATACAGAAGAAAAGTAGGGCTCATGATTTTGTGTGTTTGTTCATTCCCACTCGGTCAAGCAGTAGACAAACTTGACTGTCTGACCAGGGGAAGTCATAAATACTTCACATTGACCTTAGCCAGGTGTTGATGCTTTAAATTCAACGATTCACATATTGCCGAAGCATTACTGGTAATTCACGATTACATAAAGCACACTTCACTTCCAATCTCACTATTATGAGGAGATAATTAATGGAGAGGAATTCTGCAACAACCAATGGGGATTTTTAAAAACTTCTAATATTTTATTAGAATTTTATTATATAAGCATAAGTAATTTCCCACAATATACACTTTCCCACAATTAACCCCACTTTTCCCTGAACACTTGAAATATAAAAGAGAAATTTTACTGTAATCAATAAGACAATTTCACTCTGATTAAAATGAAAGACCAAAAATATTTGAGGTGGAGTATAAAGCATGGAGTAAAGATGGTAACTTTAATTATAAAGATACCTTAGAGAATGAATAAGATTCACATCAGGCATCTCATGAATGAGAAATGCTCCATTAGAGAAACCAGTCACAAGAACACGTAGGCTTTTATGATACGCTGCATCAGTAAGAACAATATGTATTTTATTCTTGTCACTCATTTCATCAAACAAGTAATACTTTTTCAAACGTTTGTAATATAATCTATCAGGTTGTCCATCATCTTTATTTTTAGCATCATTGTTATCATTATCGTCTTCATCATCATTTCCAATTTCTGTAAAGAAAGAACATACCATTAAATATAAGAGATCTAGAGACAACAAAGTGTGTGAATCTAAAATAAGAAGCATTAAATTATAAAATAGCATATTGTAAGCAACAACATAAGAGGTAATAAACCAAAATATTACAAGTTTGCATTTAAATGTCATTCAGACATTCAACAATTTAAGTTTAATGCTTGAGAAAAATCTTCAAAACCTTAAAAGGCTAATAAAGGTAACAAAAGGTTAACATAGTTCTAACTAGTATATGGAACTCACCTACCAGATAAGAAAAATTAGTTTATATGCTTTAATAAACATCATTTTAAACATTTAAGTATAAACCAATTAAAACATTAATGTTTAAAAAAGTAACTGTTTCATCAGCACATAGATGTTCATACACAAGTTATTACAAGCACGTAAAAATTATCTCATATCTCCAAATAATTTAATTCGCTGATGTAGCATGTCTTGGATCGCCATCAAAGAAGTAACAGGACCTCTTAGATGCAGTTTTTTTCATGTGAAATAAAATTATGAGAATAAAATCAGTACTATTTTGGATGGTATTTATTTCTATAATAAAAAATGTGAAATTTAAAGAAATCAGTTATTAATAATTTTAAAATAAATATTTTAAATACCATATTCTTCTTTGTTGTCATAAATGTTCTTTGTGTACTTTTTTATATTATTCTCACGATCAATTTGATTTCTTGTAAAAATATACTCAATGCACCTGCACTGCACATAGACTCACAAATCCAAAATATGTTGAATTTATAATTTACTGACTTTTTGGACATTGCATAAAAAAGGTACCAGCTACAAACGGTTACAAGTTAATCTTCTACAGAGACATTCTCACTTGGATTTTTCACTTTTTGTCCGTTCTCTGTGAAAAGATAACATATGTATCTAACACTTGTCTACTTGCAGCTGTTGTTTGCCTCACATCCAAATGAAGAAATAGTCTTAAGTTTTCAAATCTTGAAATTTTTTAAACAATGCCTGAAAAAATTGGTTATTTCTTTCATTCAATCTGAACATTTCAACGCACTAATAGATACACAGAATAATACACGCATGAATGCTTAAACTCTTCAATAGCCAAATTACTCCAATAATTTTTCTAGTATCCCTACTTTCAGCTTCAGCGATTGTACAATGCACTATTTCTTCACTAATTTGCTTTGAAACGAAGAAAAGGCATCCTTCTATGCACTAACTAAGAGTTTTTGTAAAGTGAGGAAATATTTTCCAAAAAGTCGATGTGGGTTACAGTGAACCATCGAACGTAGGAAATTGAACGTCCCGGAAAAAATATATTGCTTCAGTGCCACAAATTCCAACACTAGGAAGCTTGGAGAAAATATCATCGCCCAAAGGTCATAATGGAAGAAATCTCCCCTGAGGTAGAGATAGTGGACCCAGAGTAGAGAGCTTACTGATGCCCTTGAGCAATTCAGTTTCATTGCAGAAGCAAGAGTAGTGTCTTGCATACTACAACTGGTGGCAGTGACAAGGAGCTGCTTGATTCAGTTTCAAACTTGATGTTATTTGAAATTCCACGGGTCAAAAGCGCTTTTTATTCTACACAGACAACAGGAAGCATGTGACTGCCACAACCCCACAACCTGGCAACACGCTGCACCGTGTGCAAAAGCAATCGGTTACATTAGCCGCTTGCACCATGATGCTACCAAAAGGATCTGGTATGTTATTAGGTGCGTAAAAGGGATATCAGAGAGTGGAATGGTGATCCAGCAGTGCACAAGGCATTTTAGTGTGTCAAGACTGCATTATAATACTTAAGAAACAGTGGATAAGGCAGAAAGAAGTATTGAGAGAGTACGAAATCTTGAGAAGGATCTACAGAAATTACTAATAAAAATTAAATAATGTAAACAATTGAAAATAATTTAATTTTTAAGGTCAAATAAATATAATGAAATTTTCAGTTCATGCTCTTAATGTATTTTGCTGTATCTCTATATTAATAAAATAAATCATTGAGAATTTATTTTTGTTGTTCTATTTGATTTTGATATCATTGAATATAGTGAACTAAACAATGTGAGTTCTCAGAAGAGTACTATAAACAGAGGCAATTGTTACTGTATGTTTTTAGAATGTATGTCAATTAAAAACATTCTGCTTTACCATCACTATGTCTGTAGAAGTATCTTTGAGTTGAATTGTATCTATTTTCTTTTAATCATTTTGATCTCTATCTTCATTTTGACAGATTCTTGAAAGATCATTTTCTTTGTTTGCCTCAGAATTCATCAAAGATGAATGATCTCAATCATTTCATTTTTTCTTTACATAACTTTATTTCAGGAATTCTAAATGAGATATTCTTCTAAGGATAGACAAGAAAATAGATAACAGAAATGGACATGCACTACGAAGGTTTCGTAACTACTTCTAAAAATGAAATTTTTGCCAAATTTTGACAATGCAGCTTGACTGCTTATCAGCATGTAGCATCATATTACTAGACACCCATTCAAAAAGAAAATGCATAAAGCTGCCAAACAAATAACTGACACTAGTTTTATCAAAAGAACTTGTAATCTCTTCAATCACAATGCTTTCCAGGCTAAACAATACCATTTAATCTATTTACCAGTTTTCAGAAGGTTATATGAAGCTGAAAATGATAACATAATTAACTTCATTCAATAAATGTTCTCCCAGTTTCTTGTCTCATGGCGTGCCTAGAGGGTCAAAAAGGCCTATTTCAACCTATTTCAATGAAACTATATGCAGGGTGAAACATGTAACTTTAGAACCTCCTGCAGTTTTTGAATATTTAAAGTTATTGCAATTCAATTTTCATGGAAGTGCATGAAGGAATGGTGTTAATTGATACATGTATTCATTTCTATTTTATCACTTGTATTATATGGGATACTGAAGTAAATTACTTGTTTTTTTCAAATGGAATTTTTTTTAGTACATGACTCACCCTGTATATTTTTCTAAATAAGGTAATGTCATGAGCAACAAATAGAACATCAGAGAAGAAAGAATACTGTGATGACAGTTTCTCAAAAAGTTAGTTCTTGGTAATTGTTGAAGTAAAGGGAGCCTAATAGCACCCCTTTCTGGATCAGAGGATTAAAGACACAGAAAATAACTCTCAAAAATCAATATCCAACATGAGCTTATGAATATAGAAGGCATTAAAAAAAACTAACAATTACCTTTTGCACTTTCTGTAGGATCTTCAGCATGTTGTGTGTCAATATCATCTTCATCCTCATCACCAAGGCCAATTTTTTTCTTTTTTGGAGAAGAAACATATGGGCGCAAATCATCCAATTCTATACTGCATTCCCATAATACAACAACTCCGTTTCTGGCTACTGTTATCATATCTAATGATTGTGTTTCAAAATAACATGCTACAACACAATCACTATGACTTCCTAGCACATAGGTCTTAAAATTTGCCAATTTTTCAAGACTGTACAATCTAACAGTCATATCCTTTGAACCAACTGCAATAATTCTATATGACAAAGACGGTATGTTAAAAACTTTAATGTATATTTACAGGGATTCTGAATATATAAGATTTGCAGAGACATACCTTGAGTCTGAAGACCAATCAATGTATGTAGTATCATCACATGCTCCATGATAAACACGTTCCATAACAAATGGATTGTATTCTCCAGTAAGATTTCCAGGAGTTTTGTAGATAAAAACTAAAAGAAATTGTGTTTGTAAAAAAAATCTTATATTTATTTAAACACCAAAAAACAATTAAATACTGAGTGTGACATACAATGGGGAAATTGCATTCTTTGCAAATGTTTTGAGATCTGAGATCCCAAAGCTATCTCAAACACACATTGAATTATGAATACAGGTGGATGATACAGGAACAATGAATACATGTAGTGTTTTTGGCAAGAAGTGATAAAAAAATATTTGGTTCTGTGTAATAAAAACTATTTACGAAGGCAAATCAGCTACAGATTTTGGCTATTATCCTTCAAGGAGCCCTTCTTGATGGAACCGACATACTGCCATGAGAATAGGAAGCACGATAAATTGAATAACTATATTCGCCACTAAGCTCTAAAAAAACTTACATATAAGTTACATTTGTCTACAAGTAAAACAACGAGCCATTTCAGCATTTGCTCAAACGATCAGAGAAACGACAAAAAATCTGATTGAGATAGGGGTCATTGACCCAGAAGCTGAGGCCCCATTCTTGGTTCAGATATTTTTTAGTCTTTTAAAATTATACAGTACAAATTATAACTAATCCATTAAATAACATTATTAAAATACTGCTTTCCCTTTTGATGCTCAATATAATCTCTAAATGTATAGAAACACTTTTGCTACAAAAGATTTTGATTGGCACTTAAACTTGAGTATCGATTTTAATAATTTAAGGTCATCTGGGAACGTATTTTAAAATAATGTACATGTAATGTATGTGAACATTTTATGGTGAGCTGTTAATACCAACATCTGATAAATATGATTATTATTTGTGGGAATTCTGATGCGGTGTTGACATAATTAAATAACAATGTAATTGAAGTCATCTCTGTCACCTTAATGGACCATTAAGTTGATGGAAAAGACTTGAATTATATAATCAAATGAATATTACGCTCAGTGTTACAGTTATAGATATCTTCAGTCAATCTTGAGTAATTCATTTTTGATAAAAATCACATTTGTAAATCAAGACTCAACACAATGTTAGAATTCCCGGCTTAATAAAGAGAGGCTTACAAGAATTATATGGATGGGATTTGCTATTATTCGTACAATTTTTTCCCCTTAATCTAAAAGTGTGGGAGCTATAGGATGCGTTTCCCCAGAATATTACACCAACCCTCAGAAGGAGTGATTATACAATTAATATAGTCTTTTCGTGAAAATCATGAAATGTACACAATGATAACTGACTGAATTTCAAAGAATCCTGATTGTGTAGCATAATGAACTTAATTTTGTGTTCCATTCAAAATGGATGTTCCGTTTGATGTTTAACTGAATTGAGACTCAAAAATTTGGTTTCCTACACATTAGTCAATTGCACATTCATTTTCAATGGCGTATATAATTGTTTATTTACAATAAAAAAATACATTGAAACTGTTTTCCCTTCATTTACTATAAATCTGTTATTGTAAAAGCAATTTATTGTTCTGAATAGGCAGATTAAACAGAAGTTTAACTTTTTACTTTCACATACTCTAGTATACATAGTAAGAGACAGATCTATGTTTTGTTTTAAAATCAAAGTTGAGATTTTGACATGAATACAAGTTTTGGAGGGTACTCAATAATTTATTTTTTTAAATTTATTTTTTTAAAACCTGTTTATGTGTCAATAATTCAAAACTAACTCTTAAACTCTACACATTCCTCAGAATGTAATTTCTTAAATCGTCTGACCAAACACTAGCACTTGCCAATCTGAAATGGATATTTTTATTTTGTGACAGCTCTCTTTACCTGAAGTCCCTAAAACATTTTCTCAAAAATAACTGATATATGTGATCATGTATAGTTCTGATTTTTATTAAAAATGAGTACAAATTATTTTTAAACTTCCTACTCTTCCAATATTGAAGTCTGAGATTTCTTAATGCAAATTATTCTTCAATAACATAACACATACGTTATTTTAACATTATACATAAGTTATTTTAACATATACATAAGTTATTTTATGTATGGTTTTTCAAAACATTAACAATTTTCAATTAATTTTGAGTTAAATTGTGACAATTTTATGAATATCCTTGAAGATTTTCTAAAAATGGGTTCAAATTTTTTATCTAATGTTTTTAACACAATACACTGAATCCCAATGGCACAAATGCAATTTTCTTCTGAATTTTCAAAAATATTGATATGTATTTCCCTCCAAATCTCATGCACTTTGTTTGGTAAAGATTAATTTTTCACAAGACTCTTGAAGAATTAATAGGATACAAGAAACATTGTATTACACAGCTGTTACAAATATTACTAGAAAGTATGTGTTGTTGTACACTTTTAGTTCTACCAATTTCTCTTCAAATTTTCCCACAGTTGACTCTCTTTAATTTGACATTGGATAATTTAAAGTAATGGATATTTCGAACAAAAGGATGTTCCCTTGAAATTCCTACATACAACGCTATGAAAAATGTCCTTGTAATTCTAATTTTTGAAGTCTATATTTGGATAATTTGAATCAGCAATTCAAGTTTGTGACATTCCAGTTGCTTCCAGTCTCTGTTCTCGTATTGTAAGATAGTTTGAAGATTTCACAGAAGTAGGAAGTGTCGTTCATTGCTTTTGTTCATCGAAATGTGCTGGTGGCACTTCTCCTGCTATTTGCTATGCACTATCTCCTTCATTTGTCAGTCGAAGAGAACTTCTTCGGCACAATGGCAAAACAAAAAGGGGTGTCAGGAGGGAGCCTCCTCCACCTCTGATTGTCCCTCTCTAATGAGAGGGACAAGAAATTTTCCAAAGATCAGTTAGTTTTGAGAGTTCTTCAGACCACCAACAAAGTTTCTTTCAAACGCACCATGACTACACGAGGAATGTACAACAGCGTAAAGCTTGATAAGAAAGTTGAAGAGCTAAGGGAAGTGGAGAAAGGAATTAAGAAGAGTGAAATTGCAAAGGAGTATGGAATATAGCCTAACACTTTGACTACTTTAATTAAAAACATTACAACCTCAACCTTAGCAGCATCTTCCAGGGATCTGAAAATCCACAATTAAGAGGTCATAGTATGAAACTTACAAAATCTAGGCATAATCTAATGCAACGCAAGAATTTTCTGAGAAACCGAGTTGTTGATACTTGGAACGTACTACTTCAGAATGCAGTGACTGCACCTAATCTTCAAGTTTTCAAAAGGGCTGATGATTGTCTCTTCAGCAAAGCAGGCCATGGACCCCAGTGATTTATTTATTTATTTATTTTACGTCAAAAAACAGTTAAAAACTGCGTATGACGTGCTATGGGGAAAAGTGAATTGTGTGCACATTTTCAAAATTCTGTGATCCCTACACTAAGTCATATACTACTTAAATTTTGAATTTTCAAAGGGAGAAAAAAAACAAAAAAACTCCCATGTAATAAAATCTATTTTCAAGGATAAACTAATACGGCATCTGTTGTGCAGACTATGGATCAAGTAGTAATTGGGAATTTGACAACATGTTAATCGACACGAAGTAGTTAAAATCCTCAAAAACTACAAGGCAAAGAAGAATACTGATCTCTTGGATGCTAATCCAATGCTGAACTAAGCTTGGGAGCACGTTAATCAAAAACAATTGTGAACTGCCACAGCTGGCAATCCAGATGAGACTCTTGAAATCACAACGAAAGAAGGAGAATTGCCTATGGCAAGAGAGCGATGACAAAACATTTCTGCTGATGTGTGTTTCAAGGCACATGTCGATGTTGATCAAAGTTGCCATATGTGGTGAACAATCACAGGAAAGTGATTGTGCGTGTGGTGTTACAAAATCACAATTAGTCTGATAATGAAGATGTGAATTAATAGGAAGTGATAGCAGAGCTAGAACTGACTACTTCTGAAGCACGTAAGATTGTGGATGGTTTACAAAGATCTGTCGAAGCTCAAATAAACATTAGAGACTGCTTTTTTCAAGCACTAAATGAAATTGATTTGGATGTACTGAGTATTTTTATGCATGACATAATAAAATTCTTCATTTAAGAAAGACATTTTCTTGAATAATTCTTGATGAAAATTAACATACTTTTTGTAACAAGCTAAAAATTAGGGCCAAAACATTTCACAAATAATTAAATTGACTAAAATTTACTAAAAAGATTTTTACAAAAATGAATACTGACCATTATTTTCTTTTGCTATTGCAAAATGTTTCCCATCAGGGCTGAAGCATATGTATGGTATGGGCCGCCGGAACATATAAGTATGAACAACTCTTCGACTTATCATACTTATTATATAAGCAGCACCCTCTAAATATCAAAAAGGGTAATACATTCAACCACTGAATACACTTAAAATAACTTTTTCACACCTAATATTAAAAATTACCTTCATTTACAGCCAGCAACATATTTCCATCGGGGGATAATTGAATTGTGGTGAAATTGAATCGGCTTTCTACTGGTAAAGATGAAGCTTTATTACTGTGAAAAATGAAATTAATACAATTTGAAGGGGTACATAAGCAAAGAAACAGATACAAATCAACAAGTGAATAACCATCATTTAATATCATACAAATCATGCAAGTTATAATCTAAATTCTGTCCATAATTACAAAAACTTGGAAAATTATTTTAAATATTTTCAATTGAGAATTTTAAAAAAGCTACAAGTAAAGACTACTTTAGTTTAATTACTGACATTTTCCATTTTGTTTTGCAATTAATTCTTTTTCAACATACTAAGTTCCCATGCACATAAAAATTGAAAGAAAATACAGCCTCCTGCAACATGAGAGGTGTCTATGATTTTGTTAGATACCCAGGAACTCAGGGGAAAATCTAAAAGCAATGAAAATTTCAATGCTAACTTTTTAACATCAACAATTTTACAAATTTGTGATATTCCACCTATTTTTAGACTGCATGAATTCTCATATTCAGTGCATTACTGCTTACAACATAGGTGACATGGGACAATGAGGCTCCAAAGATGAGGCAACCAACCATTAAACATTTTCTATTTACATGTTGCGTTATGAAACAGTAATCTTGTTGATACTCTTCTACTGTCAAAAGATGTGTTGCACTGAATACATACTATGTTATTGCAGTGTTTGTAGTAAATATTTAATTTATTGCAGTGTTACACAAGAGGACTTTATTTGTTGTTCTTGAGTAGTATGCATGCTACTTTCTGGGAAACAATTTCATGCAATTTTGTTCAAGAGAACTTTTGCTGCTGCAGGCCACTAGTTCTTAATAAATCCTTAAATTGAAATAAAAAAATCTAGAAATCCATGGAATAATCAATGTCTGCTTGGGGTCAACATCATCTATTGCCCTCCAAAAAGCTTGCCACAATCAAAATTTGGTTCATGGTTTATGCCAATAGTATAATATAATAGTATTATTGCCAATAGAAGTGCCACAATGTAGTCAGAATCCAAAGAAAGGTAGAAAGAGAATAGAACTGAAGTGATACAAGCAGTTGGTTTAGCGAATTTAATGTACTTTGCTCCAACTGATAAGATTAAAGAAATTTCACATTTAACAATTCTTTTATTAAAATATGCACTAAGTCATTGTCAAAATACATCTAGTATGAAACAATTATTTAATTTGAACAATATATATGAAATATGACACATACATTTGCATTGGCCTGCCATGAAATAAGATTAGTTGTGAAATTTTAATTAAAGTAGCTACAGCAAATGCGTGTTTCATACTAGCATTAACATTTTGCTAAATTTCCCTAGTCTTTAATGCAAATTATATTGTTGGTATGATACAACCATTTAAATATTTTAATGGTAAATTTAACACCTACTTGAGCTCAGTGAAATTATATTATTCACACCATTAACTCTTTCTACAATTATTCTCTGTTGACCTGCAGATAGAAGGGGAATTTAAATCCTGATGTTAGTTCAGAGAATGAAATGTAATTTTACTGCCACAATCACAGCAGGAAAACTACTTTCAACTGTGTGGAGAGCAAAAATATTTGTCTTTTTTGGAACATGTGAAAATTCCAACAGTAAAAATCAAGGGTCCTAATTTCCCATAGTAGTCACAACTAGTTTCAAAATAAAAAGTATATTTAATTTCAATTCATCTTTCATACTAATTCAACAGTTCTACTGATGCTTTTTCCATTTTTGAGTTCAAGTAAATCATACTGACACACAAGCTACAATAGCCTCTTTTGGTTGCCTCTGTCAACAAACCACTTGTTAATTACTTCTTACAATTCAGCAAAAATATTATGGTAGCAGCTTTACTTACTTTTTTAAATCGTACACACTTATTCTGTTTCCTACAGGGCTAATAACACTATTTCCGTCTGGAGAGAAAAGTACATTTCCTTTCCGATAAACTGTACCCAGGAGGTTTGAAAACTATAAAAAGACAAATGGTAAGCACAAATAATACATTTTATTGCTATGACATTTTGTTTTGAAGCAATTCACTTACTTGGTACGAGAACTTCATTTTGTAAAAACGTATTCCTTGCGGAATAATGTACCAAAATTAACACAAAAGATGACAGAACTAGTTTTCAAATAACGGTTTCACGGAATTATCGATTGAAATTTCTTAGCTCAAGTAATTAAAACATGTTTCACATAACCTCATACCAGTTCTAAGACTTCCATCCGAGCACATGGCATATGCTAAAACCACACGAGCGATCACATGTTACAGCGCTAGAATCGATGCCCGCAACCACCGGGAGCGCTACTATCGAGTACATAGATGAGCCAAAGTCACGGTGCAAGATATGTAGCCTACATGTGTGTAGATATGAAGGTGTGTTAACTAGCCGCCTTTTGGGGAAATTTTCTGAAGTCAGCTTGAGGCTAGTTCCTTGCTTGTCCGAACGGTACGGTCCGTACGGTCCGCACGATCGGTCTAGCGAATCTAGTATTATCTACATCGAATCTAGTACATCTAGCGAATTTAGTATTATAATAATGGTGGAAATACCACCATGATAATAATAATAATAGGATCAGAGAAATGGACACACAAAAACCCGATTAAGATGAGGTCACTGGCCAAAGGATTATACTACAATTCTTGTTATGGGTATATTAAGATTTTCTGGTAATTTTGTTGCAAGAAAGGGATATTGGTGGCTGGACAAACAAAATTGGGGAGACGCTACAGTGAAATTATTGAAATCTTTTAAGACGTAATGTAGTCAGACAGAGGCGTTAAAATATGAAAGTTAAATTTTAGTCTTTTTGTGCAATTTGACGTGGGATGGCTCTATAATGACCTTGGTTCGCAGAATCTATCATCTCCACGAGGTAAGAAAATATACATATATATTTCTTACGCCTAAAGACGACTTAAAACGAGTCCCCCTGCTTACATTGCTTGTTTTGCTTCTGGACATAAATGTAACTTCATTTTCTGTGCACGTCTTCTAGAATTCAGTGGGAAATACAATTATTCAAATTATCGTTTCCACGTTGTCGCGGCAGGAAGTAATAAGAGCCAAAATTTATTGCTTATTTATCCTTGAAAATAGATTTTATTACATGGGAGTTTTTTTGTTTGTTTTTTTCTCCCTTTCAAAATTCAAAATTTAAGTAGTATATGACTTAGTATAGGGATCACAGAATTTTGAAAATGTGCACACAATTCACTTTTCCCCATAGCACGTCATACGCAGTTTTTAACTGTTTTTTGACGTAAAATAAATAAATAAATACACAATGTTCGCCACCCAGAGGCGACTGCTAAAAGTCACGTGTTCCGTAGCTCGTAGAATCTCTTTGCCCGCAACATGGATCTTTCTTCTTTCGAGAGAGAGAAAAAATTGCACGGCAGTGATCACGTGGATGTGTCAATATATTTTGTCCGATTTAAATGTAGTGACTTGTAACATCAATTCTGACGCAATTATCCAATCGAGAACTTTGATACATAAAGTAAGTCACAACAACGTTTCCGATTGGATAACCGCGTCCAGCTGATGATCTGTCATTACATTCGCTATATTTAAATCGGCCATTATCAGTAAGTATTTTTGTTGGGTGGGGTGGGAATAAGAAAATAACTCATTCAATTACGCATTGTTCCCAGGAAGAATAGAACGTTCGGGTTCATCTTGTGATCAATTTTGGTACTGAGAAAGTTGTTGCTGTTTTTTCTGCCGTTAACCGGTCTGCATTATTGTTTATAAGGAATGTAAGTAGATGCATAAAACATGTTCTAAAATTGAAATAGTGTAATGGGAGGATTATGATGAAAATAAATTGCCTGCCTGATTTCATTATTTCCGAATAAACTTTGAATTTAGGAAAATATAGGTTAAGTTAGTTTGAAAAATCTGGCTTTGTCAATAAGATTGTTATTTCATTACTGTAGTAGTAAAAAGTTCAGCCCTAGAACCCTAAGTAAAGTTTGCTGTGAACTGCGACTTTGTATTCTTTTTTAATGTTACAATATCAGTAAAACCATAAAATCACCACATAAATGAGTAAAGGGGCAGTAACAAAATATGTCTGAATAAACTTGCCACCCCCAAAAAAATCTAATTTTGCTTAATATTTTGAGTGGCTTGTAAATTGATTACAAATATCAAAATGGGAAATGTGGCGATGCAAGCCCTCTTGATGTTCAGGGAAAGGCGTGTAAGAATTACAATCAAAATATTTATTATTACATTCAAAATATTCTATTATTGTTATTATTATTCAAGGTTGAAAACAAGTAGTTGAAGTTGTTAACCTTCAGAAACATTTTTAACAGTTTCATTAATTTGACTTAAGCTGAATAAAATATTGTTAAAATTAAATCATGTTGAATTATTCTTGATTTAGGGCTCACCTTAGCCCGTTCTCTGTAGAGCTTAATACCAATAAGCTGAACCCCTGGATTTACATTACACAAAAGGAAGAACTGTAGAAAAGTACCACACATGCTGTATAAGGAAATTCAAAAACTTAAATATATTGTTATATGTCATTCAGTACTTCATTCTCCAAGACGTATGAAATAATGGCCTACAAATTCTGGAACAGTAGAATCAATTTTCACTGAAAACATACTTAAACACCTTCCTGAAAATGTATTAGAACTATTATACATTTATCAAGATTTGTACCTGTTGCAGTGCACTCCAGCAGGGAAGTTTGTTTACTTAAAAACGTTATGCATCACTATAAACATAGACATTTCTTTGTAAAGGGACTTGTGTGTCAAATGATTGCTAAACATTATGTTGATATTCACTCAGTAATCTTTAAGAACGTTCATTTGAACTTGAAAAGCTCTCTTTGCTTTGCTAACTATAACCTCACAACATGTCAAATGCTTGTGATAGATCAATTATAACATACACAACAAAACAGCCATGACCTTCTACATTCCAACTACACAATGTAGGTAGTCTGGAAAACTGTAATGACAAATGTCAGCAGATTAACATTTATTTTATTAATTTTAAGATATTAAGATTTAGTTTTTGTACTATAAAATTTGTTCTAGGACTCACCACCTTTCATGTAAAACCTTGAAATATCTTGAAATCAAAATCTTGAAATATGTTAGAGAAGAAAACTCAAATTTCTTTCTAAACGAAAACCCTTAGGTTTTCAAATGTACAGATAATTGAATTTTAGGTGATTCCTAACTCTGATAATTGAACAAAATATGTGAGGAAAATAATCCCTTGATGTATTAAGTTCTAAATAATTTTAAATTATTTTCTTCACAGCCTACATCTTTCCCAAATGTCTCATTCATTCATGCTGTATATTATGTAGACCTTTTTCGTGTTGTTTACCCTTGATTGATTAGTAAATTATATTCCTATTTATTTACAGAACTTTCCTTCTCTCTCAATCAGTTCTTAATGGAGTAAGAATGATGTCAGCAATTTCATGGAAAACTCGAGCTAAAGAGCGTCAACAGGAAGTTTGTGAATTGGTAATAGACTATGATTGGGAATTATACAAGAAGTCTGAAAGAGAATATTTGGAGAAAAAAGTGCAGTATATATTATTTGGCCCTACTGAAAATGCACTTGACCCAGAAACAAAATTAATTATTCAAAAAATTTGTGGAAAAATATTAGAAGAAGGTAATCATGGTCAGTGCTCTAAAGATGAAACATGCATGGCGTTTGTGTATGTATTTTGGACTGAGAAAGAGGAAGATATAAAATCATGGCCAGTGTTTAAAGTGCCAAAAGACAAAAGTGGTGTTGACTCAATATTTATTGATATTAATGCTAGAGTGTACAGTAGTTGGGCAGACTTTCTTGAAAACAACCAGTTCCCTCCATGTGAATATTGTTATCCATTGGGTGGCATATACACCACAGACAGTGAGGGTGCAGTTGTCATTGAGTTTGGGAAGTCTCCTGCTACTAGGTTGTCAAAAAGTGTGATACAATGTTTAGATTACGCTAATGCAGGTTTGGCAGTTGGCACCACTGCAATTGCTGCAGCTTCACTTTTTGTGCCAGTAGCAGGCCCTCTACTGCAAGCATCTCTCTGGCTTACTAGAGGAATCTGTGCTTACACTACTATGCGTTCAGGGTCAACCTTGATTGACAGAGGAACACACAAACAAAGTTTAGGTTTGCGTGATGGGGAGTCACGTAACTGTTGGCTGTCGATTGGTGGGAGTGTTATGGGAGTAGCTTCGAGTTCAGCTACAACTGTCACTGCTAAAATGGCTCAATCTGGTCAAGTTATGGGTAGGTTTGGTTGTGCCACTGTAACAGCTTTAAATGTAGGCAATGTTGCAATGAATGGTTTAGGTCTTTTGAACAGCTTTCACTTGCTTATTGACAAATTGAATAAAGATCAGCTTACAAGTCTGGATGTGTTTCAGTTTTCGGCATCTCTCTTACTTTTTGCTCATGCTGCAGTGAATGTTCAGACTGCTAAATCAATTATTGAGAACACTCAAAATGGTGTTCTTCAAGAATTTGAAAATAACTTAAGAAGTAATAGGCACAGGAAAATGTTTCGTAAGGTTGCAAGAAATACTAAATATGAGAAAAATACTATAGAAGGAAATGCTCAAGTAATTAGGTCATTGAAACATATAAATAATGTTGATGACTTTTTCTCAGCTTTGGTGAG
Organism: Teleogryllus occipitalis; assembly: GCA_011170035.1. Classification (NCBI taxonomy): domain Eukaryota; kingdom Metazoa; phylum Arthropoda; class Insecta; order Orthoptera; family Gryllidae; genus Teleogryllus; species Teleogryllus occipitalis. Next base: position 23,429 of record BLKR01000421.1, read on the forward strand.
AATGGACAAACAATTTCGCCCCACTCAAAGTAGAGCAACATTCACCGAGGGTGGCTTAATTATAGTCAATGAAAATTTGTCTATTGATCCTATCCAACTTGCGCAGGCCACACCAGATCAAAGAATACAGATACTGGAAGCTACAAAGAAATATGCTGGTAATCAGATATCCGAGGCAGAATTTAAATCAATGACTGAATCAATCATTGGAAAAACACCAACAGAATTTGTTCAGCAAGGCTCTCAGCTACTAAAGATTGCATCATTGAAAGAGTTGCTTGGTCTTGAAAGTTCCAGAGGCAAATCTGTTCAAAAGATTGGATCAAAGTTCTCTTATCCTCTTCTTAATGCCTATGAAAGAATGGAGTTGATGACCATGTTAAAAAAGTTTGCTGAATCAGATCATGAACGAATATTACAAATAGCTAGCACATTGCTAAAGGCTTTAGGATGGACATCAGGGCTCCAGTATGTTGAAGTGGCTTACTTTGTTTGTGGATTGATCAGAAGTATTGCAAGTAATAACAAAGTGGGTAAAGGTACTGTAAATATTAATAACATGTCTGCTACAAAATATTGTCAAGAAGCATTGCAAGAATTTTTAAAAGATCCATCAAAATTGGTGCAAATATTTAATCACATCCAATTGCTATTTAATGTTTTATCTGAACGACATACCATGCCAACTCAATTTCGACACATAGGATTATTTGAAATTACTCAGTTAGCTGCGATATTGCTTGTTATGGATCGACCTGTATGGTTAAGATTGGTAACTTTTGCAGAAGAGATCTTCTGTATACTAGGTTTGAGGCAGCCAGAAAAAATTATTACTATTGTGAAAGGTCTGTGCCTTAGTATTCAAAATATGTTGAAGGATGTAGAGAGAGATATTGAGAGAAAGAATTATAACTCACTTGGGGCTATTCCACAAGCTGAACTTATGTGGAATGAAGCATCCAGAGAGACTTCAAAGAATCATTGTTCCACTATCCTAAATACTTTAACTGCAGATGCAGAGATTCGTGAATCTCTTGTGGAAGAATTTCGTAAAGATTATTTTGCAGAATCTTCAGATAAAACAGTTGATAAAAATAATGAGCTAAAATATACAGAACAACATCCACTGGTAATTAATAGGTCCTTCTGGGTTAAAGGTGAACTTGAATTACTTTCTGAAGACGAAATTTTGGATGTGTGTCGGCAAAGTTTATGTACAGAACTGTGGCCAACTGACTGTAATATTGAACATGATGGTTGTAATATATTTGTTAACATTGATGAAAAGCTTGTAGTTATACAATGCAATTTTGATGAAGAAACACTCTCTGCTTATGTTGCAGTAGCTGCTTCTCTATAGCTAATAAAATTTCAAAATGTTTCATAAAATACTGTGATAACAAGCCAAGCAAATGCTAATAGAATGGTTTACTTCCAAAGAGTTTAAATGTATGTTTTTAAGAAAAAAGCAATTGCATACTTTATGATGTTGAATGTGGTGCTTCAAAGCAATAAACTTAAATAATAATTGGTATAGAAATTGCATTTACTTCCCTTTCAGGGATCTTTAATTTATTAAATCTTAATTATTAATATTTTATTGAAAAAGTTGCGTGGTTTGACGACAAAAAATAGTTTGTATATATCATACAGTGTGTAAAGCATATTGTTTAATCCAGAAGAATTATAGAAATATGAGAATTGCACATTAAAATTTGTTAATTTTTAAGTGATATATAGTTTTTATAATTGTAATGCGTAAATCAAGTAAAGATCTTATAATGTAATATTTGAAGTAGTAACGTCTAAGGGATCAAGCTAAAGACATATTTTCAACAAAACTGGGAATTCATATAAAAACTAATGTTGCATTGAATCTGGATAAATTTATAATGGCCACTAGTGCTTTGATTACACCAGTAAGTCACACCCCTAGATCGGTCTAGCGAATCTAGTATTATCTACATCGAATCTAGTACATCTAGCGAATTTAGTATTATAATAATGGTGGAAATACCACCATGATAATAATAATAATAGGATCAGAGAAATGGACACACAAAAACCCGATTAAGATGAGGTCACTGGCCAAAGGATTATACTACAATTCTTGTTATGGGTATATTAAGATTTTCTGGTAATTTTGTTGCAAGAAAGGGATATTGGTGGCTGGACAAACAAAATTGGGGAGACGCTACAGTGAAATTATTGAAATCTTTTAAGACGTAATGTAGTCAGACAGAGGCGTTAAAATATGAAAGTTAAATTTTAGTCTTTTTGTGCAATTTGACGTGGGATGGCTCTATAATGACCTTGGTTCGCAGAATCTATCATCTCCACGAGGTAAGAAAATATACATATATATTTCTTACGCCTAAAGACGACTTAAAACGAGTCCCCCTGCTTACATTGCTTGTTTTGCTTCTGGACATAAATGTAACTTCATTTTCTGTGCACGTCTTCTAGAATTCAGTGGGAAATACAATTATTCAAATTATCGTTTCCACGTTGTCGCGGCAGGAAGAAATAAGAGCCAAAATTTATTGCTTATTTATCCTTGAAAATAGATTTTATTACATGGGAGTTTTTTTGTTTGTTTTTTTCTCCCTTTCAAAATTCAAAATTTAAGTAGTATATGACTTAGTATAGGGATCACAGAATTTTGAAAATGTGCACACAATTCACTTTTCCCCATAGCACGTCATACGCAGTTTTTAACTGTTTTTTGACGTAAAATAAATAAATAAATACACAATGTTCGCCACCCAGAGGCGACTGCTAAAAGTCACGTGTTCCGTAGCTCGTAGAATCTCTTTGCCCGCAACATGGATCTTTCTTCTTTCGAGAGAGAGAAAAAATTGCACGGCAGTGATCACGTGGATGTGTCAATATATTTTGTCCGATTTAAATGTAGTGACTTGTAACATCAATTCTGACGCAATTATCCAATCGAGAACTTTGATACATAAAGTAAGTCACAACAACGTTTCCGATTGGATAACCGCGTCCAGCTGATGATCTGTCATTACATTCGCTATATTTAAATCGGCCATTATCAGTAAGTATTTTTGTTGGGTGGGGTGGGAATAAGAAAATAACTCATTCAATTACGCATTGTTCCCAGGAAGAATAGAACGTTCGGGTTCATCTTGTGATCAATTTTGGTACTGAGAAAGTTGTTGCTGTTTTTTCTGCCGTTAACCGGTCTGCATTATTGTTTATAAGGAATGTAAGTAGATGCATAAAACATGTTCTAAAATTGAAATAGTGTAATGGGAGGATTATGATGAAAATAAATTGCCTGCCTGATTTCATTATTTCCGAATAAACTTTGAATTTAGGAAAATATAGGTTAAGTTAGTTTGAAAAATCTGGCTTTGTCAATAAGATTGTTATTTCATTACTGTAGTAGTAAAAAGTTCAGCCCTAGAACCCTAAGTAAAGTTTGCTGTGAACTGCGACTTTGTATTCTTTTTTAATGTTACAATATCAGTAAAACCATAAAATCACCACATAAATGAGTAAAGGGGCAGTAACAAAATATGTCTGAATAAACTTGCCACCCCCAAAAAAATCTAATTTTGCTTAATATTTTGAGTGGCTTGTAAATTGATTACAAATATCAAAATGGGAAATGTGGCGATGCAAGCCCTCTTGATGTTCAGGGAAAGGCGTGTAAGAATTACAATCAAAATATTTATTATTACATTCAAAATATTCTATTATTGTTATTATTATTCAAGGTTGAAAACAAGTAGTTGAAGTTGTTAACCTTCAGAAACATTTTTAACAGTTTCATTAATTTGACTTAAGCTGAATAAAATATTGTTAAAATTAAATCATGTTGAATTATTCTTGATTTAGGGCTCACCTTAGCCCGTTCTCTGTAGAGCTTAATACCAATAAGCTGAACCCCTGGATTTACATTACACAAAAGGAAGAACTGTAGAAAAGTACCACACATGCTGTATAAGGAAATTCAAAAACTTAAATATATTGTTATATGTCATTCAGTACTTCATTCTCCAAGACGTATGAAATAATGGCCTACAAATTCTGGAACAGTAGAATCAATTTTCACTGAAAACATACTTAAACACCTTCCTGAAAATGTATTAGAACTATTATACATTTATCAAGATTTGTACCTGTTGCAGTGCACTCCAGCAGGGAAGTTTGTTTACTTAAAAACGTTATGCATCACTATAAACATAGACATTTCTTTGTAAAGGGACTTGTGTGTCAAATGATTGCTAAACATTATGTTGATATTCACTCAGTAATCTTTAAGAACGTTCATTTGAACTTGAAAAGCTCTCTTTGCTTTGCTAACTATAACCTCACAACATGTCAAATGCTTGTGATAGATCAATTATAACATACACAACAAAACAGCCATGACCTTCTACATTCCAACTACACAATGTAGGTAGTCTGGAAAACTGTAATGACAAATGTCAGCAGATTAACATTTATTTTATTAATTTTAAGATATTAAGATTTAGTTTTTGTACTATAAAATTTGTTCTAGGACTCACCACCTTTCATGTAAAACCTTGAAATATCTTGAAATCAAAATCTTGAAATATGTTAGAGAAGAAAACTCAAATTTCTTTCTAAACGAAAACCCTTAGGTTTTCAAATGTACAGATAATTGAATTTTAGGTGATTCCTAACTCTGATAATTGAACAAAATATGTGAGGAAAATAATCCCTTGATGTATTAAGTTCTAAATAATTTTAAATTATTTTCTTCACAGCCTACATCTTTCCCAAATGTCTCATTCATTCATGCTGTATATTATGTAGACCTTTTTCGTGTTGTTTACCCTTGATTGATTAGTAAATTATATTCCTATTTATTTACAGAACTTTCCTTCTCTCTCAATCAGTTCTTAATGGAGTAAGAATGATGTCAGCAATTTCATGGAAAACTCGAGCTAAAGAGCGTCAACAGGAAGTTTGTGAATTGGTAATAGACTATGATTGGGAATTATACAAGAAGTCTGAAAGAGAATATTTGGAGAAAAAAGTGCAGTATATATTATTTGGCCCTACTGAAAATGCACTTGACCCAGAAACAAAATTAATTATTCAAAAAATTTGTGGAAAAATATTAGAAGAAGGTAATCATGGTCAGTGCTCTAAAGATGAAACATGCATGGCGTTTGTGTATGTATTTTGGACTGAGAAAGAGGAAGATATAAAATCATGGCCAGTGTTTAAAGTGCCAAAAGACAAAAGTGGTGTTGACTCAATATTTATTGATATTAATGCTAGAGTGTACAGTAGTTGGGCAGACTTTCTTGAAAACAACCAGTTCCCTCCATGTGAATATTGTTATCCATTGGGTGGCATATACACCACAGACAGTGAGGGTGCAGTTGTCATTGAGTTTGGGAAGTCTCCTGCTACTAGGTTGTCAAAAAGTGTGATACAATGTTTAGATTACGCTAATGCAGGTTTGGCAGTTGGCACCACTGCAATTGCTGCAGCTTCACTTTTTGTGCCAGTAGCAGGCCCTCTACTGCAAGCATCTCTCTGGCTTACTAGAGGAATCTGTGCTTACACTACTATGCGTTCAGGGTCAACCTTGATTGACAGAGGAACACACAAACAAAGTTTAGGTTTGCGTGATGGGGAGTCACGTAACTGTTGGCTGTCGATTGGTGGGAGTGTTATGGGAGTAGCTTCGAGTTCAGCTACAACTGTCACTGCTAAAATGGCTCAATCTGGTCAAGTTATGGGTAGGTTTGGTTGTGCCACTGTAACAGCTTTAAATGTAGGCAATGTTGCAATGAATGGTTTAGGTCTTTTGAACAGCTTTCACTTGCTTATTGACAAATTGAATAAAGATCAGCTTACAAGTCTGGATGTGTTTCAGTTTTCGGCATCTCTCTTACTTTTTGCTCATGCTGCAGTGAATGTTCAGACTGCTAAATCAATTATTGAGAACACTCAAAATGGTGTTCTTCAAGAATTTGAAAATAACTTAAGAAGTAATAGGCACAGGAAAATGTTTCGTAAGGTTGCAAGAAATACTAAATATGAGAAAAATACTATAGAAGGAAATGCTCAAGTAATTAGGTCATTGAAACATATAAATAATGTTGATGACTTTTTCTCAGCTTTGGTGAGAATGGACAAACAATTTCGCCCCACTCAAAGTAGAGCAACATTCACCGAGGGTGGCTTAATTATAGTCAATGAAAATTTGTCTATTGATCCTATCCAACTTGCGCAGGCCACACCAGATCAAAGAATACAGATACTGGAAGCTACAAAGAAATATGCTGGTAATCAGATATCCGAGGCAGAATTTAAATCAATGACTGAATCAATCATTGGAAAAACACCAACAGAATTTGTTCAGCAAGGCTCTCAGCTACTAAAGATTGCATCATTGAAAGAGTTGCTTGGTCTTGAAAGTTCCAGAGGCAAATCTGTTCAAAAGATTGGATCAAAGTTCTCTTATCCTCTTCTTAATGCCTATGAAAGAATGGAGTTGATGACCATGTTAAAAAAGTTTGCTGAATCAGATCATGAACGAATATTACAAATAGCTAGCACATTGCTAAAGGCTTTAGGATGGACATCAGGGCTCCAGTATGTTGAAGTGGCTTACTTTGTTTGTGGATTGATCAGAAGTATTGCAAGTAATAACAAAGTGGGTAAAGGTACTGTAAATATTAATAACATGTCTGCTACAAAATATTGTCAAGAAGCATTGCAAGAATTTTTAAAAGATCCATCAAAATTGGTGCAAATATTTAATCACATCCAATTGCTATTTAATGTTTTATCTGAACGACATACCATGCCAACTCAATTTCGACACATAGGATTATTTGAAATTACTCAGTTAGCTGCGATATTGCTTGTTATGGATCGACCTGTATGGTTAAGATTGGTAACTTTTGCAGAAGAGATCTTCTGTATACTAGGTTTGAGGCAGCCAGAAAAAATTATTACTATTGTGAAAGGTCTGTGCCTTAGTATTCAAAATATGTTGAAGGATGTAGAGAGAGATATTGAGAGAAAGAATTATAACTCACTTGGGGCTATTCCACAAGCTGAACTTATGTGGAATGAAGCATCCAGAGAGACTTCAAAGAATCATTGTTCCACTATCCTAAATACTTTAACTGCAGATGCAGAGATTCGTGAATCTCTTGTGGAAGAATTTCGTAAAGATTATTTTGCAGAATCTTCAGATAAAACAGTTGATAAAAATAATGAGCTAAAATATACAGAACAACATCCACTGGTAATTAATAGGTCCTTCTGGGTTAAAGGTGAACTTGAATTACTTTCTGAAGACGAAATTTTGGATGTGTGTCGGCAAAGTTTATGTACAGAACTGTGGCCAACTGACTGTAATATTGAACATGATGGTTGTAATATATTTGTTAACATTGATGAAAAGCTTGTAGTTATACAATGCAATTTTGATGAAGAAACACTCTCTGCTTATGTTGCAGTAGCTGCTTCTCTATAGCTAATAAAATTTCAAAATGTTTCATAAAATACTGTGATAACAAGCCAAGCAAATGCTAATAGAATGGTTTACTTCCAAAGAGTTTAAATGTATGTTTTTAAGAAAAAAGCAATTGCATACTTTATGATGTTGAATGTGGTGCTTCAAAGCAATAAACTTAAATAATAATTGGTATAGAAATTGCATTTACTTCCCTTTCAGGGATCTTTAATTTATTAAATCTTAATTATTAATATTTTATTGAAAAAGTTGCGTGGTTTGACGACAAAAAATAGTTTGTATATATCATACAGTGTGTAAAGCATATTGTTTAATCCAGAAGAATTATAGAAATATGAGAATTGCACATTAAAATTTGTTAATTTTTAAGTGATATATAGTTTTTATAATTGTAATGCGTAAATCAAGTAAAGATCTTATAATGTAATATTTGAAGTAGTAACGTCTAAGGGATCAAGCTAAAGACATATTTTCAACAAAACTGGGAATTCATATAAAAACTAATGTTGCATTGAATCTGGATAAATTTATAATGGCCACTAGTGCTTTGATTACACCAGTAAGTCACACCCCTAGTGAATTGCTGTTTTAAGAAGTATTACTGCATTTGAAGCTATGATTGGAGACTGAAAACAAGACTGACTTGAAGATAGTAAACCAGCAATTCATGCAAATTGAGTTGTGAAACTTTTTAAGGAGTAAATCACAATTTTATGCATCCAAAAACTTAAAATTTATACTTCTGGTTTTATGTTCAAAATTGACTGGGGGTGTGACATTTCGGTGTTTTTAATATCCTGAAACATATCATTAAATGCTTTTAAAGTTATATCTGTGTAATACATCCAAATGTTAATAATAAATTTTTGGAAAATCCTTAATGGTATGTTATTGAATAATATTTTGTATAATATTTATGTATGTGCCTAATGAAAATAAGAAATAAAAAATGGGATTTGTCATATATATTTTTTGGCATATTATTTGTAGATAAACATTTGATGTAACCTGTGGTTGATCAATTGTCTTTCTTAAATCTCTAAACAAGGTATGTATCTATTAAGATTGCAACTGATAACTTCATTTACAAATCCTGAATACTCTTCAAAATTCTCATGGAGATTTGTATTGTGAACCATAAAAGGCCCCCCCTCCCCTAAAAAAATGCAACAACCAGCAACAAATACAATGTCCTTTGTGCAAGCAAATACTGGAGGTAACTCTTGAGCATATATTTGTAATAGTTGCATAAATGTGTCTTGCTTGAATTCAAGGACACAATTTAATTCTGTATCTGACCATTGGCCTATTTCATATGCAGTTACCCTAGTTCGTAATACTACTGGTTCTATGGTGACTGTGGACATCTATAGATGTGAATTATCTTCCCATTGTAGTACTTAAATTTTGTCTTTTACAATTAAAAGTGTATGGCCTTTTAAGACTTATGACTTCCCAATACACATTTTCAGTGCTCTGTGTACACGCAATACCATTGAATGGCACTTTATCTGAACTTGGTTTTGAACAAAAATTTTCCTTTATATTTTTTAGGCTACTTTAGATGGCCAGTGAAGATATCAATAAATCTCAGGAGATTAGTAAATTCCCTTAAGGAAAAGTAGAATTTCAATACTGTTGTGAAATAATATTTGAAAATCGTCATAATCTAGGTAGTATGTAGTTGAAACAAAACTGTTGTTGTGTTTTTCGAAGTGATGCAACATGTATCAACACGCACTAGGTGTTGAGCGCTTATTAGTAGGAGTAATCCGTTACTTTTTGTAGTCATTATCATTGGGAGTAATTGCAGAGCAAGTACATTCAACAGGTTCTCAATCCTTTCTGACCTTGTCTCCTTTCCACCTCTGCCCAGCAAACCACAACAACCAGTAAACAATAGGCACTCATTTAATAATAGTCTGCCCTCAAAATCTCAACAAAAACAGTTCAGAGGGCAAGACTAAAACAAAAAATGACACTCGCTCACGTAAAATTTTGATCTTAGTTGATAGCCATGGTAGGAAACTTTCCTCCATTGTGAGAGAGAAAATCCAGTCAAAGTTCTCAATTACAGGTATTTTCAAGCCTAGTGCCATGATGGCACATGTAATTGAGAACTTAAAACACTCATACTAGGTATTTTACACAACAGGACACAATAGAATTTATAGGTGGGCAGAATGACATACACTCTGGCAGTCACTTTGATACAGAGGAACATTTAACAAAAACACAAGAGAATGCCAAAGACACAAAGGTAATTGTGACAACTCTGCCCCCCTGCCACAACAATATTCCTATCAACAACGAAATTAAGATCTCAAACCATCATATAAAACAACACTTGAGAACAACACCTATCACACTTCTTGATCTTGACAACCTCTCAAGAAAACATTTTACTCGACGTGGTCTCCACGTGAACCAGATAGGTAAATAAAAACTAGGAGCCATGCTCATTTCACACTTACTGGGAGCCCCTGGCCCTGCCATCCCACATCCATCTCCCACCCATTCTACCTCCTCTCCATCCACACCCCTCTTGCCCACTCCACATCTTTCGCCATAATAATACACATATGAGTAGAAAGTAAAATAAAACTAGATGTGCTACAAAATGGCTTCACGTAGTAAAGTTGTCTATATTCCTTCGCGTGGACTAGCATTACGGTCTTGCCCCATCCTCTTGCCACCTGCCATCTATCGACACTCAAAATACATTTTTGACATTTGTTCAATTAGAAAACTTTAGTACGAGAAAGTCTGTGCCATTCTGTAGCACCTCTAGTTTAAAATTGCACATGTTGCGCGCACTATTGCACGAAAACTACTAAAATTGGTATAAAAAATCTACATGACCTTAATGAAAAAACAATTTATGGCCAACAAATTTCATTTGAAGGAAAAACGTCTATATTCAATTTTGTAGTTGTAGGAAGACGCCGAAAAAATTCAAACTTTTGCAATTTTCGAAAATTTAGAGTTAACCCTGAAAATAGAACCTATGCCATCTTTATAAGTGTATATTACTCTATTCTTATAAGAAATTTAAAGTTAAGAAATTCGAGCCGTTTTTGAGAAAATTTTGAAAATGTCCGGGGAGCTTCATGTAAAGTACCCCCAAAAATTAATAAATGTTTCTCAAAATCGCAGAGCTTCGACTCACGTCAGATCGACACAGGGGTTTATTCAGATTGGATAAATTCGTACGAATACTTTAAGCGCTAGATAGTTCACAACACCAGATATCGGACGGACGTTTGGAAAATAACCACTTTTTCGGTATCAGGGGACCACAAAAGTATATTTCCGTTGAAATCTTCTTGAAATCAATTTTCCGCAGCATTACATAACTTTCTCTATACTCCGTGTATTACTATACGTATTTAAGAAAGTAATTTTTCATTGATTACTTGATGCAGGAGTCGTGGAACGCGGTTTATAATACTGTTGACACAAGCAATAAATATAATTCTTTTTTATCGCTTTCATTTGTAAACATCATAACGTATCTCAAGATTTCCTCCTCTACTTTAAAAAATACAAATCATAGTAAAGAAAAGTCATAAGCCAGGGTAAAATCATGAAACACGATCAGGATATTGAACTCAAAAACAAAACAAAAGCAATGTGAAATATAATAAAAAATACGACCAATTCAACCTTGTAGAGAATGTTGTTTTAAAATACAATAGAAAAGAGAACGATCTGGCAACAGTGGCTAGTCTTTTTAACGAATACTTTTCAAGAATTGCTGCCGATATCACTAAGAGTCTTCAGTCACAAAATTCAATATAAGACATTTTCCCAAAAAACTTAGACACAACGTTTGTTTCCGAAACTTCTTCCTATGAAATTCTCAAAATAATCGGTAAACTAAAAAATTAATATTCAGCAAGTTTAGATGAATTTCCGGATTGTTTGTGATCATTCATTGTTTGCTGAAAGACCTGTGCGCCTGCCATTATTCACCAGTTAACCTCATCTAGATCAGGTTCTTGACCAGTCTCCCTGCTCCACTGAGCAAATGCTGAGATGGCCCCTTGTTTTGCTTCTGGACGTAAATGCAGCTTCTCTATGCGCACGTTTTATTGACCTCTCCTTTTGCTTGTAATGGTGGGAGTAGAGCTGAGGGTGAGTTACTATAGTGTTAGCAATGCAGAAAAATCAAATCTCCAAATAGCTTTTCTATAACTCGGGAACGAGAAATGTCTAGCTTATCAAATGTTAGACGGTGTAGCTTTTCAAATGGAGACGACGGCGACCAGATATGTGCAGGTGAGGAATGGCTTTCTAAGATCTCTGCGTCAAGACCTCGTTAATAGCTAGAAATAGTTGGTTTAGTAACAACTTTGAAATTTTAGGAATGGAAATTGACGTTCTAGATAATTCCGTGGTAATTATTACTTGTTACAGACCGCCTAACGACGGTTATGAAATTTTAGATGAAATTGGTGTCAGACTGGAACATAGAAACGGTCGTTCTATTCTTGTCGCTGGCGACTTAAATCTTCCCGACGCGAACTGGAAGGGAGAGGTATGCGACAGGAAAATTCAAAAGCGCGTCAATCGACTGGTATAAGTTAAATTCATTTCTTTATTACTTGAAAATTGATGTATGGATTTCTTTTGTGTTTTAAGAGACAATACAATCAAATTATTGTATGGCTAAGATTTAGTAAAATAATTTAAACCAACCTAGTTTTTGCTTAGATATGTAACATTTTTGGACATTTTTTACATGTTTGCAGACCAACACTTTTCATTTCTTTCATCAACAACAACAATTTATCTCAAACACACAAAATATACAAAGAATATACAGTTCCTGTCCAGATTATATTCACATATGTACATTCAATAAAGCTATTATATATTGAACTAAACTGAAGCCACTGGATTTTAATTATTCAAAACGTTTTGAAATTTACCATGATCTGCTTTATATGTTTCTTCATTCTTCCCACAAGCTTCCATCCACGCCTTCCGTAACTGGGGCTCTTTTGGGAAGCGGAAATATGTGCATTTCCCACCACCTAGTGTCCTAGTCCTATTAGGGCAATTCCTCACACAGCAGTTTGGCATCTTTAGCTGCAACTGAAAATAATTTGTTTTCTTTGTATAACACAACAAAATTTTGGTAATAAACAAGTGATCAAATGTAAGGCATCATAGGAATTGATTGATGTATGCTTTTGTAATTATTAAAGCCAAGTCACATAAAATACATAATTGTAATAACTTGCACCACAAATCCACAACATACCTTTCCCACGCCAACAAAACCACGATCTTCCACTGCTTTCGCACTACCTTGCCAAACACGTCCTTTCTCCTTCGCAAACGGAAAGCAAATGAACACGTGCTTCAGCCGTTTTCGCTTCATCCGTGGGTTAAAACGTGATTGGCTGCTACTGCGCATCCTCCGGAGCGCGACACCTTGTTATTTCCACCATGAGCTATAGTAGTCCCAATTTTCAAAAATGGTGATAAAACGAAAGTATGTAATCATAGACCAGTATCTCACAACAGTAGTATGCAAAATAATGGAGTATTTAATGGCCGTGTACATTGCCCGCGAATGGGAAAAAGGTAATTGGATTTTTCACGGACAGCATGGGTTTAGAAGTAAATATTCGTGCGAAAGCCAAATCGTTTCTCTTTTTCAAGATCTAGCTGACGAAGTTGACGCGGGTGGGAGGGTGGATGAAATCGTAATCGACTTTGCGAAACATTCGATGTAGTACCGCATAATCTACTTATCAGGAAGTTACTAACTTCAGGAGTTGATGCTAGAGTTGTGAAGTGGATAAGCGAATTTCTTAGAGATAGGAAACGAAACGTTCGAATTGGCACTCAGTTTTCGACTTCGGGTATTGTTACTTCAGGGGTTCCACAGGGAAGTGTTTTAGAGCCATTACTTTTCTTAGCGTACGTAAATGATCTCTGTGTTAACATACAATCAAAGGTGCGTTTATTTGCAGACGATTGTGTTATATACCAAAAATCAAAGGTAGCGCTGACGAACAAATATTACAGCAGGATTTTGAACATTTACGTGATTGGGCTGAAAATGTCATGGGAATTAACGGATCGAAAAGCAAAACAATAACGTTCGGGAGGGTACGAATTTATGAGGAACCAGACTATCGTTTAGGTGAGGTCATCATCCACGGAGTCTCATCATGCAAGTATTTAGGCATTCATCTAGATAGTAAATTAGGGTGGGAGAAGCATATAAATCAGGTAGAAAGAAAAACGTGGAAGTCCTTGCATTTTGTAATGCGAATTCTAAAGAAAAGTTCTGCAAATGCCAAAGAATTAGCCTATCTTTCGTTGGTTCGCCCTCTCATGGAATACGGAGTGGCATGTTGGGATCCATACAGAAAGTCGCACCGGAAAAATCTAGATAGAATACAGAGGAAAGCGAATAAGTTTACCTATAGAACTAACGCAATAAAAAAGTCATGGGAACCTATAGAAACGAGAAGAACAAGAGCGAGGCTTTGCGCTTTTTATAAATCGTACGTAGGTCGACCAGCTTGGAAGGAAATTCAGGTTAGACTAGAAAAACCGAATTATTTCGGCCGAAGCGATCACTCCCACAAAATTCGAACAAGGAAACAAAATTCAGATCTTGGGAAATTTTCCTTTTGTAACAGAACAATTAGAGATTGGAACAGTTTACCCGCAGCAATTTTCAAAACTTTTCCTCTAAGTGTCCGAAGTTTTAGAAATAGGTACGTTAGAACAAGATAAGAGTCATAGATATTAAATGAGTAAGTTCTGTGAAGTGCTGGACAGCGTAATTCAAGACAAAACAGTGTAGTGTAGTGCAGTGCAGTGAAGTGTAGTGAACGCGAACAATGAATTGAAAAAAATCTAATTTAGCAAATATTTATGTAGCTTGTATTAAATTTTAGCATCACCAATATATAATTTTTGGATATCATGACAGTTGAAATAATTGTTAAAATACTTAATATTATTGATAGTATGATTATTGCATCCTCGGCGTGTACTGTACTATTTTATACTATTATTATTGTAATTATTGTTATTAAACTGCCACCGGGTCATACCCAATTGCAGTTCAAATAAATTATATATGAATGTTACTAATCTCGGGCTTTTAAAAAAATTATTATTATTATTATTATTATTACTAATATTATTCTGACTATTATTGTTATTGTTTTAACTTTAATTCATCTTTCATCTATCGTTAAAATGTTGGGATGGGATTCTTATACTCAAGAAAACGTGCGCAAATAATCTTCTCCCCTGTACGTCATACACAGTTTTTACTGTTTTTTCGAAATAATAAAATAAAAAATCACATATTTAATGGGTCCTTATCATCAGCACTTTTTCAGATATTTCCAAAACAGCAAAAACAAAATATTTCCAAAGATTAAGCCGCTCTTCAAAAGAGGAAACAAAAATTTAATTCAAAATTATCGACCTATTTGTCTTCTGTCAGTTTTTTCAAAAATATTAGAGAGAATTTTTTTTACGTACGAATGGAAACCTTTCTCAATAAACACAACGCGCTTTCAGATTGCCAACATGGTTTTAGAAAATCAAAATTTACGGAGACAGCCATATTTTCTTTTCTTAAAGATGTCGCATCATCATTGGGTCCAAACGAAGCACCTATTGAATTATTTTTAGATTTTTCAAAAGTTATTGACGTCATTGATCATGACATTTTTACTTTCAAAACTACCTTCATATGGAATCCGTGGTATTGCCCTAGATTGGTTATGTTCGTACTTTAAACAACGCTCTGAGAGAGTAAAAATACCTTACTGGAATGATGGAATATTATGTACACATCTTTCCGACTCTTTGCCAATTGCACGTGGAGTCCCTCAGGGATCGATTTTATCCCCAATTCTCTTCCTACTATACGTAAACGATATGCCCTCCACGATTTGAAACGAAAGAACAGCTCTCTTTGCGGATGATACGAGCATTCTTTGCAATCAAGAAACCGTAAATAGTGCAATATTAGATGTTTCAAATTGGTCCCGTAATGACAAATTAATAGTACATGTGGTAAACCCCCAACCAGAAGGAGAGTTGGGGTTACGCTCCGCTTGTGGAGGGGTGCGGCCCCTCCCCTCCCCCTTCACCGGGGGACGTGGGTTAAAACCCCGAGCCCGGCAGCGGAGCGCTCTCTGCCCGATGCGACACGACAACCTTCAGCTCATGACCGCCACAGGCCGTGGCTTACCAGGCTCCCGAGTGGGCGCTGCCGAGACTTCGTACTATTCCGTAGTGGCCACTTCGCTGCCGCCGGTGGCAACTTATCACCGCAACAGGCGATAGCAGCCTCGTCCCCCGACTCTGCTGGCCGTCGACCTGCTCGGTCGGCGACACCGCTATCAAGCGAAGAAACCGTACGGCAAGAACGCCGTCCACCCTAATTTGTATTTGTTATTGTTCAGTTAAAATTTACTTGTATTTGTTGGTGCAAAGTATAGTGTGTGCACTGAAGAAACATCTCTATTCACATTCATTATATTCACATCAGAAAAGTCAGTGTAAGTGCACTGAAGAAACATCTCCATTCACATTTCACCCTGGATCCTGCAAATACAGCAGTAAATGTAAATAAAGCGGTTTTAATTCAGTTTTCCATTTCAAACAGTGGCCCCAACAGACTGGAGGTTGCACCTCCATCGAATGACGGAAATGTAATTTCCAAAATTCAAAATACGAACATATAGATAAAAATTACGCAATTCAAATCAATTAAAACTAAGTGAAATAAAAGTCTATTCTGAAACACTACTAACATAATTTTTTTGCGTTGGGTCCGCGTAAGGCTTATACACCTCCCGCGCACGTGGTTCTGGCTTTGATTTCCACTGGGCAGTTAAATTCGACTCCAGTACATCGCAACAAGCACTATTGCTTCGACACCTTTCACACAAATAAAATTATTTTATTTCGAAAACTTCACTACCCTGGTTTATTTGGCAATAATGAAAGATCTTCGACACACATTCGTATTCACAAGAACGTTTGCTACCCGCTGGTCAGCTGCAGCCACACGGACTTCCATTCAGAATGGCCAACTTTCCACAGAGAACTCATCGTATGTACGTTTTGAATCAACAAACCTAATATCAAATGAAAACAAATTTTCCAAATATAAACAATGCATTGAATATCCCCAAATAATTGACTCAACTTGTGTACTTTTAACAACAAGCTAAAATAATAAAACTACGTTGCAGTGAGTTAGACGAAAAAGGAATACGGGTAATCCCCTGAGATTCCAGCCGCCGCCGCGCAGCGCCACCTGGCTGGTTGCCCAACCAAAAAGGCCATATGTTCCCCGTGTTAAACCGAAGGGCAAAAGAGTAAAAGTGATTCATACAGCCAAGAGCGTGGTGCAATTCCGGCAAGGGACCAGACACAGGAGAGAGTGCCAGTTGGACGCTCTTTGGTTTCAAAATGATTTCATATACATCGATATTGCTGCAATATCTTGAATAACGAATGTTTTAAAAGGAAAATGTATATTCTTATGATATGAGATCTTTTTCATTTTCTGGGGGTTGTGCAACTGTGCAACTTAAGCACGAGCCGCCACTGATTTCAAATAAACAATTCTTTGCTCCATTGAAAATGAATAGTGTACCACTGACATACCACCACATATTAAGGCATCAACATTTTTAGGTCTTTTGATTCTAACGGAACGTCCATTTAAAACAACTGGACACAAAATTAAGTTCATTATGCAACGCGTTCAGAGTTCTGTCAAGTTCAGTCAGCCTTCATTCTGCTCGACTTGTATATTTCGCGAATGTTCATTCCTACCTAAGATATTGTATATTATTCTGGGGAAATACATCTTATAGCTCTCAGACTTAGATTACAATAAAGAATTGTTCGAATAATAACCAAATCCCACCCACGTGATTCTTGTAAGCCTCCCTTTATTAATCTAGGAGTAACATTACCTTGTATCTTGATTTACGAATCAGTGGTTTTTGTCAAAAATGACTTGCTTTAGGGCGGCAAAACGTCGATGTCCGTAACTATAACACTCGACGTAGTAATCATATTCATCAGGTGAAAGTATCAACAGTTCATTACAAGAAATTCACATAACATACATGTACATTATGTTACAATACTTTGCCAGATGGCACTAAGCGATTAAATTCGAGAGAAAAGTTTAAATCCCAAGTAAAATCGTTTCTGCTGCATAAGTTTCTATACAATTAGAGATTACTTTAGAGATTACGAGCATCAAAACAAAAGTAAATTTAATTTTAACAGTGATACTTAATGTTTTATGTACCATTTTGACTGTGCAATTCTAAATTCTGTAAATGTTCTGTTAAATAAATTCTGTGTTATGTTCGTACCTTAAACAACGATCTCAGAGAGTTGAAATACCTTACTGGAATGATGGAACATTACGTACGCACCTTTCCGACTCTTTGCCCATTGCATGTGGAGTTCCTCAAGGATCGATTTTAGGCCCTATTCTGTTCCTACTTTACGTAAACGATATGCCCTCGACGATTCGAAACGGAAGAACGGTTCTCTTTGCGGATGATACGAACATCCTTTGCAATAAAGAAACAGTAAATAGTACAATATCAGATGTTTCAAATTGGTTCCGAAATAACAAATTAATAGTAAACGAAAAGAAAACGGTTTTAATGCAGTTTTCAATATCAAATAAACAATTCTGTGCTCCATTGAAAATGAACAGTGTACCATTGACTGATGTTAAGGCAACAAAATTTTTAGGTCTCTCAATTCAGTCAAACCTTAAATGGAACGTCCATTTAAATGAATTGAACACAAAATTAAGTTCATTATGCTACGCGTTCAGAATTCTTGCAAATTCAGTCAGCCTTCATACTGCTCGTTGTGTATACTTCGCGAATGTTCATTCCCGCCTGAGATATGGCATAATATTCTGGGGAAATACATCTTATAGCTCCCAGACTTTTAGATTACAAAAACGAATTGTACGAATAATAACCAAATCCCACCCACGTGATTCATGTAAGCCTCTCTTCATTAATCTAGGAATTCTACCATTACCGTGTCTTTTTATTTACGAATCAGTGGTTTTTGTAAAAAATGACTTGCTTAAGGGCGGGAATATATTTTCAGAAAATGCCGAAGTCTATTACTATAACACTCGACGTAGAAATCATATTCATCAGGTGACAGTATCAACAGCTCATTACAAAAAATTCACATACAATACATGTACATTATTTTACAACACTTTGCCAGATGACATTAAACGATTAAATTCAATAGAAAAGTTTAAATCCCAAGTGAAATCGTTTCTGCTGCATAACTGTTTCTATACAATTAGAGACTATACTGAGCATCACAAGAAAAGTAACATTAATTTTAACAATGATACATAATGCATTATTTACCATTTGGACTGTATAAATAAGTATAAACAACCTGTAACAACTATTGTACTACAGCTTCCGGGTCAATGACCCCCATCTCGATCAGGTTTTTCGTCCAGTTTCCCTGATCCATTGAGCAAATGCTGAGATGGCCCCTTGTTTTGCTTCTGGACATAAATGTAACTTCATTTTCTGTGCACGTCTTCTAGAATTCAGTGGGAAATACAATTATTAAAATCATCGTTTCCATGTTGTCGCGGCAGGAAGTAATAAGAGCCAAAATTTATTGCTTATTTATCTTTGAAAATAGATTTTTTTACATGTGAGTTTTTTTTCTCCCTTTCAAAATTTATTGCTTGTTTATCCTTGAAAATAGATTTTATTACATGGGAGTTTTTTTGTTTTTTTTCTCCCTTTCAAAAATTCAAAATTTAAGTAGTATATGACTTAGTGTAGGGATCACAGAATTTTGAAAATGTGCACACAATTCACTTTCCCCCGTAGCACGTCATACGCAGTTTTTAACTGTTTTTTTGACGTAAAATAAATAAATAAACTACCTGTAACAAGTACCGTACCCCAGCTTCTGGGTCAATGACCCCCATCTCGATCAGGTTTTTCGTCCATTTTTCCGTAATCCTTTGGGCAAATGCTGAGATGGCCTCTTGTTTTGCTTCTGGACATAAATTTAACTTCATTATCTGTGTAGTTTTTCTAGAATTCAGTGGGAAATCGTTTTTCATGATGTCGTTGCAGGAAGTATTATTCCTTGACGAAGGACATGCTGAGGGATAAGAGCCCACATTTATTGCTGATTTACCCTTGAAAATAGATTTTATTACATTGGAGCGAATATTTTGTTAACAATCCTTAAAAAAAAGCTCGTTTTCTTTCTGTATTCAAAATTCAAGTAGTATAAGGTAGGGACCACAGAATTTTGAAAACGCGCACAGAATTCACTTCTCCTCATAGCATATCACGCACAGTTTTTAACTGTTTTTGACGTTTAATAAATAAAGAATTGACAGAATACTTAAATCGTTTAATAGTTCTCGGTCCATGGAATTCTTTAAATACTTTTTTATGATTTTCAGTTTAGAAAAAGATCGTTCGGTCGCAGAAACAGTTACTGAGATAGTCAAAAATAAGATTATGACTGAAATTTCTAATTCTTGTATTGAATTCAGTTTAACAATTTTATTGCCCCCAAAACTTCTTAAATAATTGCGCTAATAATTGATTTGAAATACCTTTGAATATTTTTTCAACCAATTGATTTGCCTCAATTATTTCTTCATCTGATAATTTCATCAATTCTCATGGTTGAATTACTTTGAACGTACATACTCTAACGTTCGAACTAATGAATCGGTTCTGAAGTTGTTGCAATATTGTCTAAACAACCATAAAACACGTAACACGAAAACGACTTTCAGGATTCACAAATCTTTCGTCTTGACATAGTTCATCACATTGACTTTTGGTTTTCTGTACTCTTTTGTTTGAAAATTGAGGTTTTACATTCCGTACTGCAAGAACTCAACTGAGCTCTTATTCACTGATCGTGCATGCAGACGTCGCAGATATGTCACCGTCTCCTAAACTCAAATCCCGCTGAAGGGCAGGTCAGTGTCCGTATTTACATAGGACAAACATTTATTTCACTGCCCGCAAAACAATTAAAAAATGATAGAGCCTAATGGGTGGGCAACATTTCTTATAATTACAGACATTTCGGTCTCTTTTGTCCCTGTCACAGGAGTCGTTAACATTTTTTAAATATTTTTATTAATAATATACTATTTGTTTTGGTCTTTAAGCAAACTACTAAGAGTCAATTTTCCACTCTGTTTACTAGACATTTCTCTCAGTGTGAATTAAACGAATTGCGTGTGAACAGTACCGATTGTCAAAAATCGTACCGCAAGCGGCCCACTGATTCCTGTCGCCTCTTTCAGCGCCCATGAGGTTGTTCGTTCCGATAAGCTGGGCTTATCGGATAAGCTTGTGTGAGTTGTGTGTGTGCGTGTGTCTTGACGTGAGCGCCCGTCACAGACCCCGACTGATCTCGAGGATTGTCGAAAGGCCCCCTTAGGCGAGCCTACGGGGTACCAAGCGGCCCGTATTAACAGAATATCTGCATCTCGGAGGGCATACGTACTGCGTGTGCGTTGAAGGCTCCTAAAGGCCTTGGTTCTCTCTCGTGCGGAAGTTCGCAATTGAACGGGAAGTACCAGATGCCCAACCTACAAAGCCAGACGAAGCACGTAATTGTTCATTCGAAAATTATCAATAAATATTGTAATTATATTAATTATAAATTATGTAATTTTTAAAATGAAAAGCAGTTCTTGATTTTCATAAAATATTTGGGTAGACTCCGCCTTGCAGCCTAATAGGAAGCCGTGCCACTGACCCTCGCCCTCTGCAATAATGTACTATTCTTTTACATATTCATTATCTGCAATTTTTTATTTACCTTTTAATATGAACGACGGACAAAGAAAAAAGTTACGGAAAAATAGTAAAAGTGGAACAACACTTTTTCTCATTTTTTTTAAATTTCAATCAACTGTAAATTGAAATCTATTAAAAAAAAAAAAAAGAACCAAGAACATTTTCAGATTGTGTGCGGGGCCTGTTTTTACGTCACTTTTTGACTACTATGTCGAGTAGCGACCACTGTGATTGTTTACATTGGGGTAACTGTAGGGGGAACACGCACGTAAGGACAACACGCTCACACACAAACACCCAAGCCCGAGGCGGGATTCGAACCCACGACCCTTCGAGCTGAGGCAGCTACAGCCCTACAGCCTTTAACGACCTCGGCTATCCAGGTCGGCGCGGGGTCCTTTGGAGTAGGGGGCTGCACCGGCCACACCTCTGGTACTACCGCCACTGGTTCATCCCCCATGAAGTAGAAACACTATAGCAGTACTTCAAGTATGCAGATGTTGGCGGTATTGGTCAAACTGGGCTGGAGTGCAATTTGAAATAGTGTGTAAATGGAGGAGTGATGGAGTGCAATTGGAAATGGTTTTCTTTTTGTTTTTAAAGTGCTGCTCAATATATAAGTTTTTACTGCTACATGCCACTTTTATCACGTTAAAGTGTCAAAAAAAGTATCAATATTCCCAATAAAAACTCATTTTCATCAGAATAATAAAAACTTTTTTATTAAACTTAACAAAATTAATATAATAGTGGGGAAAGAAAAACACGTAATACAAATCTGCTCCTTAATAAAATATAGGCATTTAGGTTAAGACAGTTTTGGACCCATTTCCTTCATTTTCAACTTTAAACGATTACGTAAATTTAATTCTTCTTCTTCTGTTGCCTTTTCAGCTTCAGAATCTAGTACATATCGTATTTTCTCTTTTAAATCGAGAACACTTTTTTGACATGATTGCACAGACAAACTCGTTATGTCTTGAAATTTTATCGGTTGTAGAGGGCGAAGTTCTTCAGAAAAATTGGCTACTGCATCTGAAATAAATGTGTCTCATTGCAGTCATTGTATTTACAAGTATACATACCTTTTTTTTCTTTCTTTCTTTCTTTTTCTTTTTTTTCTTTTTTTCTTTTCTTTAGCTTAAAAGCATATTTGTATTAAATTACAAATATTATTCCGTATAAAATTACACTTTTATAAAATCTCTTCCAAATAACACAATTACCATAAATGTCCACACCAACAGTAACTAAACAGCTATTTGGCATTTTAATTCTTTATGTTCCTGTATCTTATTTGGAGACTACTGTTTTAATTAATTTTATAACCAAAATATTTAAACAAAAAATACAATACATGATTTCAAATCACTGAGTAATGAAAATGATTACTAGTTCCATAAACTATCCCCTCATGCTTTCAGTATTTAGTGAGCTGTGATTCATGATAGTGACAAATATCAGATTCAAAGCAAACAATCAGTTGTGAGTAATAAGGCCAACTCACCCCTCTTAGTTTTCCTCTCTACTGATATGCACCAACGACACATGTCTTGGTGCACAACACACAGTATTTTAATTAGGTGCCCAGAAGCATCAAAGGAGCGTAAGCAATTTTCTCAAACCTACTTAAGTTTTAGAAACACTTTTGAGGAACTGGAGTGACTGCTTCCAAATTTTGCACAGATACTTTTGGGTGGCCAAGAAAAAAAATAGGGGCAGACTTAAAATATTGTTGAGAGAAAAAAACAACCTCAAAATGACTTCGTTTTTTTGTCCCAAGAATTAGTTTATTGCAAACTGTAATGCACATAGGCATGAAGGGACATGACCCCCTTAAAAATTTTACAAGGGGTTGGGTCCCTTTGTCTTTCTTAATTACATATTTCCTTCCCATTAAGTTAAATCCTTGTTAAAAATGATGGAATAATATATAAATATATTTAAACATTTACAATGATGATGACAAACATTAGTCCACTTGTGAACTTTTATTACGAATTAACAGTCTCTTCTTTCCCATACCAAAGTGTGCAAAGATCACTAAAAACTTCTGCCTAATTACCAGTTTTGAGTACTTTTCTGGGACTTACATTCTACGTTATTTTTCATAAGCATTTGCTATTAAGTTCATAGTATGATTATAAACATTCATTGTTATGATTTATCAGTATTTTTACAAAACGAAAGCAAATTTACTTTGTAAAAGCCTCTGTAACGAAAGACAAAGGCCCCAGAAGGTGCAGAAAAAAAGCAGTCATCATTTCAAAAGCATCTCATCCCGTCATAAGATTTAAAACTTCGCATTTGGTTGTGATGAATGTGAAGAAAATTGAGTTCTTTTTCATTGAAGTGAAAAAAGCAATGGACAAAACCACCATAAAATATACCAACCCTACTAGCAATTTTAAATTTGATATCCCTGAAAAACTATCGCTCATTATTGAAGTGTTTGTCAGCAAAATGCCTGAAACATTTTTACTTTCTTGCTACTGCTTGCACAGTATAGAGAAAGTATTGTATGGCTGCGGGGGAAAAAAGGGTGAATTTTCAACTGAAAATCTCTTATTGCTGGGCCCTGATGATGAAAAATTGAATAAATCTTGGGCCTGTATACATATAATAAATTACTTCCTCTAACACATTGTGTAGTCAGAATCCCTACTTTGTGACTCCTTGATCCTGAAAAATCGATTGATGATAAAACGTCAGTACGTCTGTCTGTGTGTCCACCTGTGGGCAATGCTAGCACTCAAAGCTGATTTTCTCCAAAATTGATATTCCTCAATCTGACTGATGTCGCAGCCTCTTGAATCTGAAACCGATATTTTAATTTGGAGTGTACTATACACAAAGCCCCTGGGACATTTTCATAATTTTCAAAAATGGCACCAAACGTTTTTAATTAAATTTTGTTGTCAGAGAGTGTAAAAGATGCTTAAGAGAATGGTGCAGGTTTCATGTATGTTAAAATGATTGAAATTTCAGAAGTTTTTTCTGCATCTTCCTACAAATACAATAATAAAGATAAGAGATTTTTTTCCTTATGAAATCTTTTCTTTGAAGACAGATTTTGAAATAAGGTCATAGACAATTTTTGGAAAATTTAAGTAGTTTTCATGTAATTTTGCATGAAATATAGGCAATTTTAATTTTTTGAAACAATTTTTTTTCTCAAAAAATAGCACCAAATTTTTTTATTAAATGTTCACATTGGATAGCATAAAGGTAACTTAAGAGAATTGTACAGGTGTCACTTTTGTTGAAATCCTTAATTTTTTGAAAATTGTAAAAATTCAAAATTTTTTGGACATGTTCCTACAATTACAATTAAGAAGATTTTTTTTTCTCAATGAAATACGTTCATCAAAAACAGACCTTCAAATAAGGTCATGTTAAAGATTTTGAAAAGGTGAGTATTTTTTGTGTAATTCATCAAATCTAGGGAAATTTTCTCTATAAGTAAGTCTCACTAGGTGTTTATTTGTGAAACCTGGCCTTAATGTAGCATTAAGAAATACACTTCTCTTTCTTTAAGAAGATTTGATTGCTGATTATGGTATTCAAAAATTGATAGCCTACTAAGATGTAACCAAAGCAAGCTTGTGTGAAATTATCCTGGCTTTCCTATATAATGTTTTGCAAATACTGTAACAGTTAAATTTATTCTTATTTGTTTCTTTTGTAGAAGTAAGAAATGAACCTTGTAAGTGACTATTGAAATAAATGCAAATATGCATCATAGCTGCTTAGTTTGAATTGGATTAGACTTTTTCAAATAATAGGTGAAGTGTTAGTAGTGCAGAAATTACAATGCTACGTATCCTTTGTCAATAAGTGAGAATGTATGTGCTGGTGAAGCACATCTAATTTAATGCAATAACTTCATCTTGATATGTATGAAAACTTCCAGAACTCATTTTCTTCAACTAGTGTCACCATGGATTCAATTTATGTTTATTGAACAGCAGTTCAGAGGCAAGATTTTCTTAATCATAAAGAAATTACTTACTGTCAAAATCTTTCAGACTTGCTTCTAATTCTTTCCATTTATACTCAGCTCCTGGAACATCCATTTTATTCACAGCAAGCATAATTGGTTTTTTTAAAAGATCTTCTTGATATAACTCCATTTCCTAGAAAATTATAAGGTTAATCGCACATCAACAGACCATTTTTTGGAACAGTAAGTGTGGCTGAAACAGATCATTATTAACTACAACATTCTACTTGGACTAATTAACTGAGTTGGCATTGAATTTTTAAGCAAATGCATACTTTTCTGTTTTGACAGAGATACTGGAAATTAATTATAAACACTTTCCATGCATTTACAATTTTACAGGAACTAGATTTTTAGTGCCTTATAGCCAAAATTCCTTTTGGATCATTAGTGCCTCAAACTGTCTCTTTGTTACTGATTTCATTTTCATATTTTTTATTACCTTGTCTATTTACAAGCTTTTTTTCATGGTAAAATCATCTCAAGAAGAGACAATTCTGTTATTTATGTGCTTGGAACATCATCACAAGCAGTTTCAGCACTTTTTAGGGATGGTGATTGTCTCACACTACAATCCTAAGTGTAGGTTTACTTTGAAGAAATATTCTTAAGTTGGGCATTTATGCTAACTTCAATCTGAGATGTCACAAAATTTGATCACCCATTCTACCAACTTACCACTTCCTATCTGCTAAGTGCAAGTGAGGTTTTATGTGAGAGGGCCATTTAAATTCTAGGATTCCAAAACTTAAAAATAATGAAAGCACTTTTCACATCAAATCCTGGATATTACCTTACAGACACAAGGCACATCCTTAACCAGACATATAAAGGACAAGCTAACCAGTCATCATTGCTATGAATAACATCAGGCACCTAAACAATGATTAAATTCAGCACTACACCAATTACAGAAAAAGATTACTCTAGTAGATACATGTGGGCTCGATCTCATCTGGGCAAACCTGTCAAAGAAAAATCACCTGACAATAGAAAAAGTAAAATCGATATGCACCTTCACAACTGGTATACAAACTCTCAAAAGATCCCTTCTATAATGAAAAATTTTGACTGCAGCTACTCTTGATGTTCATTTAAAATTACGAAGAAGCAATGCAAAATATCAGCAGGAAAAAGAAATTAATAAGAAAAGCAATTTACTCTACAGACACAATGACAATGTCCGACTGGAAACAAGTGCTATGTCCATTATTACAAGATGATAGGTGAAAAATGAAAAATGTTGCTGACTTGAGTTTTGCACTAGGGAGTAATAGATACCTGCTTTGTGCATACACACAGAGTTTGAAATTGCCCCCTTCATGAGCATAAGAAAGCCAAAAGGATGCGCTTGTGACTAGAAGATGACAAAGATCTGTGATATGTGAATAAACATGCAGAAACATTACTAGGAACTAAACCAAGTGTATAAATACAAACGAATACTAATACTAATGGAGTTCACAAATACGAACACACACTAATGTCCGTCCATTGGACGGACCTTGAATACTTATTATAAAAGCACTCTTATCTGCCATTGAATAAGCCAATTCAATTTTTTATTCAGCAAAGGCAAGTCATTTTTTGTTAACCATCGTCTAATCAAGTAAGCAAATATTTAACTTCAGCAAGATGTAGAAATTGTAACAACAACACTGGTTTCTGGTGAGAATGTATGCATTATGTATGCTACACTGTTCTTTGCTAACCAATTTTAATGTGACTCAATGTGTCATTTAAATTTTAGAGCCAACAAGAGTGCAAATAAAATTGCTTGAAGTTGAAAGAAAGAAAATAATTGTTTTGAAAAGTTATTTTCATCTCAAATCATACTACATATTTAAGAAATTATAACTCTTATTTTTGTGGACACCTAAAATAGGTTTAAAAGCCTACAAGAAGTTTTAGATATAAAATTCTGACAAAACAAAGGATTTTCAATTTTCAGAGATGAGAACAGTCTGAAAGAAGTCTGCAGTTAACTGATACATCTGAAAATCTAGCATTGTTTCGACAAAATAAAATTCTAGATGTTGTTATTCTGTTTTCTTCCCCACATCAATTTCCAGTACCTACCTCAAACTTTACTTCTCTTTGCAGCATGTGTGTTTCAAGATACCATTGTAGGCATGAAATATGTTCACATGTTATTTCACAGAATTTATAGAGAACTAGACACAACTCTAAAAGACTAATGAATAATTTTGTACAAAATGAGAAAGTCAATTTCATTCTCAGTGAAAATAAATTCTTGTCCTAACCTTATTCAAAAGCACTACTGTTTCTAGAGCTGAACGTTTTGGATGACGATAATTAAGCTGAAAACCGTTGACATCAACCACCATTAGGATCAATTTTGTTCTTTCAGCATGTTTTAAGAATTTGTGACCCAATCCCACATTTGCATGAGCTCCTTCAATAAGACCAGGAAGATCTGCCATCGTTATCTGCCTGAGATCACTGAACTCGAGAACTCCTACATTTGGTTCAATTGTAGTGACTGCAACAAATTTGACACAATTGATCAATATATAATTGTGAAAGATAAAAACACATTTTGAAGAAAAATGTAACTACCACTCAGTACTCACAAGGATATGAAGCTACCTTAGGTCTTGCTCTTGAGATTGCCTTAAGAAGGGATGACTTTCCAGCATTGGGAAATCCCACTAATCCCACATCAGCAATTAATTTAAGATCCAAAATGATAGTACCTGCTTCCCCTCTGAGGCCAGTGAACTGAGTCGCAGGAGATCCACCTGGCCCACCTTTGGCCACCAGTATTTTAGCCTGGTCTTCATTCAAATCACCTGGACATGGGAATTAACAACACATTACATCAATTACAGCCATATGTCATATGACCAAAGTTTCAAATTATTGTATTATACCTATCACTCGACCATACTCGTCAAATACAGAAACACCAACTGGAACTTTAATTACAATATCATTCCCAGGTTCTCCCAAGAGTTTCTTATTTTCACTATGTCCTCCACTACCAGCAGCAATACGTTTTGTTGGGAGTTTTGATAAAACTGTCTTCAATTTCAAATCTGAAAAAAGTCATGATCAGAACATCACTTACCACATTATACTGGAAAGAAAATACCAGAGATCTTGAAGAATACCTCTCTCAGCAACAAAGTACACATCTCCTCCTTTCCCACCAATTCCACCATACTTTGGCAATCCATTTCCTCCTGTACCTCCTCTTACATGCAATCGCAATGAATCAATGAAGGTTCTTTTCGAAACCCTTTTGGATCCCTGCTGTAAGAAAATGTCAACATTGAAATCATGGGGGCACATTCGAACAAGAGTGAATAATTATCACAAATTCTACCTTTATTACATTAACTGCATTCACTATTTTGCCAATTAACACCATGATTTTTCACTGGCAATTATTATAATTTTGGCATCCTTTGGTAAAATTGATTTTTTAACTATTTTATATGAAACTTCAATGTACAGAGGCAAAATTCGCACAACTAGCCTTAACGGGCATTTAAAACTTTGTCTCCTTCGTTAACACCGGTTATGTTGTTGTTTGTTGTTTTCAATTAAAACTTTGATATCACGAAAATATGTCAAATTGGTTATTTTCTTTCGTGGGGTGATGGGGTGGTGGGGTGATCCTGAAGCACACATGGGAAACATATTACAATATACTCATATTTAAACAGAGTGGCACTCCAAGATCACGAGCTGGAAGGAAACGGCCACACTGTTAGCGAATCAGAAGCTCCAATACCGAAAATTAAAATTACGAAGCTCTCAATGGGATGACAGAGTTTCATCCGGCTCGTGAGCATAAAGTGCGGATCACTTTAAATTTGAGTCTAATATATTGGTCTCGGGAGGGAACTTTTGCGCAATATTTATAGATTATTGCAAAGCTTTCGACGGGATAAAAAGATCAAGACTATTATAGAAACTAGAAGAAAATATGAAGAGAAATATCTACTACCAGTACTACAGAACATACTGAAGGCAAACTTCGTGATCATAGATGACAATGTACAAAAGTCAAAGAAAATCACACAAACAAATGGTGTACCGCAAGGAGACTGTCTCCGTCTCTTGCTCTTTAACATACAGTCACTCATAAAACTATTCGGACACCTGCTAATTTCAAGAACAGTTGCCCAAATTTTTTAAACAAATCATTATTTTTTTAATTCAGAATAATTTAGGCAAATCGGAGTTAGCAGCAAAATAACGAAAACGACTTCTTAAAAAGAAGCTCTACAAAATAAAATGACCTTTTAATCATCAGATATACAAATCAGTGTGCCTCAAAACTATTCGGACAGAGCGGGACTGAAGTGAAATATTAGTCCTTTAAATATAGAAAGAAACCATTGAAATCAATAAACGTTGAATGCTGGTCATCCACGAGCCAGCGACAGTTTGCTCTTGTCACCGAAGGGTTTGGATCCTGGGAACCACCGCGAAGTAACATGTGTCGCAGAGGGATAGACGGCACTTTCGAACGTCAGCTGGTTGTATTTCACCAAACGAAAAGCTGTCGAAATGAAGAGCTGCCGAAGAAATGCTTCTATGTTAATGATGAAGAAGAGTACAGTATATTATAAGACGGTTCGATAAGGAAAACAGAATCGAGCGACACCCTCGAGGAAGGCGCCCAAAGTAATTTTCTAATAGAGAAGAAAACTGGATTCTAAGGAAGGTGAAAATAAATCTTCGTGTAAGTGGTCCTGAAATAGACGTACATGTAGAAAATGAATTGGGGAAGAAAGCTGGCCTAGCAACTGTAAGAAGGGTTCTGAGAAGAGCAAATTTTCATGCTCTTTTCTCAAAAAGAAAACATATCACAAGTAAAATTAATGATAGAAAACGACTACAGTTCGCAAAAGAACACAAAGGGAAGGATGAAGAATGGCGGAATCGCGTAATTTTTGCGGACAAATCCAAATTCAACATTTCTCGGTTAGACGGGTGAATAAGGATCTGGCGCAAACCAAAAGGGGAGTTGAAACAGTGCAATCTGCAAGCCATTGTAAAACACGGTGGCCGACATCTCATGGTGTGGGGCTGCATGTCGGCGAATACTTGGTACTATTTTTTTAAGCAAGATTAAATTTTGTTGCGTCGTCGTTTATGCAACGCGTATTTTTAACCCTTGTTGGGCGTTGAGCGCTTTTCCTGGAGTAATCCTTCGTTACTAAATGGAAGAAATTACTATATCTTAGTCAAATCTCGTCACGTCGCAGTCAGTCAGTGCCTTTTATCCCTTCGGACAAGGGCGTCGCCGTTAGATCCCGCGGTTCCTCCCCTTACGGTCACCCAACCCGGAACCCGCGCGTCTCATTTCTATTCATAGAGCAGACAATGAACGAAGAGTATTACCTTAACATCTTTGAAAAAATTTGAAAGAAAAAGCTGGATAAATGGATTGCTTCGCAATTTTGTTTTATCAAGATAATGACCCGAAGCATACATCACAAATAATGCAGCTTTGGTTATTATACAAATGCCCAAAAAGGCTTCATCCACCTCCCCCATCACCTGATCTTAACTTGATTGAAAATCTGTGGCATTTACTGGGAATGGCAATCAGAAAATCCCCAATTAGATCAAAGCAGCATCTGAAGGAGGTAATGCAGAATGGAAAAATATATCTGCTGAATATACAAAAAATTGTTCAAAGTATGCCGAGAAGATTAAAAGATAGAATTAAGAATAAAGGATTGGCCACAAAATATTGAATGTTGTTATTTTAAGTACTTTTGTATATTTGGTTTTAAATAACCCAAGTGTCCGAATAGTTTTGAGGCGAGCATTTTCAGTTCCTAATGTATTTAGTTCTTAATTTATGTGTTTAAAACGTACGTCTGAACAAGGACATATTTGTTTATGTTATTCTGGGATTGTATTTTTAAAGTAATATACGAATTGTGATTTTAAAATTATGAGTTTAAAAAAATCATTGTAAATAGCAGAAAATTGCGGATATCTGAATAGTTTTGGGAGTGATTGTAGCTACAATCGATGTCGCGGAAATATTGCTAGGTCTACAAGTATCATTATATGCATATTTCCACCATGATGCATAGCATATGCAGATGATATGGTAATTACTGCAAAGATCATTGACTCCTTACAAGAAATGTGTCAATGTCTTGATCACATGGGCTACTGAAAATGAATTGGTGATAAACGCTGAGAAGATTGCCACAATGATTTTTAGAAAGGGAGGTAAAATTGCACGAAACGGATATATAAAAGCAGAACATGACATAATAAAATGTGTATGGTCGTTCAGGTATCTAACCTTGGGATAGCTTTCCAAACTCCTGGAACCACGTTCAGTACACATGGTAAAGAGAGAACTGCTTTGGCATTGAGAGCCACGAAAGAAATAAAAACCCTTAACCGGTTATCCCTAAACACAGTGATGCAACTTTTTAATGCAAAGATCGTCCCTGGACTGTTATTTGGAATGGAGGTCTTCTGCGAACATTTAAAGAAAAATGATCTAAAACTATGGGAAAATGTAAACGCAACATTTTTGAAGAGAATACAATCGCTTTCAAGTTTCACTTCCTCGAGGCTAGTCTATGAATTGCCGAAAAAAACATTCTTCATAGAAGATTTGCGAATTCAATTTTTGTTACCATCCACCGCAGCTTCTGAACAGATTCTGAAAGAAAAAAAGCCAAAAACGCGTCATCTGGGAAGACTTCTACTGCGTGCCCACTATGATTAATAGAAATTGGACGGGTCCAAATAAAGAACTGAGACATCGATTTGCGGTGCGTAGGTTTCATAATAAAATGTGTGCAACAAATCTGTTTCATGAACCAAATAACTGCGTGTGCGAGCGCTGTGGTTAACAATGTACAAGACTTCACCTAAACAGGTGCTATGAAATGACTACGGCATGGACACAACTAAGTGTGCAAACATAGAACTAACCTCATATGCACGATTGTGCGCATTCTATTATTATTATTATTATTATTATTATTATTATTATTATTATTATTATTATTATTATTATTATTATTATTATTATTATTTTCTTTTTCATTAAGAATTAAGGACCATTCATCTATTCATACGACTCAGATTCTGGCAAATACAACTGGTTATGACAGATCTGAGGAAAGACGGAGAAGAAATTCATCTTTATCCGTCGTTCAATTTAAGAATTTTCGCACGATATAGCAACTCTGTAGGATTAAAGCTTTTTGGATGGTTATGCAGATACCTTTTGATAATCTTATTTTTGTAAGATCTGAAGAAAATCGGTCCGTCACCACTCCTGTGGCTGAAATGATTATTGGCAGACCAGTTGCCAAACATGTTGGATTTCTGCTGCCAAATTCTGGTATTTAGAAATCGTCTCTGATTCTATCATATTTAGATTGTTTGTTAGTGGACAGCTTATATCTATAATTATTGAATACTTTTCTGTTTTATTGATAACTACTTTGTCCGGGCGATTATAATCCAGTGACAATTGGTCTATCCCAGTAGAGTACTATTTCACTATTTTCTATAACTGGTGAAGGTGAGTATTTGTAAAATGGCGGAGGGTTCTCAAATAGTCTGTAATTTGATACCAATTGTCTATTATTTTAGCTACTTGATTGTGCTTCCCTAGTTATGTAGTGCTAGGCAGAACTGGGCATCCTGTAATCACATGGTCTGTGGTCTCATTTGGTTGATTACACATTCTATAGACATATTTTATACTACTCTTCAGTATGTGTTTATCATAATCGCGTGTTTTTATTACCCCATCTTGAATTGCTATTTTAAATTCTTCAGTTTCAGGAAATGAATATCCCATTTTTAACCACAGGAGAGAAGTGACTTTATCAACTAATCTATATATTTAAAAAAAATAAGGTATTCTGCCATGGCTTCGTTTAGAGCTTTTACTGAACCGATTGTAGTATTTTTTCCTTTAAATGAAAGAACGTGATCTCTAGATGTGTTATCAGATACTGTTAGTGTTGATTCACCAACATTTACGGTGTAAATTAATTAAATCATTCTTTAATAGTACGCTTATCAATAGTCAATTGGTTTCTTCCAAAGCCGCTTCATGGTGGCGCTGCTTGATGTTTTGTTTTGATTGGTAAGATTTGTTCACAATTCGTCAAGGTTTTGTTTCAGTGTAATAATTGCGTTGTGGCGTTGATAGTTGGCATGTATTTGCTTTTGGGTTAATTTTGTAGAGAACATTCGGACAGTGGGTTTTGTTCGGTTGTACTTAAGTAGTGAAGTTGTACATAGGTTATGTCGATCGTTGCCCACGCGCCCTAAAAGACGCAAACGTACAGTAAGTGGACGCAGGGAAAGAGAAAGTCAGTGTAGAAGTCGTATTAGTGAGGTCATTTCGTTCTCTGTTGGTTCGTTGTCTATGAAATGTCAGTTTTGTTCTGCTTTGCACTTCCCATGTGAGGGAAATTCTGCAAACGAGTTTACTCTGTGTTGCTTAAATGGGAGAATAAGATTACCTTCGAGCAATATGCCAGAAGAAATTAAAGTTGTTTATAGATGATGACACATCAAAGAACTTTAGAAATAATATTCGTCAGTATAATAGTGCTCTTTCTTTTGTGTTATTTGGTGCCGATATTGCATTGCCACCTGATCATGGGCCATACATGTTCAAAATTTTGGAAACTCCACATCACAAAATATCTTCGTTATACCCTGAAGATCCAAACAACGCAACATATTGTGAACATTAGTATGGGCACAGTATTTTACATTTATTCAGATCTCACCGTCAAATTTTGACGGGTTCTCACTAGTGGGTTATTTAAGAGATTAGGATATTTTCCATGAAGGGTCTTGTTCTTCCAATCTGTCTGCATGTTACTTATCTAGGAAACAATTTCAGCGTTTGCTTCAGTCTTCTGGAGATTTAGAGCTGAATAGTTTGCATCTATAGCAACTACATTCTTCAGTAACATACTATCCGAGACATGAAAGTACATTCGCATTTTATTTTCTTGTGACATGCAAAGATTAAAGTTATTAAGCAGACCTCTACCTCCTTGATTCCTTCAACTCAACAGATAGTGGCTGGTATTTTCGTTTTTTCGCAGCAACAGTTGACACTAGATTGTCGTCTGTAGGAACCGAGACATCAATAACCATAGCTGTTCTCACTATTTTATCAAATAAAACTATGTCTGGCCTGTTTGCTTCAACGGTCCTGTCAGTTATAATTGTGTTGTCTCACAGAATTCGTGCTAGATCATTACTGATAACTTGCTCAGGCTTACACTTATAATACGGCTGCTTTTGTTCTACTAGTTGATATCTCTTTGCAAGTGCCTGAATTAATTACTTTGGCTACATTATTATGTCGCTGCAAGTATTCACCTTGTGCCAAAGATGGACATACATTGCATATACGGATAATTGGTAAATTTACATAATCGGCATTTGCTATCTTGCCCATTATATATTTTTGATATGCTCTGTTTTAATAACTTGGTCTTGTATGGAGAACAGGATCCCTCTATTTCATCATACAGACCCGCCGTTCGCAGCCATTCTGTAGACCATTTCAGATCAACATCCTCTGAATTCAACGTTGCTATAAACCTGTCATGCAGTTCTTTTGTCTTCCAAGCATTAATTCGGTATTGAGCTGTCAAGTTCAGGAAATCTCTGTTATCTTGGGCTAGACTTAATGCGCTGATAATTTTATCCCGAGAGAAAATTGCTTGATGAAGTGGAGTATCAACTGACAGAAAATAGTGACGTAATTTCTCTTCTTGCTGACGACATAGTGCTTCCAAAGTCTTCTGCCTGCATTATTTCGAGATAGATATAATCTCTGTATTGAACTATGTGGATGATGGAGACGATATTTGGTAAGCACAGTTCTCAATTTTCTGTCGAAAGCTTGTAAAGAGGTATCCGTCCATTTTATCATTCCGAAGGTATAAGTTGGTACAGGAAGAGCCCATGTATTAATTGCAGACATTTTATTTCTTGAGCTGATGTTCGTCTCAAAAAAATTTATTTACTCTGGATAGTACCTTCTTTTGAATCCTATTTCTGATATTCGTGTCAGATATTTCCAACAACTGCACCATCCCCAGATATTTATACGAGTCTTCATTGTCTAGGCATTGTATGATGGCGTCACCTGAGAGTTGTAATTCGCTGTCCTCATGTTGGACTTTACCACGTTTGACATTTAATATCGAACATTTATTGAAGTCAAATTCCATGCAGATATCTACTGAATTGCTGCACCATGGCAAGTTCACTTTGCAATTGGGCTTTATTACTTGCGTAGAGTTTGAGGTTGTCCGTGTAAAACTGATGTGATTCGCGAACATCTGGATTTCTTTTTATGCAGTACCCATATCCGACTCTCAAAACATTCTGCTTAGCGGGATAAGGGAGATGCAGTACCACAGGGGACTAAAACTGCCACCCTGAAACATACCTCGCCGGAACTCAATTTCCCTGGCCTGATACGAATAACTGCCCTGTTTAAAGTGTATAGCAGTCTTCAATTCGGACATACACTTAGAGAGGAAATTCAATAAAGCTGGGTCAATTTTAGAAATCTCTAGGATGCGCAGAAGCCACGTGTGAGGTACAGAGTCAAATGTCTTTTTATAGTCCACCCATCCCACAGATCATGTGACACTTGATGACTTGTGTAACTACACTATCTATAATCAATAATTCTTTGCAACCCTTAGTTCCTTTTCGACAGCCAATTTACTCAGGAGGTAATAGATTTTGATTTATTAGATGATCATTAATTTTCGAAGAAACCACAGTAGTTAACATATGTGATTGGCCGATAATTTTGTGGTTGAAGACTGTCACCTGGTTTAGCATACATACACGAATTACCTGTTAATATATATTTGGGGGAATGTGACTGGACCTCGCAAAGCAGCATTAAACAATCTAGCCAGGTGTAGATGAAAAGTAGTAAAGTATTTCCACCAAACATTTTGAATGCCATCTGGTTCAGGTCACTTCCAGCACGTCTTTTTGGTGATTGCTCTAAAATCAGCTTCAGTTATCATAACTGTTGGCATTTCATTTATATCCTGGCAATATTTTACTTCTCTATGAAGCCAATATGCCTGATCATTGTGATAGTGAGGTACAGATCAGATTTCAGACCAGAAATTAACCACATCATTTTCATTTGAGGTTTGATATTGCCGCTCTCCTCCATCACCAGCCTCCAGTTGTCTATAAAATGTCTTTTGATCGGCTACAAAAATTGATTCCTGATGTCTTTTTGAGAAGAAGTACGGCATCTAGATCTCCTCCGAGACGAACAATTTGAACTCAGAGCGGTTCACGGGTCCGAGGTGCATCGAGATCGGCCTCTCTCTCTCTCCCTCTCTCTCTCTCTCTCTCATGAATAAAGATCCTGCCTATCCCGGTCGGCCTTCGACACGATGTGGCACTCTCTCATTGAGTCAGCAATAAGCGATTGCTACACCAGAATGATCGGTAGTTTTCTCACAGAGAGATCGTTCAGTGTGAGTTGATGACGTACAATCATCTTTAAGTCGCGCTGAGGCGAAGGTTCCACAGGGGACCGTGCTTTCTCTCACCCTCTTCGGATTGTACGTCAATGACGCACTCCTGTTAACGGAAATCCAGCGTTGCGGACATCTGATGTTCGCGGATGATTTTGCGTACTACTCAAAGTCGGCGAACAGCAGGCAAGCAGGAAGATATTCGAGTGAAAGCCTCGCCGCCCTTCCCACCTGGCTACACCAGAGACGCCTGGCCATAATATTTGCAAAATGAGAGACCATTAACTTATTCCGTGAGATAGCAGACCCCGAGGAAACGGTGTTGCTGGCGGACTCTCACCTCCCCTGGCCTCCAAGCGCGAAGTACCTTGGCGTGACTAGATGTAACCTCTACTGGCACAAGCATGCCGGGTACTTTCGTCGCAAAATTCTTGCAGGGACCTTCTTTCCATGTCTCCTCCTCAGCTGCCCGGATAGGTCTTTTCCCCAGAAGCGTCACCTCTTCACCACCTGCATACGCAGCTTATGGAGGTATGCCTGCAAAACCTTCACGGCTTCATGCCGGTGTCGACCTACGCCCGATTTGGGTAGCCGATTACCGAGCCACAGCATAAAATGTATACAGAATGGAAACTCCTTGCAATCTTCGCGCTAAATTCATGCTGTGTACGCCATATTGAAACCGATTATACTGGCTCAAGGCCTCTTGAGTCACCTACACTAAAGTGCAGTGATTGTATTGGCTGGTCGCTGCAGTTGCTGTGTTCTCATTGAACGGCATGTGCTTTTAGCAGTTTTTAGTTCGTTAATTTTGTATACTACTGGTTGTTGTTCATGGTTAAATCTTTCGATGTGAATATTAAATTTGTAAATATTTCTTTGAGTGGTAGTAATAAGAATGGTGTACGACGATGTATTTATCATTTCCTGCTCATTGGTTTCCATATTATTTTCTGTTCTATTAGTCCACCTAGGTTCCTCATTGAAATACATTTACACTTTTTCTCACTACTAGCGTGCAATATAATTGACTCTTTTCTTAAAGCTTCAATAGTGAAACACGTTTAATGGAGGTAGAATTTTTCTGTCTATTCCTATGTGCAGGTATTATGATTACTTGGTTTCACCGGTTATGGCGACCGGTGCAACCTTACCATCTCTCGTAGGGCAAAGGAATCGCCGTCAAGTTTCCTTTCTGTATACTTTCTGTTCTGTGACGAAGCGGTACGCTCCGCAACCCAGTCGCATCTTCCTCCCCCTCCATCCAATTGCCACCATAGGAACAATGGGGCCCTGGGCGTAAGCCATTAGCTGCCGGAGGAGATACGCCGAAGAGCACACAAGGTGCTCAGGCAGACGCCAGGGCAGCAAGTTCCGCGACTCCTGCACGGAGGCGGCCGGGTGGTGAACTGTGTGGCCCGTCGGATCTTCTTCGCCCCGGAGATCCTAAACACGATGCCTTCACGTTCCGGGTGTTGCCGCCGTAGCTTCTCGCAGAGCTCTGCCAACAGCAGTGTGGCAGCGCTTGCGGGACGAGTGAGGCACCGGCGCGGCGGCCGGAGACGAAGCGGGGCCCGTGAAGCCGCTGATTATCGTTGCCAGGGCACATAATGCCTAGCCGCCTCTGCCACTTCGCGCAAAGTCGGCGCCGTGGCGCATTGTGAATGTGAATAGTTACCTGTGAAACGTGCGCGAGATAGCATGACTGTCTAAACATTTAAACATTTTCCTGACATTCTTAGATGTTTCGCCTGCAAACGAATAATATAGATTTCCCACGATTTTACAATAGTATAAACAACCCACTAAAATGGACATAATTCTCACAATAAATAAGTTGTCATTTACTTGCATTGCCTAAACGGGTTGAACAAACACATCATAATATGAACTACTAAAATTTTGTGGATCTTCAAGACTTTATTTGTGTAGAAGCTAAGCCGTCATTACGGCTTTATTTATGTAAAAGCTAAGTCCAAATAGTATGTAGCTCAATAAATCAATTGCTTACTTCTGCCCATTAAAACTTGGCAAGCAAAAAATATTGAAAGTACATTTGATAAAAAATGTTAACATTCAAATCATTAGGAATAACAAGTAATATTTTAATGTGCATTGATTATTGAAATTCTAACATCAAAATTTGAATTCCAGGAAACTACAAACATTAAAAAATGATCAAAACTGTAATATTTATTGATTTTTAAAAAATAACACGTATTTATTATAATTAACACATTAAAAAATTAAAAAGTTTTAATTATATCAAATTCTGGTTCCCTTGGTGTTGAAAGTTCCTCCATTCCCGGGAAAAATTACTAACTTTTTGGGACTGTGTTTATAAACATTCTGGATTTTCCCGAACGATTATCAAAGTTTAATGTGACTAATATTTCTCTCAATGACAATAATTAATACAATTTTCTAAAATAAATGTTTAAAAAGCCGACAATTTATGAAAGTGTACGAAAGGATTCACTTCAACTCGAATAGCACATGGGCCCGCCGAATTTCATTGCCACTTTCCGTATCCGATGAAGGGCATGTGGGTCCAAATGTTTCATACATTTGGATCATTTTATTTTAAAGTAGCACCATAGCGTCATTGCTAAGGTCAAGATAATATTTACTTCGAACCATTTTCAAAAAGGTAGTGACTTGACGAATATCTGATAGAATACTGCTTCGTTGAATCAAATTTGTGAACGAGTTGCCTAACCAGAACCTAAAAAACTGAGAGAAAGCAAATATCATTGTAAATAACAAATGTGATACGAAACAAACAACCTTGGCAACCGTAATATAAGTCAAAAACTTACTAATTCTGTGGAAAACGCGTAGACGCACACCAGAACTTGCCAGCCCACAGTTTCCGCCAAACGTTTTGAAGTCATTCTGGACATTCTATTCGTCGTAGATTTGAATCGGAGTGAATTACATACACACACGCACGCACGCGCGCGCGCGCGCACACCACACACACACGCGCGCGCACAGATACTCGGCCACAATCTTCCTCAATTACGTTGGCACATTAAATCTGCGGAGAGCTTGGTGAATATTACTCCACCTGGCCGAGTTGAATGCATTTTTAATATCCAACGTAACGACAGCACAGTACTGTTTTGGGCCTCTCTATCTACTTCCTCCAATTACTTGTCGGGCGGTGTTAATGACAAGCTGGACTGCGTCAACAGTCGAGCGGGCTCTGCGGAAACCATACTGATTTTCCGAAAGGCCTCCTCCCTCCTCCACAGCTTTTTCCAGTCTGGTACTAATAATTCTCTCCAGAACCTTGCCAGCTGTGTTAAGCATACACAATGGCCGGTATGATGATGGATCTTCGGGAGATTTATTCCCCTTAGGGAGGAGCACCAAGCGCTTTTTTTCCATCTTTCTGGATACACCCCTTCCCTCAAGCAATAATAATAAAGATTCACAAAGATGTCGGTGTGAGCGAGTATCGCAGTCTTGAGGGCAATATTGGGAATGTTATCCGGTCCGGGAGACATTGTGTTGCCGATTCTGCTGATTGCGTGTAGAATTTCTTCTTGCGTGACTGGAGGAATTATTTCTAGCTCAGATAACGCTATATTAACTGAGTCACCGGGGTGGATCGGGAAT
The DNA here is from genome assembly GCA_011170035.1 of Teleogryllus occipitalis. NCBI lineage: Eukaryota > Metazoa > Arthropoda > Insecta > Orthoptera > Gryllidae > Teleogryllus > Teleogryllus occipitalis. Next base: position 63,950 of record BLKR01000421.1, read on the forward strand.
AGGGCTGTCACAAATCTGAGCAGCAATTTGGGGCAAGTTGGAGAACGTAGGTGCCGCTGTCTTAACCTACACATGACCGTCTTGTACGGCCTACCCCATGGATCCTTTTCCACCTCGTCACACAGGCTTTTTGCGCATAAGCGTTTGCTCTTGCGGATTTCTATCTTCAACTGGCTTCAAGCGAATTTGTATTGCTCTTGCAATTGAGGAAAGTTGTCTCTGCCACGAGCTCTCTGGTACTGTCTTCTGGCTCGAAGGCACCTTCGTCGTAATTGGGCGATTTCCTCATTCCACCAGTAAACTGGTGAACGTCGAGAGATTGCGCCCCGTCTAGACATAGCCGCATCACAGGCTTTGGTTACCCATTTGATCAACTGCCCAGCTTTGTCATCTGCGGTACCTGTTGGCACTATCTTCTCCAAACATTGTCGGAAAAGTTCTTCGTCGAACGTTTTTGTTTTCCACCCAGCTGGCTGACATTTCGGCGCAAAATTATCCCTCCGCTGATTTTTCACCTCGTACAAAAGTGCCTGGTGGTCACTATGGGTATAGTGTTCACTTACTCTCCAGGACACTCCCATTCTCAAAAGATAATCTGACATGAACGTCAGATCCACAACAGATCCCACTCCCCCTCTGCGGAAGGTGTGTATGTCTCCTGTGTTGGCGAGTTCTACATTCAGAAGGGAGAGGGATGCCAGAACTGCTCGACCTCGCTCATTAGTGGCCGAACTACCCCACTCAACCGCCCCGGCGTTGAAGTCTGTGTGTGTGTGGGTCTGTGTGTGTGTGGGTCTGTGTGTGTGTCTGTGTGTGTCTGTGTGTGTCTGTGTGTCTGTGTGTGTCTGTGTGTGTGTCAGTGTGTGTGTCAGTGTGTGTGCCAGTGTGTGTGCCAGTGTGTGTGTCAGTGTGTGTCAGTGTGTGTCAGTGTGTGTGTCAGTGTGTGTGTCAGTGTGTGTGTCAGTGTGTGTGTCAGTGTGTGTGTCAGTGTGTGTGTGTCAGAGTGTGTGTCAGTGTGTGTGTCAGTGTGTGTGTCTGTGTGTGTGTCTGTGTGTGTGTCTGTGTGTGTGTCTGTGTGTGTCTGTGTTTTTTTACGAGGGTAGGTGGAAATCTTCAAAAGACACCATGCGGCCCGTACTACATGATAGTTTGAGATTTTTACCCACTAAAACCAACCTCCCTTCTCCTCCATTCTCCCCGCGGAACCGCCGTTAGGCATTACATCACGGGGAGTGGATTAGAGTGGCCTAGTCACCAGCCACTTCTCTTCGCCAAAACGTAGGAAGGATCAAACGAGGACGACTTCCCTTCTTTCCATTTCTATTCTCCTCAGCTCAGCTATTATGGTCTGCGCATATGCGCTCACCGCATCCCAGTTGGTTTCTTAGGCGAGCATGCACCCAACCATTGCTTCGGGTGTCAGCGGTTCGATCCCGAGTATACTCATAACGTGCCGTCGCTGCACATGGTATCGCGGGCACTGGAAGAACACATGCTCGGCGTTTTCGACAGCAGGTTCACATAGTGGACAGAATGGGGTATCCCCCAGCTTGAACCTGTGGAGATATGCCAGAAAACATCCATGTCCAGTTATGAGTGGGGTGCTGGCGTCTGAATAGACGCCGGGACACGTCGGCGGCGGCGGCGGTGCGAGCGGCGGCCCGGTCTGGTCACGGCCGTTGCCTGTCCTTCGGTCCTCGCCCGTCCGTGGCTGAGCGGCGGATCAGTTGAATGCTCGCGATATGCGACGCGTGGCCCAAAAACTTGGCCCAACTTAGCGGCATACAGCGGCGCGGTGAAGGCGGCTCGGTCTTTACCGTCTATAGAAGCCCTCGACTGACTACGGCCCTAGTCGGTGAGGCAAACGCGCTTCCCCGAGGCTATTCTCTCGATGTGCTCGCCTACGCTGCTCGTAACAGAAGACGTATGTTCGCTACCGCTGCTCGTAACAGAAAGATGTCTGTTCGCTACCGCTGCTCGTAACAGAAGGACCCTAGCTTCTCCTCTTCGGAGCTCACTGCCTCGATGGGGTCACATGACCGCGTCCACGCGACGTTCGCACTCATTGGCCTGCGACATCACGCGACACGGAGCGGCCAATCGTGGTGGCACCGACTCGGCAGTCTGGTGTTTCGAAGCAGCGTCTTCACCGGAATTTGCTTCACGTCACGAATTCGCCAACGCTCTGCGCGGAGGGTGGAAATCCCACCGACGTCACGGGCGCGCCCCTTCACCAGATTCCGAGACAAAGGAAAGCTCCGGTCGCCCACGTCGGCGACGCCAAGTAACGGGAAAATGTACCTATTCCTGCCGCTCTTGCGGCGAGCCTCCGCTACGCGCTTCAACAGGCGTTTGAAAATATAATTTCATATTAATTTTAATTCATCGCTGCCATACATGGGCGACTGTCCCATTACATATTGTATAAAAAAATGTTTCTCAACTCGGGACCTTGAAGGGACTTACTGTTTTAAGCTGAGTATAACATGCGCAAGTTCATGCACGGGTACGGTAGTAGGTAGATCCGGAGTAATAGTTATAGATGTCATAACGTAATTGATGATTCATAATCATAAAAATAAATGAAAATACTTGTATCTATTCTGAAACATAATTACCAGTTTTTATAATTCTAAAGATGACAAAAATATATAGGTTTAAGGTCCTGTGTGATAGTAACACGTAGTATAAAACTTATTTGTTCAGGTAAATCAATTCATCATACAACTGATACAATAGAAAACTAATGATCCACCAACATTACATTATGTGTAAATAATAAATTGACAATGCACTGAGCCACATAACAAAACAATATTAGCATCATTGTTTTATCTCAAGTGATAGAGATTATGGATCCTGAAATATGAATAATAGAAACCAAAGACTCCCAGATATTATTTGCTTAGACAAAAATATTTTAGACCAATTAATTTTTTCTTATTTTTTAGAAATATATGAATGAACTCATTCATTGGGAGCAATTGATATGCAAAACAACTTTACCGATTAGTCTTAATATGTAAATGATCATTCCTAAATTACATATCACTGCACAGAAATTCATTCCATATTGAAGAAAAACTTTTACTGGATTTACAAAATCATAAATTACTTTCTATTTTTACAATTTGTGCAGGAAAGCTGAATAATGGAAACCAAGAACTCCCAGATTTATTTATTTGCTCAGACAAACTTTTTGTTAGATAAATTAATTTATGCCTATTTTTTATAGAAAAGTATGGATGAATTCAATTATTGGGAGCAATGGATATGCAAAACTAAAGCACATATTAGTCTTAATAAATAAATGATCATTCTATAATTATCATCCACTGCACTAAACTTCTTCACATATAGAAGAAAAAAGTACAACAGCAATTGATATGCAAACAGCTCTACAGATTAGTCTTAATATGTAAATGGTCATTCCGAAAATATATACCACTGCACAAAACTCCTTCAAATGTTGAAGAAAAACGTTTACTGGGTGGACTGAAGACAAATAAACATTTTCCATTGGACCAATTTTAACGTGAGAGTTGAATAATAGAAACCAAGAGCTCCCAGATTTATATATTTGCTCAAACTTTTTTAGATAAATTAAGTTTTTCTTATATTTTATGGAACAATATGGATGAAATCATTCATTGGCAGCCATTGATATGCAAAACAATAGCGCAGATTAGTCTTAATATGTAAATGAAGTTATTGAAGAAAAACTTTTACTGGGTGGGCTGAAAACATACAAACATTTTTCATTTTACCAATATGAACATGAATACTGAAAAATAGAAACAAAGGACTCCCAGATTTGCTTAGACAAAATATTTTTAGATAAATTAATCTTTTCCAATTATTTATTGAAAAATATATATAAATTCATTCATTCATTCATTCATTCATTCGGAGCCAGTGACATGCAAAGCTAAATTTCTAAATTTCTTCGCATGTAGAAGAAAAAAGTACAACTGCAATTAATATGACAAACAACAGTACAGATTAGTCTTAATATGTAAATGATCATTCCTAAATTACACACCACTGTTCAAACTGCCTTCGCCTATTGAAGAAAAAAATTTACTGAATGGTCTGAGAAATATACACATTTTCCATTTTACCATTTTGAACCTAAGAACTGTGTAAATAGTGAAACTGAGAGTCCTAATGAACGGCTGCCGTACTACTTAGAGAATTATTCACATTTCTCCCCTTCTTGCAGTATTGTTTTCAATGGGGCGAGTAAGTACTTCAGGAAGTCGATCTTCCCGCTGCGATTTGTAATATGTTTTGACAATTGTGACAGTCGTTTAGTCAAACAATTCAGTTGTCACAAATTTCTGTAAAAGAAGACGTTTAGATTGTATGCGATATGTATATATTGTACATTGTGCATTAATATATATATATATATATATATATATATATATATATATATATATATATCTTACTTTGCATGTACAGACCTCCAACAAAGCGAGCTTTAGATTATTTCAATTTCTTAGAAAATCTAGAGATAACTCTGAACAAAATTAGTAATCTCTGTTCAATCCATTGTTGTATATGGATATTTCAATATTGATTTTCTGAGCGAATCCCACGAAAAAGAGCAGTTTCTCAATTTAATTCATTCTTTTAATTTAGATATTACAGTGAACGTACCTACACGGAATACTCTTAAATCACAAACAGCAATAGATCAAATAATAGTTAACAAAACCTCAACTAGATTTGAAATAATAACGAATCATCTAGGTTACAGTGACCACGATGCACAAATTCTTACAATTACTAATAACATAAATACTGACACAATAAATAAAACACGCATGTGCAGAGCACGCATGTCATTTACTAAAGATAACATAAAATTATTTACGGACTACTCGCTGAAGGAACCATGGGAGGCAGTTTATAATTTTATTAACACAAATGAAAAATATAATTTATTTTTCTCAAAGCTTTCATTTCACTTAAACGCGTGCTTTCCTATTAAAAAGAAAATTAAACATTACACGAAAAAGTAATACTTGGATCACACAAGGAATTAGAACATCGTGTAAAAACATACACTCTACTTTATTTCTAAACATCATAACGTATTACCCGGTTTCCAAGTCTAATTTCGAGAATATAAAAGAATTTTAAGAAAAATAAAAAAGGCAAAAATAATGAAAAATGAGGATATTTTGAACGCTAGAAACAAAACTAAAACAATGTGGAATATCGTAAAAAATACGACCACGTCATCATGATATTTCGTAGAGAATGTTGTTTTAAAGGATAATGAAAGAGAAACAAGTAATCCAGAAAAAGTTGCGAATATCTTCAACCAACACTTTTCTAGAATTGCGGTTGATCTCACGAAGGGACTAAAACCACAAAATTCAACATCATATGCTTCTCAAAAAAACTTCGGCATGATGTTTATTTACGAAACTTCTTTCAACAAAATTCTCCTAATAGTCAGTAAACTAAAATATAAATATTCATCTGGTTTAAATGAATTTCCGGATTGTTTATTAAAAACGTGTGCACTTGCCATTATACACCCATTAACTCACATTTTCAATGCTTCCTTGTGCACAGGAATATTTCCAGATATTTTCAAAACAGCAAAATTAAGCCACTGTTTAAAAAAGGGAACAAAAATGAAATTCAAAATTACCGGCAAATTTCTCTTTTGTCAGTTTTCTCAAAAATATTAGAGAGGCTTTTCTATACGCTAATGGAAACTTTTCTCAGGAAAAACGAAGCGTTTTCAGACTCTCAACACTGTTTCAGGAAATAAAAATCTACGGGAACTGCCATTTTTTCTTGCCTTAAAGATGTTCCTTCATCAATGGACCAAAATGAAGAACCCATTGGGATATTTTTAGGTCTTTCGAAAGCTTTTGACGTTATTAACCATAACATCTTGCTCTCAAAATTACCTTCTTATGGAATTCGTGGTATTGCCCTAGATTGGATAACCTCGTACCTTAAAAATCGATCTCAAAGAGTAGAAATACCGTGCTGGCACGAAAGGACATTATTTACTTATCTCTCCAATTCTTTGCCATTTGAACATGGGGTCCCACAGGGTTCGATCTTAGGTCCTATCCTCTTTCTGTTGTACGTAAACGATATGCCCTCATCTATTAAAAACGGAAGAACAGTTCTGTTTGCTGATGACACGAATGTTCTTTGCAAAAAGAAACAATAAATAGTACAATTTCAGAAGTTTCAAATTGGTTTTGTAATAACAAATTAATAGTTAACGAAGGAAAAACGGTCTCAATGCAATTTTGCGTTTCAAATCGGCAATCGTATGCTCCATTGAAAATGAACAATATGCAATTAGCTGATGTTAAGGTAACAAAATTTCTAGGTCTCTCAATTCAATCAAACCTCAAATGGAATGTACATATAACAGAATTAAACACTAAATTAAGCTCATTATGTTATGCATTCAGAATTCTTTCTAATTCTGTCAGCCTTCATGCAGCTCGTTGCGTGTATTTTGCAAATGTACATTCCCGCCTGAGATATGGCATAATATTCTGGGGAAGCTCATCCTTTAGTTCCCAGACATTTAGATTGCAAAAGAAAATTATCCGAATAATGAAAAAATCCCATCCACGTGATCCGTGCAAGCCTCTTTTCATTGAGCTTGGAATCTTACCATTGCCTTGCCTATTTATTTATGAGTCTGTAGTATTTGTCAAAACTGACTTACTTAACGGTGGGAACATATTTTCATGTAATACTGATATTTATAGTTACAATAGTCGACGTAGAAATCATGTTCATCAAGTGTCAGTATCAACAGCTCACTACAAGAAATCCACATACAATACATGTACGCTACTTTACAATGCATTGCCAGATGAAATTAAACAATTAAAATTGGTACACAAATTTAAATTAAAAGTAAAATCTTTTCTGCTGCAAAACTGTTTCTATACAATTAGAGACTATACTGATCGTCAAGAAGAAAAAATAATGTTTACTTTAACAAAACAATGATATAGTATAATGAATTAGTTTACATTTGCATTGTATAACTTAAAAAAGACTTAAATGCCTGTAAGAAGTAATGTACTTCAGCTTCCTGGTCAATGACCCCCATCTCGATGGGGTTTTTGTCCAGTTTCCCTGATCCATTGAGCAAATGCTGAGATGGCCCCTTGATTTGCTTCTGGACGTAAATGTAGCTTCACTATGGGCACGTTTTGTTGAGGTAGTAGAGTAGTAGTGGTAGAGAGTATAGTTAGTTGGTAGTTAGGTGGTTAGTAGTTAGGTAGTTAGATTGTGGTACTAGAGTAGAGTAGTAGTTTTGCTAGTAGTGGTAGTAAAGCTAAGGGTGAGTTTCTATTTGTTAGCAATAGAGAAAAATCAAATCTGTTCGTTCGTTTACCGTTACAAATGAGTTTTCCATTATTCGGCAACGAAAATATCTAATTTTTGAAATGTTAATCTCTCGCTTTTTAAAATTTATTATTATTATTATTATTATTATTATTATTATTATTATTATTATTATTATTATTACTATTTTTTCATCTTTCAACTATTAATAGTTAAATTGTTGGAAAGGGATTCTGAAACTCAAGAAAGCGTGCGCAGATGATTTTCTCCCCCATACGTCACATACAGTTTTTGATCAAATAAATGAAATAAATATATCAATTGTAATACACACACTTCATGTTCAGGGATCAGAGTTGCCTGTCATGCATTGCAATTGTATCCTTCAAACATTATTTTTTTTGCCATGATACAGGTACCAAAGAGTATACTATATACTGCGGTTTGTACAGTATGTAGTATACAATGTATAGACCTCAAGGTCACTGAAGGCCCGTCATCACGGTAGCATTTAGACAGTTTTTCGCGTCTTTCTCAGTCTAGGCGCTGAAGTCGCTTCATCCGCGGCACTGCTTGATACGGTCGCGAGCATGCGACACCTAGCGGCACTAATAAAAAAGACGCGAAAAACCGTGCTTAAATGCTACCCTGGTGACAGGCCTTCAGTGATCTTGAGGTCCAACTGAAAACCGCAGTATAGATATAGAGCAGAGTATACTATAGATAGTGATTTCTGACCGTTCCGTAATTTCGCGTAACTTGCTGAATTTTTTTGTGGTAGCGTTCGCAGTGCCGCAAGTATAAGGTGGTTAGGGGGTTATTACGGCGATTTTCATATACATTGTTGCAAATATTTAAAGAAATTTCACATGGCGAAATTTCTGTTACGTGGGTGAATTTTACTACTATTAAGTCCACTAGTGCTGTTACCATTCTTGGAACGTTATTGTGAGTTGACAATTCGCCCGATGTCTCTCGATAAATTTGTAGTGAAACAGGTTAGTCTTAGTTCAGGTTTTTTTGTGACGTAAGGCTTTAGGTCAATGTTCTGGCCAAAAATTAACGTTGAAATTTAACGGATCGGGTTTGCTGTGGTTGGGAACTAGAGGAAAATGTGTAGTAAATAACCTATGAATCTTGAAAATGACACTGAAGGGTTGTTTCAGGCCCCACCTACTGTTTTTTATATTTCAAATTTCATCAGTGAAGCAGAGGAGGAAATGATAATCAAAAATGTGAATTCAGTTCCCAAACCAAAATGGACTCAATTGTCAAATCGAAGATTACAAAACTGGGGAGGAATTCCCCATCCAAAAGGAATGGTCGCAGAGAAAATACCACTTGTGAGATAAATTAAGAAGTTTTATAAAATTTTTTTACACAAATTAGTAATGTAGAAATACAGAACACATCATGCAAATTATGGGAATCTTAAATTAATTCTTTTATATTAAAGAAGTGTGCATTAAAACATTAATTGAAACAATTTATTTTATTAGTGGCTACAAACACACATGAATCAAATTGGACAATTGGGGATTTTTGCACCAGGGAAAATGCCTAATCATGTGTTGGTCAATGAGTACCAGCCAGCACAAGGTATCATGGTAATTACCAGCTTTTATTTGAAGATATTTTTTTCATTAAGATTATATAGATTTTAGTCTCACTCCTTATATGTACAGCCTCATACTGACGGGCCTTTATTTCACCCAACAATTACAACCATTTCCTGTGGATCACACACTGTATTAGATTTCACAAAACGTGTTAGAAGTGATGCAGAAGAGAACGTGAGTATTGAAAAAAAATCTGTTGTTGTCTGTACTTGATATGCCAAATAATTTGTTAATGGATCATTATTTAAAGGATGCCTCCAGTACACCTCAAGAAGATGGCTTTTCTTTGTTCTTGGAGCAACGTAGTCTTGTTGTTATTCAGGATGAAGTGTATGATAATTACCTTCATTCTATAGCAGAAGTAACCAGAGATGTTCTAAGTAACAAAATTAAAAATTTGCATCTGTGTCAGAGTCAGTATGAAAATGACCAGGAACTTGTCCGAGGGACAAGAATTTCATTGACAATCAGACATGTGCCATGTACCACAAAAGTCTTATTACGGTTAAGTAAATAAAAATATTTTAAAGAAAGAATTGTGAAATGTTTGATGCCCTCTCGCATTTATATTTACAATAGTAATAGATTTTGCACAAGTGTCTGTGCACTAGACTGTTAATATGTGATCCATTTTAACAGTTGTCAAATGTATGGAACTACATCCTGGTAAATGTAACAAAAGGACTAAGGTTTCCAAATGTCTTCACATGGCTTTTGCATTTGTTACAAATGCAATTTTGTATAACGCTTCATATAATATCCAAATTTTTGAGATTAGACACAAATTGTTGGTACAATTAACAAATATCCATAAGATTCCTGAGAGCCTCTGCACTGTGCCACAAACTCATTTCCTGAACACTTTTTCCATTAGAGATTTCTTACTGAAACGTGGGAACTTTTTCTTTTTTACAAAACAGAATTGCAGAGATTTGTGTTGATGTACAAAACCATAAAAGTTTGGTATGGGACTTGTACATCCATGTAGTTTGTTAAATGTTAATGAAGTGTTACTGTATGGTTAATGAAATTGCTGTTTTTTCTGAGAACTCTACTTCTAATCTAGCTGCAAAATATTAATTTTTCATAGAAAGTAGTTAAACTCTTATTTCTTTAGCAGTCTAAAAACCTCTGTGCAAAAATGTGTTAATTCTGCTCGGAACAATATTTAAGGAATTTCTTGTAATGAAATGTAATCTGTAAACAATTATTGTTTTTTGAATTGATATTTAAATTAAATTAATAAATAGTAATTAATTATAGATATCTTTCTAATAAAGTTTTTATTCTCAAAGTGTATGACAAAGCAGTAATAAAGAAGAGCAGAAAACCGGAGCAGCTGTGGACTTAAAAAGTTTCTTATCAACTTAACACTGCATACAATGTTCTCTACATTTGTGGAGTAAAATTTTTCACATTAAATATTTTCATCTAAAACGACAACATATTTGATAGAAAATGCCCAGACAACTTGTTCTCACCACCATTCAAATTCACAAAATTTTTAGTTGACTCCTTGCAGGACATAAGAATCATATTCAGGTAACAGAATCAACAGCTCAAACTACATTTATTAATACATGTTATTTAAGAACATGGATGACATTAAATACTGAAAATTGTTTCACTAGTTCAAATGCCAAGTAAAATCTTATCTGCTCTGAAAATAAACAATTAAAAGATTATTGAAAGTCAAAATAAAATTATTTATTTTAATAATTTATTCGTTTTTAGTTTTGTAATGTATAATTCTAAATTGCTGAAAACCCCTGTAACAATTTTTGTACCCAGATGGGTGAGGGACAGCTATCTTAAGTTTTTCATTCAGTTTATCTACCATTAAACAAATGCAGCTGAGATGGGACATTGCTGGATATGCATAACTTCACTATCTGCTCTTCTGCTATGAGAGGGGTGGAGGTTGTCGTTTTAGTAGCATCAAGAGTACCAAATCAAATCTGTAGCTTTTGTTTTGGAGAGATTAGTTTTCACTCCTTGGGAGCAAATAATATTTCTGATCAAATTTTGCTAACAATGGTCATAGCATCACATTTATTCAAAATATAATTATGTACAGTAGAAAGGAGGGATTCCAATTTTGGAGCTTGAGAAAAATTATTGAGATAGTTCTCCCCTCAGCATTTATCACCTGCAGTTTCTTACTGTTCTCAGGTGTTAAACAAAAATGCTATTTAGCCTGTGGTCCTCAATGTTTTGCGCAACTCTGTGTGTAAATGATGAAATACACTATATTTTTCTGACACTGGCACATTGACTATAAGTAAATGCCTTTCCAAGTGAGTTGCAATAGTGTTTCATTATTATTCCTTGGCAGCAAGAACTTTCTCAGCCCCTCTATGCAGAAAATGCCTCTGGTGACAAAGTTCACCAATATAGTTACACAGTATATGGATTGATTTTACTACCAATGGAAGTGCTTAAATTAACAAGACTGTATAAAGATTTTTTTATTTTTCTTAAGAAAGAATAGTCATTTTAATAAATATAAAAATTGAATTTTTAAGTGGAACAAGGCTCCACATGTCAATGCTCACATTATTTCCCACAAACTAATTGGGGGAAACTTGAATGATCAGTTCAAGGCTGCAACTCATCTGACACAACTGTACTGCTGAAATTCCATTGTAACAAAATTTCCTAAGTCACCCACACCAACACCTCTACTCATCATGGGAGAATGTATCTTTATTTGTCTCATATGTGTGTCTCTCCCATTCTGATGATTGCTAATAACTGCAATTTGAATCATAAATGTTCTAATTGGTTTTTCATGAATGTCCTTAATTGGAATATGAACCCATCCAGTAGGTTCATTCAAGTCGATAACTTCCACTTCTTGCAAATCATTGAAATGTGTTCCAGCACGAATAGATATCCTGAAACATTTAAAATGCACTATAATAATGGGATTGAAAACACTCCTTACAAATATAATAGGAACAGGAATACATGTGAAGTTGGACACAACTGCTCTTGATGCTGGTTTATGGAACCAAACAAATGCTTGTGTTTTATCAAGCTCTCTTCACTGGACATTACTTTCATTTTATTGATGAACCCAACAGCTACTTTTGCTTTCAATAACTGCAGAAGGCTTACATTATGAGAAGTGACAGAAGCAGAGAGTAAAGATGAGTTTTAAATAAATAATAGTTACATAACTTTCAAAATTTGCTTAGTCCAATTAGCAACAGGATTACGATTATAAAAGGAGCTTTCAGAGAATAAGAATGCATTAGACCACGAGCCTAAGCCAGGAAGGGGCAACTTTCCTCTATGTAGATTATGACCTCATTCAATTAAAGTTTAGATACTATAAAGAATTCTTTATCCATTTTTTTGATATCTCATCCAAACTTCAATAACATTTCTCTTCCTCAACCACACACCACTTGTAGTACTTGTAGTACATTCATCACCTTGCATGGGGTTCAAACCTGATCAATATCACGAATTAACAGCAAAACAACTCCATGAATTATTCCTATTTACTGTACACAGGATACTTGTTTCAAGGGGGGGCGGGAATAAAAAAAATTGAAATCTTTTGATTTCCAGAAAATCCATGGAATCTTGTAGAAGATTTATCATTTGTTTCATCAATTACATATAGAAACAAATTTTGTTTTTAAAACTAAAAAACGAATGAACAAGAAAGATGTGTTCACCTCTTTGTCTGTCATACAGTTCATGATTCATTAAATTAATTGTTACACCCAAGATAGTTTACTAGGTCAGTTACCTACTATCATTCTCCATATTATATGAAATGAATTGTAAGTACATTTAAATGGACATAAAGTTGCAGGTAAATAATAACATTAATTAACACAATACAATGTTTACAAAAAAACAACATTAACAACAAAATATAATTTATTTTCCTCAAAGCTTTCATTTTACTTTAACGCATGCTTTCCTCTTAAAAAGAGAAAATTAAACATTTCACGGAAAAATAATACTTGGATCATAAGGAATTAGAACATTGTGTAAAAACAAACATACCCTTTACTTTATTTCTAAACATCATGATGTATCACCCGGTTCCCATGTCTACTTCCGAGAAAACAAAAGAATTTTAAAGAGAGTAAACATTCAGGTAAACATAATGAAAAATAATAAGGATATTTTTTGAATGTTAGTAACAAAATTAAAGCAATGTGGAATGTAAAAAATACGACCACATCTTCTTAATACCTTGCAGAGAATGTTGTTTTTTTAAAGGATAACAAAAGAGAAACAAGTAATTCGGAAAAAGTTGGAAATCTCTGCCACCTACACTTTTCTAGAACTGCGACTGATCTCACAAAGGGGTTAAAATCACAAAATCCATCATATTCTTCCCCAAAAATTTCTGACAATGTTTATTTCCAAAACTTCTTCCGACATCCTTAGGATAGTCAATAAACTAAAAAATAAATATTCATCTGGTTTGGATGAATTTCTGGACTGTTTATTAAAAACTTGTGCACCTGCCTTTATACACCAGGTAACTCACATTTTCAATGCTTCTTTATGCACAGGAATACTTCCACATATTTTCAAAACAGCAAAAATTAAGCCACTTTATAAAAAAGGGAACAAAAATGAGAATCAAAATTATCAGCCAATTCCTCTCCAGTCAGTTTTCTCAAAAATATTAGAGAGGCTTTTCTACACTCGAATGGCAGCTTTCCTCAGGAAAAACGAAGCGTTTTCAGACTCTCAACATGGTGTTAGAAAATCAAAATCTAAGGAAACTTGCCATTTTTACTTTTCTTAAAGATGTTGCTTCGTTAATGGACCAAAATAAGGAACTCAGAATACTTTTTGATCTTTCAAAAGCTTTTGATGTTATTGACCATAACATCTTGCCCTTAAAAATTACCTTCATATGGAATTTGTGGTATTGGATTGGATTGCCTTGTACCTTAAACATCGAACTCAAAGAGTGGAAATACTGTACTGGCATGAAAGTACATTATTTACTTATCTTTCCAATTCTTTGCCAATTGAGCACAGGGTCCCACTAGGTCCAATCCTCTTTCTGTAATACGTAAACGATACGCCCTCCTTTAAATATGAAAGAACAGTTCTGTTTGCCGATGACACAAATGTTCTTTGCAAAAAAGAACCAATAAATTGTATAATTTCAGAAATTTCAAACTGGTTTCGTAATAACAAATCAATAGTTAACGGAGGAAAAATGGTTCAGTGCATTTTTGCATTTGAAATCAGCAATCGCATGCTCCATTGTAAATGAACAATATTCAATTAGCTGATGTTAAAGTCTCTCAATTCAGTCTCAAACCTCAAATGGAATGAACATATATCAGAATTAAATACTAAATTAAGTTCATTATGTTAGGCATTCAGAATTCTGGCAGGCTTCATGCAGCTTGTTGAATGTATTTTGCAAAAGAAATATAGCCTGAGATATGGCATAATATTCTGGGAAAGCTCATCCTGTAGTACCCAAACCTTCAGATTGCAAAAGAAAATTATTTGAATAATGACAAAATGCCATCCACGGGATCCCTGCACACCTCTTTTCATTGAGCTTGGAATTTTACCACTGCTTGCCGATTTATCTACGAATCTGTAAGATTTGTCAAAACTGACTTACCTAATGGTGGGAACATTTTCATGCAATACTGATATTTATAATTACAATACATGTCGTAGAAATCACGTTCATCAAGTATCAGTATCAACAACTCACTACGAAAAATCAACATACAATACATGTACGTTACTTTACAACGCATTGTCAGATGACATTAAACAATTAAAGTTGGTACACTAACCTGTCTCTATACAATTAGAGACTCTACTGATCATCAAAAAGAAAAATAATGTTTATTTTAACAAAACAATGATATATAATGGATTAGTTTACATTTGTATTGTATAATTTCTTTAAAAAAAGACTTAATATACTGTAATAAGTAGTGTACTTGAGCTTCCAGGTCAATGATCCCGATCTCAATTAGGTTTTTCAGTTTCCCTGATCCATGTTTTGCTTCTGGACATAAATGTAGCTTCACTAAGTGCATGTTTTGTTGAGGTTTCCTTTTGCTTGTAGTGGTAGCCGTAGCACTGAGGGTGAGTTACTATAGTTGTTAGCAATGTAGAAAAATCAAATTTGCAGTTTGTTTATTGTTGCAAATAGTTTTTCTACAACTTAGCAACAAAAATGTCGGGTTTTCAAATGTTGATAATCTCCAACTTTTCTAAATTTTATTATTATTATTATTATTATTATTATTATTATTATTATTATTATTATTATTATTATTATTATTATTATTTATTGTTGTTTTAACTTTCAACTATTTATCGTTAAAATGGGATGGAATTCTGGTACTCAAGAAAACATGCACTAATATTCTTCTCCCCGTATATCATATACAGTTTTTACTGTTTTTTGATCAAATAAACCAAATCAAATCACAACTTAAAGACATAGTAAGGGAGTAAAACAAATTCCTGAAACACTGTCTCATAATTATGAATGTACATTCAATTAATGCAATAAATTATATGAGTGCCAATCTTTAATGATTAAAATAAAGGTTGTACTCCTTTGTTAATATAACCTACACACTAAGGATTCAAATCAAAGCAATGTAAATAATACACATTCTTTCATTAGTTTTTCAAAATAATAGTGGAAACAATCATGAAGTATTCACTTGCCTACTAGGAGTGTAGCTTTCGTCCAACTTGTAGTCAGTAAATATGTAAATGTCACTAACAGTAGTTTTCCGTCGGAATTGGATATTAACCAGATGAGGCAACTGACCATCAGATTGCCAATATGTATCCATGCAATCATCTCGCAATTGGTCTACTCCAAATCCTAGAATATGGAAAGGGGAGTTCAATCCTTATACTGAAACATCAACCTTTAACTTAAGTGACCAAGACATAAATAAAAGTACCTGGTTTACATGATGATAGGCTCCAAATGGCTTGTGATCCAACTTCTCTTACTTTCCCAGCCCTTTCTTCTCTCACTGGATCAACATGCTCTGTCCCAGCCATTTTGATGTTAATTTTCTTGATTCATAGGAGAGGTATACAGTAAGTAATTCTTACCGAATACACCAGATTCTGTTTACTGAAAAATTAAAATAACATCAACACTACCTCAACTGACAACTCAGTTATATTTACAGAAATTTAAGAAAATTGCACACAAATATCTGCTACTCTTCAGTATTTTATCAAGACCGCTTAATACACTGTTGGATGCGGCTATAACTAATTATAACATCCATCTGCTCGACTTGTTCAACATTCCTACTTCATCACACGTCTGAACCTCGAAAAACCATTGCTGACAATGAAGCAGGTTAAATTCAGGTTAAAAGGAGTTCTTGACAGCTAGGGTTGCCACCCGTCAAATGTATGTCTGAATCCACCCTACTTTATTATCAATGTCCATCTTCTCTACATGACTTCAGTGGGATGCCCCTTGTTTTCCCTTCTTTTGTGCTTGAACCATAATTATGTTTTACTACTTTTATTATCAGTCTCCTTAAGTATGCATACCAAATCTGTGGGGGCTGGCCTTAAGTTGGTAAATCTCTACACTTTTAAATTGCACTACAAACTTATGTCCAGAGACTACCAAATTTGTAAAAATACGAGTACGCTTTTCTGTATTTTAATTTCGAGTATTCTTAACTCTTTGTATTCAATAATATATAAGGCATAACGTGTATTTTCTCAATAGGAATCATCTTAAGATTTTGAACCTTAGTTGCCGTCCCTTCCGAGTCGCCGGAATCGCCTGAATTTATCTCTCGGACCAAACATACGATAACGATTAATAGGATTGCGATACGCGTTTTATGAGACCTTTCCTCTGACACAAAATTCGCAGAACTAGCCTTGCAAAAGGACCATTGTTTTTCTGAAGACAAAAAGTCTGAGACGATCGTCGTATCAGTTTAAAAGATAAGTATCTAATAATTCTGGGCATGTGCCATGCGTGGCAAGCTTGTTTCTTCATAATTTTGTCATCAAGCCAGTGTCTAATATGATTCAAGTACTATAGAAGTTAATTCTTCAAAAAAGTTAAAGTATTTTCCAATTATAATCAACATTTACGGAAAATGAAAATACGAAATATTTGCTTTCAAGCTTGGATTTAACCTACATGAATGTCATCAGTGGTAACGCTACTTGGCGGTGTTAGGTCAGCGCTCGTCAAAATAAATCTAAACTACGAAATAAATGTACTTGTTTGATTTGCATTTTAATACAAACTTTTTAAATAGACTGATAATGAACGTCAAATTCACTCAAATGTGACATTTACTAAATATAAATTAGAGTTTAGATTTTTTATAAAATCGCTCGATAAATCGAAACATGGATTAGCGTATTCCAACAGGATATTCATGCATTCCATGATGCATTCTGGATTGCCTTCGTGTGCGCAGCTGGTGGGGGAGAAGGGGAATCACAGACGTCATTCTGCTTCGCTGTTAAAAAGCAAACGCTTGCATGCAATAGCAGTTCGTCGTTCTTTATCGCAAGTATCTTTCTCGCTATAGACGTGCTTTCTGTCTCTTCCTGGTCATCTGGTATACACAAGTAAGTTTGGGATCGTATAAAAACATATAAGTACTATAGAATTAGACATTGAAAAAATGTAAACGACGCATGACTTGTTCTGGAATAAATTCAGAATTGTGATCATTGATGCAACTCTGTGTGTGGCAGTGCATAAAGAGTAGGCATATTAACGGATAAGATAGTAAAAAGTTCCATAAAATCAAGACGTTCTAAGAGTAGTTAAACTATGACTAACATAAAAATATTTTTGTAAGTTTTTTAGCTCCCTCCCCCCAATTCCCACCCCTCTATAGTCAAAATGTGTTTTTAATTTTCATTGTTTTAGGCGACTTAACATGAACGTTTTAAAGAAAAAATAGACTATCAAAAGAAAACATATGTGATATTTTCTCGACAGCAAATTCAAACGAAAATGATTTTTTTTAAATTAACAAAAATAATTTTTACTGACGTAGAACACGGGATCTAGAACGAAAAAGCTTAAAACCACTGATTTTTGTGAATTTGTTGTAGATTTTTACTTTCTTGTTCTTACGTAAGGGGTCGTTCATAAATAAAGTAACGCCAAATACGGGGGGGGGGGGTGAGGCTACGTTACGTAGGGGTAGGGGGCTGTTAGCTTAATGTTACGTAACTTTTTAACATTGGCTGAAATAATTCTTTTTTTCAGTCTTAAACTAAAAATTAAAATATTAACGAATTATTTCTTTAAATGAAATACATTAAAGTGATTATGTGTAAATTAATTCAATGAATGGAAATATTTTTCATTAATTTTTTATTCAACCTGTAAGATTACGAAGAAAATATTCAAAACAACTATATTCTAGAATTCAATTAAATCGGCAGAGTAGACTCTCCACAAACAACATCCACGAGGGCGAGGAAAAGGCTTTGTTGTCAAACATGTTCACGTCTATGCTTTCTTCCTTCACCTAAAATTTGTTTCTAATAGAATTGTTAGATATACACTAATTCTATAGCTAATTCTGACGTTAATTATCACACATTTTAATATATAATAAATGAAATCAATACAAATTTACGAAATTATTTAGGGGGAGTTCAAGCGCGCGTTACTGGGGAGAGAGGGAGTATACAAAATACTCAAAATTAGCGATACGTAACTTATGGACCGCCCCTAAGAGGAGAGAGTTTAGTCACCACCTCCTAGAGTTATAGTAGAGTTATAACTAGGAGGTGGTGGTTTAGTAATCGTGCGGCGGACAATTGACGAATTTTCGACCCAAAAAACTCATATTACAGGGCCCTGGTAACGAAAAAATGAATACATATTTGTCCTATAGAGTAAAATATTTTCTCTAACACCGTGTGTAGTCAGAACCCATCTTTTGTGGGTCATTGTTACCGCCAAATCTAATGACGGCAAAACGTGTCTGTCTATCCGTTGTCAACGCTAGCGCCTAAACACTTCAGCCGATTTTCTCCAAAATTGATATTCTCCACTCGATCTGGCTGATGTTGCGCCACCTTGAATTTGAAACCTTAATTTTAATTTTGATTTTGGGATCTTTACACGAACCTGGGACATTAAAAAAATTTTCTGATGGGTCCAAATTGTTTGATTACTTTTGTTGAGGGATAGTGTAAAGGACGCTTAAGAGAGTGATGCAGGTCTCATTTTCGTTGACATCCCTGAGTTTTCGAAAATTGCAAAAGTGTAATTTTTTTCGGCCTCTTCCTACAACTAAAACATTGAAGATTTTTTCCGTAATGAAACCTGTTCTGTAAAGACAGATTTAAAATAAGGTCATGAACAAGTTTTCGAAAATTTGAATTCTTTTGGCGTAATTTTGCGTGAATTGTGGACAATTTTTTAAAACACTTTTTTTAAAAAGCACCTGTTTTTTTCTTTAATTTTTTCTTCGCATGTATAAAAGGACTATTAAAAAATATGGTGCTAGTGCCATTTCCGGCGAACTCTGTATTTTCAAAAATTGAAATATTTTAACATTTAAAAATTACAAAATTGAAGAAAGCGATTTTTGCTTTAAACAAAATCTATTCTAAAAAGCAGCTTTTTGACAAAGATCATTTACAACTTTTTGAAACAATTAGCAGTTTTGCGTAATTTGTGCTTGAAATTTATACACAAAAAAAAAATTCTTAGAAACCGCCCCGAATTTTTCCCACGGATAGGACAAGAAACACTCAAAAGAATGACACATAAGTTTCGTTGAACTCTTCAAGTTTGGAAAATTGCAAAAACTTAACATTTGAACACCAAAATTGAAGATTGAGATTTTTGTCTCTAGCAAAATCTTAAAAAACTCATTAAAAAAGATTATAAACAATTGTTTGAAAAAACGTCGTTTTCGAGTAATTTCTACTTTATATATATATATATATATATATATATATATATATATATATATATATATATATATATATATATATAGGTGTCCCACCAACAATAGACCAAGAGAAAAAATTTGGGGGAACACGAATGGACGTAAAGGATATGAAATATAATTAATGTTTTTTTAATTATAATTTACAACTGAAAATTCCAATATTAATTCGATTTTTACTCTCTTCTCTTCCACAATTTGTATTCCAATGTATTAATGTATTTTCTTTCAACAAATCCGAAAATCTTAATTAAAATTAGTCAAATTAGGTTTTCTCGTAAAAATACGATTTAAATGCATTATGAAAGGAAAATTGAAAAAATTGAGTTCGATAATTTTGTGCGAACTCGTATTACGATAATTTGATATTATCAACGTACACGGCATTTCCATACAATGCTGTGATATGGGAGTTTGAGAAGTTATTCGGAGAATTTCATTGTTGGATGGCGACTGGATTTGGAGAGATAAGATAAGGAGCCTTTATTTACTTAACTTTAATGTTACAATAATATTAAGAATTGTAGTAGAACCCTTATCTCTCCAAATCCAGTCGCCATCCAACAATGAAATTCTCCGAATAACTTCTCAAACTCCCATATCACAGCATTGTATGGTACGCGGTGTTTAGCCGCTAGCCGGTCACTGTCAGAATGACGTTTTGCTGTCAACCGAGTTTTCAGTATCAAGAACCCACAAAACATGGATTCTGGCTACACTACGCGTTAGAGGATATTTTTCTAAATTTAGCAACTGATTTTATCCACTTGTTCCGGCCCAGCAATAAGAGTTTTTCTGCCGAAAATTAGCGGCTTTTCCCGTAACATTACATAACTTTCTCTTCACTGCGTAAGCGGTAGAAGGTAACTAGTGGTGCTACAAATGGCACAGACTTTCTCGTAGTAAAGGTTTCTAATTTTCTTGGTGTGAACTGGCTTTACGGTCTTGCCCCATCTTGCCAGCTGCCATCTAAGCTCCGCCCAAAGTACATTTTCTTCACAATTTCTCAATTTTTCGGTTTCCTAATAGTAGAACCGAAATGTTAATTCAAGAATATTAAAAAAAGTACATTTGTGTAATTTTTTTAATTCATCAAAATTAAATTTATGCCTTATTAAACAGTGCAATTAGCACTCTCCTCACGAAAATTTTGAAAAAAACATTTGGAGCCGTTTTGAGAAAATGACGTTTGAGAGTTTTTGAAAATGCGGAACTTTGAGCTCATTTTAACAGAAAACTATTGTTTTCGAAAAAAATTACTAGAGTTTATTTGAAGCTCATGTACTCATAAATACAATAATGTGAACAAATTGACGCTAATGTAATATTAACGATGCGAGAGACAAGTCAAAAAAATTACATTTTTGTAATTTGTGGAAAAAGAAAACAATACAGCAATATGGCGCTTATGACATCTTATAGCATGAATTTAGCACTATCCATACCACAAGTTTCAATAAAAAATTTGGAGCAGTTTTTGAGAATTTTTTTCAATTGCAAATATTTCACGCAATATTTCGCAGAAACTACTAAAAGTTTAAAAAAATGTGTATCACCTTAATGAAAGAACTAGTTATGGACAAAATTGTAATAATACATACAAATTGATGAAAATATACGTATTAACGGAGTGAGAGGTTTTTAAAAAAAAACATTTGTGTAATTTTTGAAAAAACAACAACAAATGAATACACCAAAATGAAGTTTACGTCATTACAAAAGCATAGCACTATCTATAGCAATAGTACATAGCACTATCTATTAGAAAAAATAAAGAAGAAAATTGGAGTAATTTTTTAGAAAGTGGCGTTTGAGCGTTTCTGAAAATGCTGAATTTTGAGCTCATTTGTACAGAAAAGATTGTTTTCGAGAAATTTTGTTTGACATTATTTAAAGCACATGTACTCATAAATATAGTAATGTAAAGAAATTGCCTTTAATATAAATATTACCGACGTGAGAGACAAGTAAAAAAAAAATCATATTTACAAGTTTTGAAAAAAAAAACAAACAGAACAATAGAGTAATGTGGCGTTTGTCATGGTATAGGGTTGCTTTGGCACTAAACCCTACCAAAAATGTAAAGAAAAAATTTGGAGTTTTTTTGAGAAAATCTTGTTTTTGTATTTTTTTAATTGCAATTTAAATTGCAACAAGCGCCGACCTGGATGGCCGAGGTGGCTAAGAGCGAGTACCGACTCAGCGCTTCGGTCCGAAGGGCCGCGGGTTCGAGTCCCGCCTTGGGCATGGCTGTTTGTCCCTTGACTTTGTGTGTGTTGTCGCGGAGGGTCGCGCGTTCTGCTGACCCCATATCAGAGGAGCCCGCAAGTGTTTGTCTACTGTATAGTCGAATATGCGTCCCTTCGGGACGTAAAGGGCAACCGGCTGCCGGCTGGATAAAAGCCCTAGGAAAAAACAATATTGCAAGCACTATTGCACGAAAACTTCTAAAATTTAAGAAACAATGTACATGACCTTATTTAAAGAACTATTTATGTACAACAAATTTCATTTGAAGGAAAAATCTGTCTTCAATTTTGTAGTTGTAGGAAGAAGCCGAAAAATTCAAACTTTTGTAATTTTCGAAAATTCAGAGTTAACGGTGAAAATCGGTCCTATGCCATCTTCATTTAACTCTATTCTTACAAGAAATTTAAAGAAAAAATTTGGAGCCGTTTTTGAGAAAATTTTGAAAATGTCCGGGGGCGTCATAAAATACTCGTACCTCCAAATTAAAAAAAAATCAAAATTTAAAGCTTCAACTAGAACAGATTGCCATAGAATTCTTCAATTTGAAAAAGATCGTAGTGTGATTTAGGCGCTAATAGTGTTCACGGACGGACGGACGTTTCGCTTCCAATTGGTTTTCCGGCATCAAGGACCCACAAAACAGGGATTCTGGCTACACCACGTGTTAGAGGCTTTTTTCTCTTAATTTAGCAACTGTTTTTATGCACTTTTTCTCCACTAGAGCTCGTCAATGAATTTGTTTCCGCCGAAAATCCGCCGTTTTTACGCGCAGCATTACATAACTTTCTCTACACTACGTATTTACACACACATTATATTACACTACGTATTTACACACACCAGACGGACGGACGTTTTGACGTTAATTGACTTCTCGGTATCAAGGACCCACAAAAAACTGGGATTCTGGCTACACCACGTGTTAGAGTTTTTTTCTTACTATAGAAAACAGGATTTGCCCACTTTTTCGTTCTCAGGGCCCGGCAATGAATTTTTTTCTGTCGAATACCCGCCGTTTTTTCGCTATAATACGTATATTACTCCGTATATACGTACGTGTACAAGAAAGTAACTAGAGGTGTTACAGAATGGCACAGACTTTCTCGTAGCAATTTTTTTCTAGTTTCCTTGGCGTGGACTGGATTTAAGGTCTTCCTCCATTCTCTGTCCAGCTGCCATCTATCGTCACCGAAAGTACATTTTCTTGACGTTATCTTACCTTTTCGGTAACTTAATAGTAGATTCGAAATATTACTTTAAGAATATTAAAGAAGAGTAAAACCTCGTCCAAAATGGAAATTTTCAATGAAAATTTTGAAGCCGTTTTTAAGAAAATGGCGATTAAGCATTACTGTAAATGCGAAATTGGAAGCTATTTTTCACAGGAATCTATTGAGTTTTCGAAAAACTTCATTTAAAGTACTTTCAAGCACTTCCACTCAAAAATGTTATAATGTATACAAGTTGATGGAAATGTGCATATAAACGACGTGAGAGATATTTCAAAAAAATATATTAGTGTAATTTTTGAAAAAACAAAAGAATACACGAAAATTAACTTTACGTCATATCAAACAGTACAATTAGCACTGTTCATTGGAGAAATCTGGAGAAAAAATTTTGAGCCAATTTTTGAGAAAATGGCATTTGAGCGTTTCTGAAAATTCTGAATTTTGAGCTCATTTTTACAGAAAACTTGAGTTTTTGAGAAACTTTATTTCACATTATTAAAAGCACACACACACACACACACACACACACACACTATCTCTCTCTCTCTCTCTCTCTCTCTCTCTCTCTCTCTCTCTATATATATATATATATATATATATATATATATATATATATATATATATATAATAGTGTGAAGAAATTACTTCTAATGGAAGTATTACCGACATGAGAGAGAAGTCAAAAAATTACATTTTTGTAATTTTTGAAGAAAACAATATAATAGAACAATATGACGTTTATGTCATCCGATAGGGTTGGTTGGGCACTAACCCTACCAAAAATTTAAAGAAACAATTTAGAGTCGTTTTTGAAAAAATCATGTTTCTGTAATTTTTTTAAATTGCAAATATTGACCCTCTATTGCACAAAAACTACTAAAAATTTCCCAAAAAGTCTACTTGACCTTAATGAAAGAACTATTTATGGGTAACAAATTTCATTTGAAGGAAAAATCTGTCTTCAATTTTATAGTTGTAGGAAGACCAAAAAACCAAACTTTTGCAATTTTCGAAAATTCCGAGTTAACCGTCGAAATGGGACCTACGCCGCCTTTATAAGTGTATTTAACTCTATTCTTACAAGAAATATGAAGAAAATATTTGGAGCCGATTTTGAGAAAATTTTGAAAATGTTCGGGAGGCTTAATGTAAAGTACCCCCAAATTTTAAAGAATGTTTTTCAGAATTCATGTGCTTCAACTAGAACCAGATCGACAGGGGATTCTTAAATGTGGAAAAGATCGTACGTGTGATTTAGGCCCTAGATTTGTTCACATACTACAGACGGACTGACAGACATACGTACTAATCGCGCACTTTTTCTTGATACTCTACAGCGGGGGGTGCGGGGAGAGGCGGGTTCTGTCTACGTCACGGCAGTGCAGGGCTGTAAACGTTATTGACAGAAAACTCGGCGTAATAACTCGTCTTAAACTAGATAGCTATGAGAAATAACGGATGATTTTTTTTAATTCTGAAGAAATAATTAATAGTTTTAGAAATAATTGAGTAACAAGAAAGAACATGGTATGCACAAGTCGATAGAAAGAGACGGAAAAATAGGAAGTCGGCATTGGAAAGGAAGAAGGTGGGCAGCACTGCAAACTGAGCCGTGACGTTCCGAGTGGAGCTCATATTTTCTACCGGGCCGTGCTATGCCGGACTGAGCGAGGACTAGGGAGCTCGAGGATCAAGAAAAAGTGCGAGCATAGTACAGACGGATGGACGGACGGATGGATATTTTGAAAAAAACTAATTTTTCGGTATCATTGGACCCCAAAACCTGTATTTCCGTTGAAATCTCGAAATCGATATTCCGCAGCATTACATAACCTCTATACTTCGTATATTAGTTCCGAATTCACGTATGTATACGAGAAAGTAAAAATGTGTACTCATATGCGAAAAAGAACCTGGAAAATTTATATCCTCAGACCTGAAAAAAACGGGGGGAAAGCTTGAATTCCAAAAAGCGAGATCGCTGGTCATCATGAAATGGACATTACGTAATGATACTGTAGTTTCGTAAGCATCATAAGGCGGTATATTGCGTGGTCTTCAGTTCTGGATGTTCAATTAATGTGTAAATTTATCCCTACATTCATAAGGCGATATATTGCATGCAGGGGCGTGTATTGATTACATATGTACGTTGTATAGTTGGGTTTACGTTACGTGGAGCCTGAGGGTATTATCTTCAAGATGGAATATGGCATGCCATTTGCGTCTTTCTCGGTCGTGCTGCTAGAGTCGCTTGATCCGCAGTACAGAGATGTCCAGAACATGTGACTTTTAGTTGTTCGGAGGGCAGCACCGTCGTCTCTAGGTGGCAAGCAGCAGGCTACTAGAACTTATGTATAAAACACGACATAAGTGTCGATTTTCTTTTAAAACGTGATCATTCCTCGTTGGAGGTTTTCTCGGCCTATAATGGTTTAAAAACATTTTTGTTTTGTTTAGGTACACTTTCTCGCAGTAAGATGTTCTTTTTCCTCTAATATAAAATATTTTCACGATAAGCAAGTTGCGTCTGATAGTGGACTGGGGCAAAAGAGGCCAGGAGAGACAAATAGCGTTTCCCATTCGCCGCACTGGTGCGCACTCAGGGCAGTTTTCGTGTTCCATTCGACCGCTAGGGCGCACCAGTGCAAAGAAGCGCATGTTCCATTCGTACATCGACACGGAGCCAGGGCGCACTCGGGGCGCTCTAAACTGCATTGACGATCGGGTCAGTCCAGTCCAGTGCACCGGGCCATTGTGAGGTTAGGAACGGAAGTTATCCATGCTGATTTAGATTCGTGGTGAAATTGTGAAGGCAATTGAGGATCTTCTGTCACGCAGGGATACTTCGAATGATGGAGTATATTATGTTTTGCAAGAAATGTCTTCAAATAATTTTTGTGACTCGCGAAGTTCGGAAAATAAGTTTGTTTTCCTTTTTATGGATTTCAATATCCAAACAAATCTTCAAAAGCCTTTCGGTTCCAAATCTTGTGTACTATATCGATCACTGGCGAATCTCGAAAAATGAAATTTCGACACGCATTTAAAGTTTTCGTAGTTTTTAAATAAAGAAATCACTCGTTAATTCATAAATAATTAAGAAGTAGGAATTACCAAAAGACTTCATAAAAATTATAACAATGATCAGAATTCAAAATTATTATTTTTCGAGTTCCATCAGTGTGAAAGACCAAGAATAGCTGTTTATAACCTCGCTGCGTAGCGCACACGCACTGACTCAGTTCCGGAATCCATTTCATTCGTAGCTGCCCTTCACGCGTGTGGGGCAGCACGGTTGTGGAGCGATGACGTTTTTGCCCTGCACTAGGGTGGGTTTCAGTGCAACGAATGGAAAACTCTACAAGTAAGCGTTTTTAGATGCCCTAATGTTCCCCAAAACCAGGAATGTAAAATTATAGCACCCTCGGAACAAAGAGGACAAAAGCAGATTTCTGCTTTGAAGAAGAAAAGTTAGAGATT
This sequence comes from Teleogryllus occipitalis, assembly GCA_011170035.1. NCBI lineage: Eukaryota > Metazoa > Arthropoda > Insecta > Orthoptera > Gryllidae > Teleogryllus > Teleogryllus occipitalis. Next base: position 90,845 of record BLKR01000421.1, read on the forward strand.
ATTTTCGAATTTTCGACGTTTCCTTCCCGGACATTCTGTTTATATTGATATACCTTACTCTTACATTGCTACTCCCTTCATTTTTATTGGTATATTATCATAAGCCTTTTTCAAATATGTGGAAATTATTTGTAGTTTCATTTTTAGCTCAGTTGTTTGTATTTTTCTATCAGTTTTTTGAGACAGAATACATTACTCCTAAACATTATCTTCCTGTTCTGAAACCACTTTGCTCTTTTGAGGCGGGCATTTGCATTTCAATTCTTGTCTTTAACACAATATTTTTACTGCCCAATTCAATTTATTACAATATTCTTTTTACTACCTTTCTTGTATATTGAAGAAACTGGTTGACTGTAGGATTACAGAATTTAAAAAAGAGCTTTGTCTCTCCCACAGCCCCTCTTCCACGGCCGGATACAACGTAGTTATAGGGAAAGTACAACAATTTGAGAGAAAAAATTGAATTTTTCACTTCGAGAAAGTGTGCTTATAGAAAACAATTACCATTTTTATATCTATGTTGGAAGAGTAAAACCGCCAAAGAAGAAAGATCTTAATGCACTAAAAGAAAATCGGCACATGTACCATATTTTAACCCTTTGCCCCCGGTTTACAAATTATGACACTTGCAACCCTGTCAAGAGGGCTGCCCTCACCAGCCCTAAAAGTCACATATGATTGATTGATTGATTGGAAGTGATTCCGGGCGCTTCAGAGGCTAAGGTCATTAATCCCGTAAGTATATTGCATGCTTTTTCCTCGGGAGGTGGCGGTGGCCTTCCTCCGCGGATGGCGAGATCCGGCGCCGACCTATCGTCGGTTAGCGGTTTTTTCTACGAGTATCTTCTATGAATGGGTATCTCCTATGAGCTGGGCACCGCTCCAGTCAGGACAAACTCTTAAGCTCCCGACCGGTCTCCCAACTGTGGTAGCGTAACAGTTGTTAGTGTAAGTTTGTGTAAGTAAGGAGTGAAGATAGAAAGATAGAAGAGGAAGAAAACATCGCGCGCTGTCCGTGGCCCGTTTGTTAGGGTACCGTTCCAGCATTTGTCTGGTGTGGATCAGAGAAACCATGGAAAACTACCAATCAGAACAGCCGGCCGCTAGAATTCTCTTCCAGGCCGCGACTGAATTCGTCCTATATGACTCGGAACATTTCCAGATATTTTCAAAACAGCTAAAATTAAGCCGCTCTTCAAAAAAGGCAAAAAAAAATGAAATTCAAAATTATCGGCCCATTTCTCTTCTATCAGTTTTTTCAAAAATATTAGACTTTTTTACGTACGAATGGAAACCTTTCTCACTAAACACGACGCGCTCTCAGATTGCCAACATGGATTTAGAAAATCAAAATCAACGGAAACAGCCATATTTTCTTTTCTTAAAGATGTCGCCTCATCACTGTATCAAAACAAAGCACCTATTGGATTATTTTTAGATCTCTCAAAAGCTTTTGACGTCGTTGATCATGGCATTTTACTTTCAAAATTACCTTCATATAGAATCCGTGGTATTGCTCTAGATTGATTATGTTCGTACCTTAAACAACGATATCAGAGAGTAGAAATATTTTACTGGAATGATGGAACATTATGTACACACCTTTCCGACTCTTTGCCAATTGCACGTGGAGTTCCTCAAGGATCGATTTTAGGCCCTATTCTGTTCTTACTTTACGTAAACGATATGCCCTCGACGATTCGAAACGGAAGAACAGTTTCCTTTGCGGATGATACGAACATTCTTTGCAATAAAGAAACCGTAAATAGTACAATATCCGATGTTTCAAATTGGTTCCGAAATAACAAATTAATAGTAAATGAAAAGAAAACGGTTTTAATGCAGTGTTCCATTTCAAATAAACAATTCTGTTCTCCATTGAAAATGAACGGTGTACCATTGACGGATGTTAAGGCAACAACATTTTTAGGTCTCTCAATTCAGTCAGTCCTTAAATGGAACGTCCATTTAAATGAATTGAATACAAAATTAAGTTCATTATGCTACGCGTTCAGAATTATTTCAAATTCAGTCAGCCTTCATACTGCTCGTTGTGTATATTTCGCGAATGTTCATTCCCGCCTGAGATATGGCATAATATTCTGGGGAAATACATCTTATAGCTTCTGTCTGGGGACTTTTAGATTACAAAAAAGAATTGTACGAATAGTAACTAAATCCCACCCACGTGATTATTGTAAGCCTCTCTTCATTAATCTAGGAATTTTACCATTACCTTGTCTGTTGATTTACGAATCAGTGGTTTTTGTCAAAAATGACTTGCTTAAATGCGGGAAATGCGGGACTTGCGGGAATATATTTTCAGAAAATGACGATGTCTATTACTATAACACTCGACGAAGAAATCATATTCATTAGGTGACAGTATCAACTGCTCATTACAAAAAATTCACATACAATACATGTACATTATTTTACAACACTTTGACAGATGACATTAAACGATTAAATTCTATAGAAAAGTTTAAATCCCAAGTGAAATCGTTTCTGCTGCATAACTGTTTCTATACAATTAGAGACTATACTGAGCACCACAAGGAAAGTAACATTAATTTTAACAGTGATATTTAATGCATTATTTACCACTAGCAGAACCCCGCAGACGTTGTCCTGCTCTCTCTGTCTCTCTCTCTCTTTTTCCTTCTTTTTCCAGTTCTCTTTTTCTCTTCCTCTCTTTTATCTCGCCCTCTCTTTTTCTTCTCTCCTTTTCTATCTCTTTCCCCCATCTCTCTTTCTCATTTCCCTCTTCTCCCTATACCCTCCTCCCTTTTTCCGCTTTCTCGTTTCCCCCTCTTTCCCTTCCCCCTCTCTCCCATTTCCTTTTCCCCTTCTCTCTCCCTTCTTTTTCTTTTCCCCATTCTCCCTTTCCCCTACTTTCCTTTTCCGCTTTTTGTCCTTCCCTTTCTTTTTTCTCCCTTTCTTTTACGCTCTCTCTCTCTCTCTTTCCTCTCCATTTATCCCTCTCTTTTACCCTACTTGCTCTTTCCCCTACTCTCTTTTTCCATTTCTTTTTCCCCCTTTCTCTTCTAAAATTTCTTTTCCAGTGTCTTTTTCACTTTTCCCCCTCTCGTTTTCCCCTATTCTCTCTCCTTTCGCCTCTCTCTTCCTTCTATATTTTCCTCTTTCCTTCTCTCCTCTTTTTCTCTATCTCTTCCCCCTCTGTTTTCCGTCTTTGTACCTCCCTTCTCCCTTTCCATCTCCCTCTCTTCCCCGTTCTCTCTCATTTCCCTCCCCCTCTCTCTTTCTCTCTCCCTCTCTTTCCCTCCCTTTCTCTCTATCTCTCCCCCTCTTTCCGTCCCTCTTCTCTCCATCCTGCGCTGCTGGCTCCTCAAGGTCACCTCGGCCTCGTCGGCCCCGTTCCGCGTCACACGGCAACGCGCAACAGTAATGAAGCTGGATTCCCATGATTGGGAATTGCATTTAACTGAAGCGCCATCTTGTGCTGCAGCACCTTCTAGTAGAGTTACAAAAAATGATCAGCATAAAAATCTCCGTGGAAACAGAGAGTAACGTAGAGTGCCAACTGTCATGGAGATCGGTCACACGGCCATCTCCCTTTGCTTACTCGGTGATCCTACCGCTGCTGGCCTCTGGCGGAATATATTAAGAACCTGTCTCGTAGTGACAGGTGAAAAATAATGATCGTAGTGCATCTACCAACATATTATTTAAATTATTTATTTTCCGTATTTATGTGGTCTTAATCTTTACCAAACTTCGCAAGGACACTGCGTCATATCCTGAAGAGGAGCCTGTAAATACTTCGTATCTATTCATACACTCCTTTTTGTGGAATCGATGTCGATTACTTGTCGTTGAATTCACTTTTATTAGTATAGATTTGGACTGTATAATTCTAAACAATATGTAACAAGTATTGTATCGCAGCTTCTGGGTTAATGACCCCCATTTCGATCAGGTTTTTCGCCCAGTTTCCCTGATCCATTGAGCAAATGCTGAGATGGCGTTTTTTTAAAATTAAAAATTCAAGTAGTATATGACTTAGTGTAGGGATCACGGAATTTTGAAAACGTGCACAGAATTCACTTCTCCCCATAGCACGTCATACACAGTTTTAACTGTTTTTGACGTTAAATTAATAAATAAATGACAAGCTGGTGTTGAAAATCCTGTCATTGTCGGGACTCGAACCTAGGACCTCTCGACAACAGAGACATCGTTGATGCCCTGAGCCCCTTTCCCAGTATGAAAGTCACGTGTTCCGGACATCTCTGATGGGAGAATCAAGCCGGGGCCGCCACTGACTGCACAACCGCAGAGTGTGGTCACGGCGTAGAAGAAAATTCTTCCATTTCCATGGTCACAGTTGAGCTCTCTTACACCGTGAGCGTGGTCGTGTTAATATAAATTTTAACTTTATTGTGATAAACATCTTCCGATGATGCATATATTTACAAGAAAATCACATGTGATAGTGTTTTCACTTATTTCTTATTCTATCAGCAGAAGGTCTTGAAAAAAATCAAAGAGCTGTTTTGATATTAAAGCCAAGGAGACAACTTTCAATTTTGAAACTATTGTTTTTTGACTTGCTTGAGATTTTATTGACTTGCAGTTTTGAAATTATTGTTGTGATTTATTATCAATTTGAATCATAAGAATACAAATTCTTAGTTCTTCAAGAATTCAATTATTTCTTCTTGAAATCTGAACTTCTTGCTCACTAAAGAGCTCACCCCGTAAAAAGTGTCGAAAGAGATTGTGATTACTAGACATCGGATGTTTTGGGAAATGCCTATTTTTTTCTAGAGAACTTATTTAAAGTCTGATAAAATATGTCCACGAATCATGACAAATGATGACATATGACGATGTTTTATAATGCTTATTTTTGCTTATTTTAGCATAAATGCCTATTTTTTGTATAAATGGAAATGTTTAGGACTTTTTTGCCTTTTATTTATTATATTTATATACAATGCTAAGCTATCGGAAAATCGGCGATGGTCCAACGCGACCATTCATTACAAAACCTTCAATTCACGTCTTGAAATTTAAAATTACGAGAGAATTCCTAAAAGTATACCAACTGATTTTTCTCCATTTTCCTATTTCATAAATACCAGCCATGATCTGAGAACATGTACGATTGACAATACACCGAGGGAACCGAAATTTTAAGTGGAAATAAATACAAATTCCCAGGTTTAAGTGTTGCTAGTGTTGGACTGCTAAAATATGCCAGTCACATCGTTCAGATATCCTTCTCCTCATTCAAACTGATTTTGTCTCCCAGTCGTCGCAAATTTGAAATTGTGATCCTTGAAAAATTACTGGTAATATGTAAATACTATTAAGAATAAAATGTAGAAGTTGTAAATATATAAGTCTAGTTTTACATTAATATATTCGAACTGATTTTGTCCATTTAAGTTTACAAAATAATATAGACAAAAATTACAATTTTTCCATTTTATTGTGTATGTAACTTATGACAGTGCCTTTTTCCCTTATTATTGACCTTTTCAGTGCCTTTTTAGGCGCCTAAAAGATGATTTTTTAGTGCCTAAACATCCGATGTGTAGTGATTACTGTTGCTATTGCTGTCCTTATTAATAATAAACATAAATAACTAACTGAACCCTTGAGAGTACAACTAATGGTGCTTCAACTGCGCCGTCTCATATTATTTGTAAATGCTACATACTATTCCTACAATAGTACCCGTAGTTTCGGTAATCCGAACTTCTATAATCTGAATGTCCGCTTAATCCGGAACCGAAGTCAGTGCATTTTTTGGAAGGGAGAAATAAGAACGTTTGGTACATTAAGAACCACCGCCGCACATATTTGTGGAAAATACAGAGTGAAATATAGTAAGAATAGGTAAAAAGAAGATATCTTCCACAATTAAAAAGTGTAATTACACTGAATACAGATCACCCATACATGTTTCGGGGTCTTTACTTCATCCTGTGTGCTCCCCAAGCAACGTGGTACAAAGCATGGGCAAACAATGTATATACTATGTACTTTTTAAATGTGTATACTATGTACACTATTGTCTATACTGTGACGGTCCGATCAGACGCGTCACATTCTTTATAATTTATTAGAAAATAACATGGGATTTTTCATAAAAACGGTGAAAATAAACAGATGAATTAAGTTCCACCATAGAATATTTCGGCAAATTTTTAATAATATTTGGAAGCGGAAGATCCAAAACGGAAAAAACTTGTAAATGTTTGTGGACAATTTAAGGCGTATTTTCGTGACGGCTGGCGTGGCACAAAATATAAATTCGAAATCTTAATAAATTTAAAAACTTGTAGGATATTGACGAAGAAGGACAGACGGTCATCTGTTTAAAATGGCGTAGAATCAGTGAAAAACGTGTTGAATTAAAAAAAAACAATATTAAAGGGACAAAGTAAGAACAGTGAAATTAAGTGTGAAACGGGTAGATGACAACAAAAACCACTATGCATTGTAGAAGGACAATTACAAGGAATTAGTGAATTTTAATTAGAAAAAAAAATAAAAAAAAATAAATTGTTTTAGTGAAACGGGAGATGAAAATTGGTCAGAATGCTAGTGAATGTCGTGGGTAGCGGGTCGCGACGTAGATTCTCATGAGAGTCGAATTGTTCTTTTTTTGTAATGTTAATGTAAAATGCAGTGTAGTATAACTTTGTTTCTTGGAATATGTTGACTACGCGAATTTAATTAATTAATGGTAGATGAACAAAAACTTTGGTGAAAGGAGAAAATTGAATTGTGCAGGGCAAGATCGCTGAGTGCATCGGAAGGGAAGTACTTATAAACATTATAATTGATTCTACATTGGAGCCAATATTGGAAGGCCCTGATTTGTGTTTTAGTTTAATTCTTTTAAGACGTGGCCACGCAAAATATTTTGATGAGTAAAGGAAATATTAACAAATAGAATATTTACTTATTTATTATATTTACAAATAGAATATATACACTTATTTAAAGGATAGAGTAAAGAAAGAATAGGTTAGAGAGAGCAGGAGGAAATACGGAACCACCACAATACTTATCCACTTGCGGAAGATAACTTCGTTTTTACCTATCCGAATGGATTTTCACAAAATTTCTGCGGTAACCACCGAATTTATTTAATACCATAAATTATTAAGTACAGGACATTATTACTTTGGTTTGAAAAAGCTAGTTGCATTTTTTTGAGATAGAGTAGAATACCTATCATGGGATATGCCGAGTTCCACCAACGCCTAAAAAACTTTATTTCCGCTGGGGCCGCGGTGGAGTGCTGAGAGAGGAGAGAGAAAGAATGAAAGAAAGAAAGTGAGAGAGAGAGACAGACAGACGGACAGACAGACAGACTGAGACAGAGAGACAGGCAGACAGACAGAGAGAGAAATATCTGAGTATTGGCAAGATACTGAGATTACTTAAACTGTATTTCTTAAACTGTAAAACTGTAACTTGTAAAAACATTTCTTAAACTGTACGACCGCTTAAGAAGCCAACTTCAAAAATCCATAATAATTGAGCTGTCCCGATCTGACAAGTGGAGTATTAACGTTACTAAATCGACTTTAGCTCAAATTTGTATGTTATTAATATGCATTTGTGTGGCCCGAAAAAATGATCACGCTGTACTAGTTATTAAGCAGTCATTCGCAAATTCCCCAGAAGGACGGAAGGAAGGAAAGAAGAGAATAATACAACTGACTTTACTGAATGTCCCATAATAAGTGTTCCAAACTTCATGGGTATGAAGGGGGTCGAAAATAATAATATTTTGCTGTTGAATTTCAATAAATGAAATTACACATATGACGTGACGTCTCGAAATAGTAGGCAACCCATCATGCATTGGTGTTTGGCGGATATACGAAATGGATTCATAGGCCTCTGCGGCAGGAGTCATTTGACACTTGGCTGTCTTGGATGAGTCTCTTCACAGTCGGTCAAGCTGACGTTTCGGCCACCATGTTGTGGCCGTCTTCAGACCTAAACTGCTAACTGTGTCGTCTAGTGCATTTAAAGATAAGTTCCTTGTAGGGGTTTGTGAGGGGGATTCGTATGCTTCCGTGGCCAGTGTAATTACATACTTGGCTCCCCGGGATGAACCGCGTCGCAGCCGGTCGATTGATTGATTGATTGATTGATTTTTAGTGATTCCCGGCGCGTCAACTACTGAGGACATTAGTCCCGTAAATGCATGTTTTTCATCAGGAGGTGGCGGTGATCCATCCCTTACTGGATGGCGAGATCCGGCGCCGACCTACCGTCGACTAGCGGGGTGTTCCCAGACAAAGTATCAGAAGGACGCGTGGGTTCCATTCCGAGGGCGAGAACGAGAAGATATAATGAGAAATATTTGTCGCTAGGCTTCACGAAAACTACGGTGAATGGTGAAGAACGCAGGAATGTGTAATTTTTTAAATCATTTTACCTGTTGATAGTATGAAGCCTAACAAGTTAAAGAGGCATCTTGAAATCAAACATCCTGAATTAACAGAAAAACCAAAATATTTTTTGTAAGTAAACGGAATGTGTTAACCCAGTAGAATTTAGCTAAAACTACAAATGTTACTTCAAAGGTCCTGTTAGCATCTTGCCAAGTGTCTCATAGGATTGCTAAATGCGAGAAACCACAAACAGTAGCAGAAACATTGATTTTACCTGCAGCGATATATATATATATATATATATATATATATATATATATATATATATATATATATATATATATATATATATAGTCAACGATGTTTGGTGACTCATTTGCTCAACAGTTGAAAAATATTCCACTCTCTAATGACATACTTTCTAGAAGCATTGTAGATATTTCTGACGATTTACTGGAGCAGTTAATTAACAAATTGCGTGATAACTGGTTTGCACTTCAAGTAGCTGAAGCGACTGACATTCACGAAGATGCTCATTTGATTGCTTATGTTTGTTTCGTTGAAGAGAATAACATTAGGGAGAAAATTCTTTTCTGTGAACTAATAATGGGAACAACTAGTCTTTTTGAAATAATCAATAATTTATTTAATGGAAAGGAATATCGTGGAATAAGTGCATTGGGATATGCATTGACGGAGCTCGCTCAATGTCTGGAATTCGTGATGGATTGCAAGCGAAAGCAGTAGCTCCAAATGCAATGTGGACGCACTGCATGATACATCGAGAAACTCTGGCTGCCAAAGAACTTAGTGCCCCCCTTCATGAAGTACTGCAGAGGGTTAAACAAACAGTGAATATTATTAAGACATCTAGTTAATTCCAGGCTTTTCAAAGTCTTATGTGAGGAGATGGGTGTTGAAGACATTCAAGTGCTTTTTGTTTTAGTAATGCTCGATGGCTTTCAAGAGGTCAGGTGGTAAAGAGAATGGTTGAACTACGGAACGACGTATTCTGTTTCTTACAGGAGAAAGGCCACTCTCTGGCAGATTGGTTCAGCAACGAAGATTTTCTCTTAAAAATCGGTTACCTCACCGACATTTTTAAGATACTAAATATTCTGAATACCTCACTTGAAGGGAATCAAGCAACTGTACTATCTTGGAATGAAAAAATAAAGACTTTCATGAAGAAATTAGAGCTGTGGCGTAATCGGATGGAAAATGACACGCTAGATACGAGGTTTACGATCAGATGTTTCCTACTCTATTGTCAATGTTACAGGACACCGATAATTCCGTACTTCCAATAGAGATAAAATGCTGCCTTCATCATCTAACAATGCTAAACGGTCACTTCGAAAAATATTTCTACGGTGATTTTGAGAAATTTAACTGGATTAGAAATCCATTCAAAAATGCTCCTGGACAATCATCTTTACATTTAAAACAGGAAGAACAACTTATTGATCTCGCTTGTGATACGTCATTGAAAAGTAAATTTAATGAAGTGCCTCTCTTTGAATTCTGAATACATACTAGTAAGGAATACCCAAAGCTGAGCCAAATTGCAATAAAGACCTTGATTCCTTTTGCGACAACTTACTTGTACGAGCTACCTTTGGTAGCTTTGATGACTAAGTACTGTTCAAAGCGAAATGTAAATAAAGAACTTCGAGTAGCCATTTCTAATCTTAACAAACTCTTGTTAAACTTTTTTTCCAAAAGCTAGCTCATCCTCACACTAAATTTTGTAATTTAAATTCTTAATTTTCTTGAAATTCTTGTTAGCTGCTTAGTGAACATTGTCTTATTTAATAATTCTTGAATAAACGAAAATGGGAAGAATAATTTTCATGTATTTTGAATATATAATATAATGCATCCTTTTTGGTCATGTAGAATTATGTTGACCTGAAGTTGGTTACAGAGATAATAATGTAACAACTTTTTAAAGAAATATTGCGTCTATATTTAATAGAGGAAATAGTCTTGGGGGGGGCGTGATGATGTATTCCCTCGTCATGGGGGGCTCAGAGGGAAAAAGTTCGATAACCACTTTACTAGACAACACAGTCAGCAGTATAGCTCTAAAGAAGGCCACATGATGGCAGACCGGCGGTGACGCCGCTCTTCCCGCACAACCAAGTATCAAAAGGATATATGAAATCACTTTGCTGCAGAACGTGACCTACCAAACACCAAAGCATGATGGGTTGTCCTTCAATCAATGGCAAATGTCACTCTAACTTTCTTATACGAAATATTCAACCACATGTTCATTAAAAAAGTCAGAATCTTTTACTCCCTCGCACATACACTATTAGTTTATCCTGAGACCTGTGTAAACCAAACATCGAACTGTGATAGCTTACAGATGCACTTTTTTATTTATTTAGGAAAACTTGCAGCAAAAATGGACCCCAGGAATTACAATAAACTTGATCCCTCTATACACAAGATATCAAGTAGTATGTCTCTGAATGAAGATAAAAGGAAAATGGTCAATGCTCAACTTTCAGGGGTAAGGATCATTTTCTGCGAGGCAGCCTAAGGAAGTTTTAACGAAATAATAAATCTCTAAATAAATCTCCTGCTACAGCTATTGGAATCTCTTTTACTTCCTGCCATGAAAGAAGTAGATGAGGATTTCAAGAATTTATTTCAAAGACTTCATTACTCAGGAAGTTACTATGAAAATTTACGAATATCTGAACCTAATGAATTTGACCTCAACTTGGAACTGAGATCTCAAAAGGGATCTCAAAAGGTAAGCAAAATTTTATTTCATACTTATTTATAGTATTTTATTTTTTTCCATATCTTCTTTAAAAAGTAAATGAAGTAAGAAAATAGTATAAAAGAAGTAGTAGAATAAATTCACAGAGGTGTACTTGCCTTCAAAACTTTGTATTATATGCTTACAATATAGTGTCTTTATATTTTGGACATATTTTTTTCATTGTTCTTAGAAGTGCAATATTAATGAATCTTGTCATGAAATTATTATGAAAGATGTTAATAGAGTTTATAAAAGATGACAATGAATTAAAATGTTTTTTATAGTAAACTAGGTATTATTAATGTATATAGATTCCTACTATTGTACAGATTGTTTCTCTTACACAACAATCCCTTCTCAGTTTTTTCAGGTTCATTACACCCCAGAGTATCCTGGTTTTGTCCAGATAAAACATATATCTGGGTAAAGTGAACAAATGACATTAAAATAATGATAAATTGTATTATGTGTGTGATATAATAATTGTACTTTACATTAGATGCGCCGTTATGTGTCACTCAGTGTTTCATATTTTTCTTGTTACAGTGATACTGTTAAGAAGTGGGTAAATGGTAGTGGATTTATTATGCAACATAAAGTACTTTCTTGGCTCCAGGGAGTTGTTGATAAAGCATTAAAGAAAATATCAGATGGACCCTGGCACAAGGTTTGTTTCTAATTTGTGATTTCTTTTATCTTTAGATTCAAGAGATAAGCATCAAATGCGAAAGGAATGGTGTGTGTGTGTGTGTGTGTGTGTGTGTGCGCGCGCGCGCGCGTGCGCGCGTGCGTGCGTGTGTGCGTGTGTGCGTGTGTGTGTGTAATTTGTCTTACAATATTTTGAGCCACACAATTGTAATGACTAACCACAATGAATGCAAGTAAACTGTCTTGTTATGAATAATCATGTTCGTATAGTTATTGTGACAATTGCTTTCTCCATTAATATGATGGCATTATAAAAGGTAATGCAGTATTTGCCTCTAATGATAATACTTTTTGTTGGGTCTTTATTCTTCAGATTCTTAACATGACAGAGGACTTTTAAAACCTTCATTCATGTGCAACCATTGACAGAAATGTGCATGAAAGTATGCATAATATTTTTAACACCTAACAATACGAAAAATAATTAAAAGCATCTACTAGTACATGAAATCACAAACGCATGTCACATCACAGTTATTGCTATTCTTTTTATTTCTATGGTCTTTTTGAAAATTTTTGATAGCTTCGGAACATTAAAATACTACTGGAACGAATGATTTTCCTTTATAAAGTAATATTAGCAAATGGACTGGGTTTGGCCATGTATTTGATTCCTTTTCTAAGATGGGTGGTTTTCTTTTCTTCGAAATTATGTTCTCTTCTTGCCTCAGAGAAGCTAATTTTATCATAGCTATGATAACACGGGTTAAACATTGTAGGATGAATCATCAAAATTCAAGACAATTTGGGTTATTCCCTGAATTATTTATCATTAGCGGACCTGTGCGAAAACTTTCGTATGTGAAAAACGATCCCCGCCACTCGCTTCCTTCCGTATGAAGGGGATGATAGCTAAGCGTCTTTGCATAGAATTCGAGATAATGCACGCCTCAATTCTGTTCATTAAGATTAATGATCTGCGTCCCTTTAAGGTCACGAGCTGGAAAGAGACGGGTCACTCATCCAACCAAAACTGCCCGTCGTATTTTTCAATTGTTAAAATAGAAGTATGGAATTGTTGTTCTATAAAAACAATGATTAATATTAAATATAGTCTTGTATGCTTCTTCATTTTCATAAGTTTGAAACATCTAATATTATTTACGCTGGTTTGACTCCTTCGCTTTTCTTCCTATCTTTCTGTGTTGAATAACAGTCCACAAACTGAATTGTCGTCAAATACTTTGTAGTTGTATGTCATACAGAATTTGAAATGTCGCCCTGTAGATTACAGTGTGAGGAACGTGTCTTTGAGGTCTTTGGCTTCAAACTTCCCGATTTTAAGACTCTAGAACGATGCGTTTTGGAATTTCATAACTACATAGATGTCAACAACGCTGCCTGAATATTACGGGTTGCATTTGACATGAATATTTTGATTTTTTAAAACAAATACTTATTATTTTTAAAATTAAAATGCAATTCGTCACGTCTCCATTAAGTCGTGTTTCTTTAAAGGCGTTAATTACAAAGATTGTTTGCGTGTGAGAGCCACAAAACTCATCAAAAGTTACGAGAGGCACCACATATTCTTTAGCATTGAATTTTGACAGTAATATTGAAATAGTAAAAATGTCTGCATAAAATGCCCTACGAATCCATTTTTTGGTAAAGAAGGAACGCTTTGAAGACATTAATTACACAGACCTGCGATGAAAAACACAAGGGAATTGATAGCTGAACTTAATGTATTTTTGATCCTCATTTAAAAAAAAGTGATAATAAATTTGTATCACGTCACGTTTTCTCGATACATTTAATTTTACTTGAATTTTTATGAACATTTACCATATTTTTTCTTCCCTCTCTTCCTGACCATTATTCTACCGCGGTGAAACCCTCATAAAACCGCTCTGCGACACTTTCCCTTCGCCGTCTCTCTCTCCCCGTCGCAGTCTCTCTAATTGCGTCGCGCGAATCCTTATCTCAGGTGTGAGTCGACAGTACCATCGGCGAGCGTAATCGGCAGACAGTTCGTCTCAAATTTTTCATTTGTAGTGTCGTGCGTACGCTGATACACTGGAACACGTGGAAACTGAATTGCAGAAATAATTCTATTCCCTGTGCATGTCGTGAAACATAGCTGCGAGTTCGAGATGTGGAAATTTGTCAATGACTTTTGTGACATATGCGGTGAATATAGTGTGCACGAGGAGCATTACAGACTATGAAAGACTACATTATCTTACGTATTTTGACATGAAACGTGATGAAGACCAGGACAAATCGTGATCTCATAAAGTTTATGTGCAGTGTCTCGATGATTTACACTTCTGGTTCAAAGAAAAGAAGACTGCTTTGCGATTTGGAATTTCCATGACATGGAAGGTGCCAGAAAAACACCGATGATTGTTATCTTTGTTCCTGCTATGTCCGTGGGTATAATCGCAAAATTAAAAGCTAATCTCTTATCTTGTAAAAGTTTTATCGGCCATACGCGCTGTTCCTCATGGACCACTGCCTTTGCCTCCAACTAAAGTGCCAGTCATCTCTTCAGAGCCTTCAGTCCTAGAACATACACAAATTCAAGGTTTCCTTATGGAATATAAGTCCTCTGGATGCGATTCTCCTCAGTCGCCTTGCGCCTAGCAGAATGACGTGATATGGGGAGAAGTGAATTCTGTGAACGTTTTCAAAATTCTGTGATCCCTACATTAAGTTACCGGATGATCAGTATAACACGCAACACTGCTGTTTAAGGCACTGACGGAAACGTGAAAGGTTTGCAACTCTGCTTCTGGGACAGCTCCTTCGACTGCATTTCAGCGATACTCCATTCACCACCACCCGCTTCGTTTCACTCACCCCCTTCCTGTGATGTGGGTCATATCTGCTAAAAATAAAACAGGCCGCGTCTTCATTCGTAGTTTCCTTCTTCTACTGTTAACTTACGATGCGCCTCAGCGTAGAGCAACACAGTTTTGTTGTGGAGGGGTATTTCCGAACGCAATCTTTCAAAGAGTGACGGGCAGCTTTCAGAGAAAAAAATTCATCTGAGTCTATTCCGATCAAGAGTACCATATTTCGGTTAGTGAAATGCAATCGTGGGACGGGAGGTGTGTTTGATCGCAAACGCAGTCGCTGAATTACAGCGCTCACACAGCGAAAACTAGAGGAAGTTCGAGATGTTCTTTTAACTTCCCCTAAAACATCATTGAGGAAACTTCAGCAGCAATGTATCTTTCTTATGGAAGTGCGCTCTGTGCCACTACAAAATTGTAAATGAGCGTGTTCAAACTGCGGACATCTCAGGAGCTTAAGATTCCTGATCGGGCTGCTCGCATGAATTATTGTAATTGGCTATGTCGATTCGTCCCAACGGGAGGGTGGCATTGAGCCGTGGTAGTGCGGGCTGCTGGTTCTGCTAAGACCATTGGCACTCGTGTGGTTCCGAACGCTGAGGCTGCGGAGGCAGAGAAAGTATGTCGCGACAGCAAAGTTCGCGCTCTTGCAAGGAAGGGCGCTACGCCTACAAGTGCGTGGCAGCTGCTGCCCGAGTACTACTCGCGTTACACCTGATTGGATGAATCTAATATTTTATAATAGCAATGCTTATTCAATTTTCACTCGAATGACCCTCCGTCATAAATTATTTTCAGAGCTGGCGTTGCTGTAGGTTGTTTAACGGTAGCGGTAAAAATTTACAGAGACATTTGGGTATGAAATGGCAGAAACATGACAGAAAGGAAGAAAGCGGAAAGAAATAGCCAAAGCTTGGGGTCTTCCTAATCCCTACCACGTGACGAGTTAAAGATGGTTAATATGAGGAATGATCTTCATTGAAAAAGTGCGTCTCGTTTCTGCAGTGCTTTAGGATGCGTGATTCTTTGTTGAGTAGTTCTTAGTAAAGAAGTCTCATGTAGTTAACTTTGGTAGTACATCCAGAGTTTAAAAGTGTTTGACCACAGCGCTTAGTCTTGCACGAGATCTGAAATGTATCTTTTTCATACCGAATCCACTGGACTGTGCGCCACTTAACAGTTTATTTAAGCTTTTGGACATCATGGCAATAGCTTTCTGCAGAGGTTAATCAAAAAGTTCTCAGCTTTCTTCTTCGGTACTTGGTAATTTACTTTTCCTTGCAGATGCCATAGTGTTATTCCATGACATTATTATCAAGTAAGCAGATGTATTAGTCTGAACCAAAACTCAGAATAATTGTAATTATCAGAAGAATATGAAGAACCAGAAACCTTGAACTTTTGGTTCACAACGTCGATATAAGTGCCGGTTAGTACTAATTCCATTAGCTCTTTTCTGTCCGTCTGTTCGTTCTCTGCTCTCTGCTCCTGCTCTCCGCTCCGAGTTCTCTGCTGTTCGTCTCTCCGAGTCATGTGATGTTCTGTCGTTCTGTCTTGTCGGAGGGAAGTTGCAGTATTTATTAATTGGGGGTGTTAGTGAGGCCGTGGAAGGGAGATTCACGTGTCTTTGACCCCTAGGGTGAGGCGGTGAAACGCGATGTGCCCGCGATCGGCTTCCTATTTGCGGGATGCGTCTTCGGGCCTGGGGCGTGGAGCGTCACGTGAAATTTGCGGCGATCGGATGCTAAGGCGGTGTCACGTGAGGTGCCCGCGATAGCGGCTACCGTTTGTTCTATTTGAAACTTTTGTTCTCACAGGAACGAAGGCATCTGGCTTGTAGATAGAGAAGGAGGGAGGAGGCCACGCGGGCGCGTCCAAATTGCTGATATGGATGTCTTGGCGAGATGCCTTAATAGTGTTGTATTGGCGAGGGAGGCACATAGCGATTCCGAGAAATGTTTGCCTACATTTCGCGGTCGGTGGCAGGTAGTGGAGCGATGGGGGTGTGAAAGCCGGCCGCGCGCCGGGGAGGACCTAGCACTTGCTAATAATGTCTAAGCCGGCAACCGGGGCGGTGCCGGGGAGCAGCGGTCAGTGCACGCGGCGGACGGAGGTTCAAAGGGGAGTTTGCTTTTAAAGTACCTGCTTCGGCGGAGGTGACAGCGCCGTAAGAAAGAGGCCCGCGTGAAGACACCCCGCGTAAATGATTTTATTGCCCATTTGTATTGGACTTTCTTTCACTATGTGGCTGCGTGCTGGAATGCTCTGGGAGCGGGCTCTGTGAGGGTTGGCGAAAGCATGTGATTGGCGGGTGGGCGCGTGAGTAGAAGGCAATTAGGAGCTGCGCCCTGGTGGTGAAATTGATCATGAGATTGAACAAACTCCTCGGGAGTCAGTTCTCGTAGTACTCAAACCCCTGGCCTGACTTAACAGCATTCTGCTGTAGCACCGCAGCGATTCTGTCATGTCACCGCTCTGGTCACACGGTGGTTTTGCCGCGCCCGGGTTCACGGTCCGATAGGAGGAGAGTAGCCTCTTCACTGCTGTCGGCGTTGCGTCACCGCTTGAGAGTTTGCTAGCAGCTCGCGCTACTCTTGACAGCGCCGTCCCGTAATATTCCATTTGCTCCTGGCCGAGATCTAGACTCGATCATTTTAGGGCGGTCTGCGACCTGAGTCCAGCAGTGCGCCCCGACCTCAGTTGTCCAATCAATTGGTATAATTGGTAAAACCTTTCGGAAGTTTTCTCACCGGGTGTTCGTTTTTCCGAAAAGCATTTAGACTGAGCTCCCGATTTGTTCCTGGATCAGGTCTTTTTGAGCACCACTGGACTTGAATAGTCTGCCGGCATAGCATGTTACTGTATATTTCAGTATCCTATTCGAATCTGCAGAGTTAGAGTCAGCTATCTGCGGAGCACTGACAGCTAGGAAGATGATAGCAAGCAAAATTAGCATCATTAGCGGTGGCAACTTCGGGAGTATTTTAGCCTTCAACTCATCACCCACAAACTTACATAACAGCTCCGGTGCCAATGCCATGCGAATCTAAATTCAGGCGACGAAACAGAGTTTTGGAAACGAGATTATCTTTCTGAAGCTCATTACGTATTGCTAATATCTGATATTTATGTTTTTGTGCTTGTTTTGAATAAGCTTTTAAAGCAGATCTTCTGTTTTCAGCATTAACTTAGTCCATTTGTTGCTAATTCACTGATTTACCTTTCCGGCAAAAAAACTATTAGCGAATATCTTTTTTGAGACAAAAACGTTACTTGCATTTTTTATTGTTCATTCTATGAGGAATACAAACACGCAATCCAGGTTGTTTGTGGTTGCATATTTCCATGCATGCTGGGAGCGGGATGAATGGACATTGCATGTCCAATAAAACAATTAGAACTTTAGCGCAATTCATTTTGTTCAAGTTGAAATGATTATGACTGTGAATATGAGCACGCAAAAGACATAAATCATTACAAAGTATTCATTTTTTAAATAACTCAACTTGTTTAGATTTTGCGGCATATTGATTAGAACAGAGACTGTGAGGCTCCTTATCTTCCACAATAACATAGCATGGTTTCATGTTGACATTAAATCATCCGGCTTCGAATTTTGTCTTGCACGCATTTCTAAGCGGGGAAAGGTGCTTGCGGTGACCCGACTAACAACCACCAATAATGTGCTGACTGTTGCTTTGTGTAGTTGCTTCGTCTCGCAGGTACCAAGGTGCCCGGTGAGCACGAGCCTTCTCAGGAAGTAGGGCGAGGAGCCCCAAGCATTTGCCTGCCACCGCGGCCTGCTGGCGGTGACAAAAGACCCGCCTCGGTCGTCCTTTGGACCACACCGACCGGGCGTAGGGTGGCGCGCGCGAACTCAGGACCCAATGCCGCGCAGTGGCATTGCTTCGTCCGCAATCGTGACGACATCCCGCGTGCATACGACGGGGATGACAATGCAGGCATTCGTTGACAATGTACCGCCAAAATTCTTGACCGAACTTAAGAGAATCTGCTCTGCTCTGAGAACTGCTTAAATAAGTTTCAACTCGCGAAAAGTATCTTTCAATTTTCGGAGACATAATGATTCACGGAGGGGCAATCGAGTATCTCCCACTCGGAAGACGTACTGAACTAGAGTGCTCGAAGTAGAAGTGAAATTTGAAGACAAAAAGTAAGAGTGGTTCGATTTCACCCACACTCGAATGTCTTGACCGCCATTTTTGACGAACGCCACATTTCACCGACACTTTTCTGTTAGAAACGACTCTCCGTGAACTTTGACGATTCGTCAAGGAACGTGAGTAGATTTTTCCCTTGTACAGAAGTTGCCTACAATATCATGTTACAACGCGGTTCGGCATTGGCTGTTGAACCTGTTGATTACTGATGACGTATGAACTACTATATTCCCAGTAGGCATTGCACATTTAGAGAGAAAAACATTTTTCAATTTCTGAATCGTTCTAATTAATTGTCCCCAGAGACAAAATTGGCACAAGTACACAGTCTTTTGTCTCCATATCTCGAGGAAAGTCCGCTATCCTAAACACATCTTGACTGAAGTGTGTCTTGACCATGGTGGGAATCGAGAATATTTTTGAGGCTTTGCTTATGGAGTCACGAAAGCTCGGATCCTCTTCTCCAGTGCAATTTGTTGCCCAGATTAAACTTCACAGAAAATAGACGGGAATGTTCTCGCTCTTGCTTTTTTCCTTAAAGAACTGCCGTTAAAGTTTGGCCAGCAAAAATCGATCTTCGCTCCTGTACGTCAGGTGCGACCTTCATCCCCTTTGGTCAAAGGATTGCGGCGGAATGCAAGTACCCTAGATGAAGGGTAATTTTCAAGACAACCGCAACGGTCATGGAAATATCTATCCCTTACAAAAAACAATTTGACCGTGCGCATATGCGTGTAAAATACTTGTAGCCTCCTACAATTGCGTTGTAGGAGCTTCCTTTGATACTAAGGCGTTTTTTAAGAAAGCTGCAGCGTTTGAAATATCTAGTTCTCGCAAAAAAGACAGTTTTAGAGGGCCTCGAGTAATTGTCATCCCTTGCACTTCTGTATTAGGCACTTCTGTATGGGCCGACTTACAAAACAAAGGGGGCGGTTGTTGGTGACAATCGCTGGCTGGGGTGCGCCGACCGCCGCATTGTCCCCCGAGTGTGGGCCTCCGCCCTATATGTACGTAACGTCTACACTACGCATACACACATAACGTCTACATTCACATGTAATGTTAGGAAATAATATACTGGGAAAATACTTTTTCCATATAAAAATTTAACTTTTCAGTATAAGTACCAAGCTCGATATTCTTATTATCTAGATTGAGAACATAGGATTTTTTTCACATCAAAACCTTAATTTGGATGAGTTAACCTGTAAAACATCATTAGGGAAACGTTCGTTCATATGCCAATATGAAGAGTATGTCCAGGAAGGTAACAAGCATATGAATGGGGAGGCGAAAATGAGCAGCATGCTTCCTAGACTCCTGATCACTGATGAACACCACATTGGACACACTGTAGTGTGGCAGGCGTTACGTTCAAATAAAACGTTAATTTTGATTGATGCTACAGGTTACTTAAAATCCTACACTGGATTTCATAGTTTTTCTTCCCCACGTGGATGATGTTCACTTAGGCTTCCTGTACGTGCAATCATTCGTTTTTTAAAGTAGAAACGGATAAATAACAACCATACGATACATACTTGGCACAACACAAATACACAGTTCACTCCAAGTATTACAACACAATACTTATGACTACAGTTATGAACACATTCTTACGAACCTGTTTTACAAACTCTTCCTCCCGCACCGGTCCATCAGTCCGCTCTGGACACTATTGCACGCTTCCTGAACGTTAAGCCGCTGATATCCTGGCCACAGTGGCCGCATCCCTTCATGACGAGCCACCGATTCTCTCGATACCTGGGTCACTGAGCGGACATCCCCTTGGTCACAGACGCATTCCCATGCGAGGCGCCGCCGTTACCGCAGGCGTAGAGTCGCCGCATCTCCAGCCAATCAGCTGCCGACTCCCTGCGCAAACAGGCATTACGTTCCGGAACACGCGGCCTCCGCACGCCCAGTTGCGCAGCCGCCGTATCATGAAATGCCGAGTCGTCACTTTCCCGGCCACCCAGATGTCGCCTTCGTGAACACAGAGACGCCGCATTCCCATGCGAGGCGCCGCCGTTACCGCAGGCGTAGAGTCGCCGCATCTCCAGCCAATCAGCTGCCGCCTCCCTGCGCAAACAGGCATTACATTCCGGAACACGCGGCCTCCGCACGCCCAGTTGCGCAGCCGCCGTATCATGAAATGCCGAGTCGTCACTTTCCCGGCCACCCAGATGTCGCCTTCGTGAACACAGAGACGCCGCATTCCCATGCGAGGCGCCGCCGTTACCGCAGGCGTAGAGTCGCCGCATCTCCAGCCAATCAGCTGCCGACTCCCTGCGCAAACAGGCATTACGTTCCGGAGCACGGGGCCTCCGCACGCCCAGTTGCGCAGCCGCCGTATCATGAAATGCCGAGCCGTCACTTTCCCGGCCACCCAGATGTCGCCTTCGTGAACACAGAGATGCCGCATTCCCATGCGAGGCGCCGCCGTTTCCGGAGGCGTAGAGTCGCCACATCTCCAGCCAACGAGCTGCCGACTCCCTGGGCACACAGACAGCATATTCCGGAACGTGGGACCCAGGTAACTCCAAGACGCGAAAAACCAGGCCTAAATGCTACCGTGGTGACGGGTCCTCAGTGACCTTGAGGTCCAGCTCTGTAAAAACCGCAGTATAGTTGTCGCGATGCAGAAACGGAGCGATTTATCGAACGTCCAAAAGGGCATGATCATTTGCTTTCGGATCAAGGGCGGAAGCATTTCCGAAACGGCTAAGTTTGTAAAGTGTTCGCGAGCGTTTGTAAAGTGTACATGACTTTATTTCATTTCATATAGCAAATTATAATTGGAATATTATTAGTTTCGTATGTGATAACACATTATGTAAAAGTGCCCTGAAGCAGGCCAAATAAATGGCCGAAACGTTGGCATTGTAAAAAAAACTCGTCATTTATTGACTTCCCCTCAAGAGATCTACAATATATGACCTTATTTCAAAATCTGTCTTTAAAGAACAGATTTCATTAAAAAATATCTTCAATCTTTTAGTTTGAGGAAGACGCCGACATTGTTTTGAATTGATTGCAGTTTTAGAAAAATCAGAGATTTCAACGAAAATGAGAATGACGCCATTCTCTTAACCGTCTATTACGCTATCCGACATAATTTAATAAACAAATTTTGTGCCAATTTTTTAAAATTTTGAAAATGTCCCTGGGGCTTCGTGTAAATTACCCCCAAAATAAAATATCGGTTTCAAATCCTAGGAACAGCGGCATCAGGCAGATCGATTGGTGAACATCAATTTTGGAGAAAATCGTTTGAGCGGTTTAGACACTAGCGTTGTTTGCAGACGGACAGACATTTATTTATTTATTTAGTCAAAAACAGTCAAAAACTGTATGTGACGTATGGGGGAGAAAATCATCTGCGCACGCTTTCTTGAGTTTCAGAATCGCTTCCCGACAATTGAACTATTAATAGTTGAAAGATTAATAATAATAATAATAATTATAATAATAATAATAATAATAACAACAAATTTAAAAATCGAGAGCTTAACATTTCAAAAACTAGATATTTTCGTTGCCAAATTATAGAAAACTTATTTTTAACGGTAAAGAAACGAACAGACTTGATTTTTCTGAATTGTTAACAAAATAGAAACTCACCCTAAGCTCTACTACCACTACAAGCAAAGGAAAGTTCAACAAAATGTGCGCATAGTGAAGCTACATTTACGTCCAGAAGCAAATCAAGGGGCCATCTCAGCATTTGCTCAATAGATCAGGGAAACTGGACAAAAACCTGATCGAGATGGGGGTCATTGACCCAGAACTACATTATTTGTTACAGGTTATATTGAGTCTTTTTTTAAAATTATACAATGCAAATGTAAACTAATTCATTATACTATATCTTGTTTTTGTTAAAGTAAACATTTTGTTTCTTTTTGGCGATCAGTATAGTCTCTAATTGTATAGAAACAGTTTTGCAGCAGAAAAGATTTTGCCATTCATCTAGTTTTCGGTATCAAGGACCCATAAATAATGGATTCTGACTACAAGTGTCAGAAGAAGTAATTTACTACATAGGGGCGAGATTTATCCATTTTTTTGTTACCAGGGCCTGGCAACAAAAGTTTTTGGGTCGAAAATTCGCCCGTTTTTCTTGCAGCATTACAGTACGTTCTCTAGTTACATACGATAATTTTGTGGTGCACCATGTTGCGAGTCTCATCTGCTTGCTATATTATTTCAGTAATTGTTAATTACTGTGAATGGGTGATATACAATTTCAGACATTCTATTCCATAGTAAAAGTACCTCTCACACATTACCATAGTTTTCTTAAACGGCTGAGTTCTTCAGCAGGAATAGGAATCTCTCCAATAGTAATAATATTATCCATAAAAAAAAGACCATTTTTGGAAATTTAGTTCTGTAAGGTAACCCCTATTAGTAGCTTGAATTCTTGAAACCTCTAAATCTATGTAGACTTATTTTGACTATTGGATGTTCTTTCTATTTAATTGCATAGATCTAAAACGTCTTTTGTTACCAAATGCTTGGCAATATTAGAATATTTACCCACACAGTAGTAGGCATATGTGATATACTAATGCATGATTTAGAGCCTGGCCTTTTGAAAATGTGTTCCAATCTGAAATTAGTTTTATTTTTAAAATCATTTACAAAGAGTACCTATATTGTTTGCTGGGGTCCAACTGGTAAAATCATAATCCAACACAATAATTTTGCTATGTATCTCATCTTATTAAAATTATTAAAAAACATGTTTTATACAAACTAATGTTTTTATTTTTATTGCTACATTATTGCTAGTAGTTTAAGAGGCTAAATTAGAATTTCCATGACTGCTGTATTAATTGTAAAAATTTATTTAAATTCTTATTTTTTGTTAAAAAAGTATCTCTCCTTTGGGTTTCAACTTCAAGTCTAAAGGTAATTACTAATTAAATTTCAGTTACGGCGAAGTATGTCAGGGCCAGCTGTGACTCTGTATGCAGAATATGTACCTGGAGAAGTTTTCAGCGTGGATTTGGTACCTGTATTTGTGTTAGATCCTAGTCAGTGGCCCAGACTACCAGTGAGGCAACCTGTAATTAGAAATAACGCATATGCTGAGGTAAAATAAATTATACAAAAAGTATTATAGTATACCTATGGAAAACCACCATTTACTGATTGATTACAATTGTTCAATTTGTAATATTCATTGGGCTTAAAGACAATCTATAAATCTCCAATGTTTGTAGAAAAAACAATTTACTTCAAAAACAGGTGAATCCTTAAATTATGTTTCACATATAGTATGTATGTGACATGCATGTAACTAAATCCCATGCTGGGCTGGCTCTCAAATGAGGCAAAATTTCAGTTTCATATGACACAAAGGCAGTCAGGGAAACAAACTTTAAGAAAGGGGGGAAAATGGCAACAATAGAGGAAAGATGGAAGAAGAGAGAGAGAGAGGACTGTGAAGAACAATAATAAAATGCATGTGAACTGTTTGAAGTAAATTGTTTTTTCTTGAGAAATTGGAGATTTATAGATTGTCTATAAATTTTGTGGTTACTACAAACTGAATGAAATGTAGTACATTTAAATAAAATGTTCTTCAAATTAAGAAATCTTTGATTGTAAGAGTGAAATGAATAATTGAAACTATTTTAATTGTGTGTTTATAAATTCTTTCATAACATAAATTCTTTATGTTTTGAAGCAATGGTGTGTTGTTCCAAAACCAAATAATCATGTTGATCGAAATGGAAACCTTGGAACTTTCTGGAGAATGTCTTTTTACAATCAAGAGAAAGCAATTTTGAATAATAAAAATCATTTGAAGAATGCACTAAAACTTATGAAGGTAATAATTTTTTTAACATACCAGTATTTTCAGAAGTATAAATATTCTCATTTTTTGAAATGAATTTTTGGGATCACAAGTTCTGTTTATAAGACTCTTAGAATAGCAAAAATGTGAATAAAGAAATTGTTTATTTTTAACAAAGAATTTTCTTTACTTTTACAGTTGCTGCGTGATAAAGAAGGTTGGCATTCGTTATCAAGTTACTATCTTAAGACAGTATACTTGTGGACTATAACTGAAACTGATTCACACTATTGGAATTCTGGAATTGGAGTTGTGTTCATGCATGTCAGTATCCTGAAGGTGAATAAAGTTTTGAAATTGTATGACATTGATTTTTCTGAATTTTTTTTCTTCCACAGATGTTGAAAATTCTAAGAGATTACCTGAAAGATAGGCAATTAATTCCATTCTTCTGGGACAGCCAACTTAATGTTTTATCATCTGTTGACTTGTATGAAATTCGGAAAATTGGATTTAGACTTGATCGCATTATTAGGGACATTGACAGAAATCTTAATGATAATAACCCCACGTACATTGAAGATTTATTTGCAGTGAGTGACAGGTATGTTGTGCATGTGCATTAACAAACATTTTAAGTGGGAAAATGTTACGCATATTGTTGCAATTGAAATTTTAGTATAATTTTTAAAAAAATATTGTAGTTTTAATCTTTTTTTTTGTGAATGTATATCATTATCACATTTATCTTCATCATCATCACAGAATATTTACAGACAGACCCAGTGGTCTGTTTCTTTGATCCAGTAATATCTTAGCTCTAAAGACCCCTACACATGGACCAATTTGTCGGACCGACCATCGGGATAACGAAATTAGACTCTCTTCTACACACTCCAGACAGTGTGTAGAAGAGAGTCTAATTTCGTGGTCAGAACCAAGAACCCAATTTTTCAGTAGTGTTCGGAATTTCGAGAAAGCAACATCTATGCGAGTATGACAGAAATCTAAGGAAACTGAAGAGCCGTTGTCGGGCTGCACAGTGTTTCCCGACCTCGAAAATCTGGCCAAAATGAAAAAAAATATCCAATTTAAAGATTTTTGTGTTCACAATAGTTTACCCTTATATTTAGAGAGCAAATTGCCGGTAAGGAACTCATCTTTTGTATTCATCTTCAGAGCCCAATTTGAAAGCTAACCATGTGCAACCGCGTTCTATTAAGGCAGCAAGAATACGATCAGGCTATTAACATTTTTGATGAAGTTTTTGTACAAATATAATATGAGTTAAAATAAAAGATTGAGTCCAAGTGAATACTGAATATTTTTTAATTACTGAAGTGAAAAAAATGAATGAGATATTCTGAAAAAAACCTTATGTAGTACAAAATTCTACGGCCAAATTTGCAATTTTCATGCATATATTACCTATTATCTTTCAAAATTACGTAAGTTGCTGCATCTTGCTGCAACTGCATTGCTGGCACGCGTTTGAATAAAGAAGTTTTTAAACCATGTAATAATGATTATCTTATGATACTGTTCGTAATTGCTACAATTTATAAATAAAAACAATTACTTTTCTTTATGTAGATTTAATTCTCATAATTGTTGTTAAAATTTTCCTACATTACCGATTATGAAAAGAAATTCGCATTTCATGTTTATTTATTTTTTTGCCAAATTTGAACGATAATTTTATTTCTTGAAATTTTCGACTTCATATTCCTATTCAGCGATCTCTAAAATCCTTCAGTACCAGAAAACTTGTGGTCAGGACCAACCCAACCGCCCGACAAAATTTTCTGTTGGACAACTTGCCTCCACACAATTGAATTTGTCGGATTGACTAGCTGGTCCGACTGACAAATTGTGATGTGTGGAGAGGCCTTAAGGAAGGGGTGGGAAAACCAAGAACATCCTAAGGCCCCTACACACGTACCAATTTGTCGGGCTGACCGGCTAGTCAATCCGACAAATTGCATCGTGTGGATGCAAGTTGTCCAACAGAAATTTTTGTCGGGCGGTTTATTGGACCTGACTACATGATTCCCCGATTCCCCCATCATACTGACAGACAAATTGTATAGTGTGTGGAAGTGTTGTTTTTTCAGTGATTTTTCAGTTGATTTTCAGTGAGTATTTTCATTTTCAGTGATTCCAGACCTCAAATCGCTGGTTCAAATGAGAAACAGTTGTTTAATTGGAAAGTTCTTTGGTTCTTGGGGGTTTTGAAGGTCGCTTATTATGAATAAGAAGTCGAAAATTTCAAGAAATAAAATTACTGAACAAATTTGGGAGTAAAATAAATAAAACAAAATGCAATTTTCTTTTCAAAATCGATAATGTAAGCGATTATTGACAATGAAATGAATATGATGAATATGATTTCTACGTCGAGTGTTATAGTAATAGACATCGGCATTTTCTAAAAATATATTCCCGCCCTTAAGCAAGTCATTTTTGACAAAAACAACTGATTTGGAAATAAACAGACAAGGTAATGGTAAAATTCCTAGATTAATGAAGAGAGGCTTACATGAATCACGTGGGTGGGATTTGGTTATTATTCGTACAATTCGTTTTTGTAATCTAAAAGTCTGGGAGCTATAAGATGTATTTCCCCAGAATATTATACCATATCTCAGGCAGGAATGAACATTCGCAAAATATACACAACGAGCAGTATGAAGGCTGACTGAATTTGCAAGAATTCTGAACGCGTAGCATGATGTCGCTACGCTCGTGGCACATAGCGAAGTCGCTAGCCTTTCACCACTGAGGTCCGGGTTCGATTCCCGTCGAATCTCATGTGAAATTTGTTCCAACAAAACGAGTTTTGCTGCTTCACAAGGGCTAATCCAACCCTTGTGAAGTGTCCTAAACCCTGCCCCTATCCTTACTCTTTCCCAATTCTGGCCGCTGGGTAGTGACGCAGGAGCGCGTAGTAGGAGGCGCGTACGTGGAGATGCTACCAGGCGGTCCTCTTGACAACTGACTGCGACGTGACGCGACATGACAGAAAGTGATAATGGAGAATTACTCCAAAATAAAAAAGCGCGCAAAGTAATGGAGGATTACTCCACAGCGCAAAGCGCTCAACGACCCGTAAAGGGTCTTCGAGACGCGTTGCGTCAAAATGGTTGACGCAACAAATTAAAAAAAAAAATAATAATGAACTTAATTTTGTGTTCAATTCATTTAAATGGGCGTTCCATTTAAGGTTTGACTGAATTGAGAGACCTAAAAATTTTGTTGCCTTAACAGCAGTCAATGGTACACCGTTCATTTTTAACCAACAAATTAGTAAATTCCTAACATAAATGAAGATATTCACCCACCGAATTCTCGTAGAGCGGTGTATTTTCAGCCCACAAGAAAGAAATAGATGCAACCCCCCTGAGATTGTAAGATAACAGCGCCCAATTATACAACCAAAATTGAGCTACCCAACTGAATTAATTAAATAGGAGTAAAAATAAATTGAGGAGTACCGGGCACTGTCACAATATTGTAAATTCTTCCTTGGGATTCTTGATATTTTTGATGTGTTGCATTATGCTTGCAATGGATCTTATGATCTGTTTTGATGAATATGGAAGAGTTTTGCAAACTCTGGTAATTAGTTTATAAGTTTTTCCTTGGTTAATAATATATCCTTTGATATTTCTCTTTTGAATTTCTCCCAAAGTTTTTAAATTCCAGACTTGTTTCTTTTTTCTTTACCCCGTTTGTTTTGTTTTGTTGAGAAATTATGTTACTTTTGATACTTTGAAACACTGCTCTAACTCGTGCTTGAATGCAAAATAATTGTTCAAAAACTATTCTTTCATTTGAAGACGATTTTTCTCTAGCACCTTGATATATTGATCTCTTGCACAAATTAGAGCCTTGGGCCTTGGCTGCTTATTACCGACCAAATCATAATGGATTGTAAAGACAATGTTTTACTTTTTTCATCATGCACGTAGTTGTGACATGCGCATCGAATGGACTATATATTGTCTTACAAAATCTATAGTCGACTCGTTTCAAAAGCAAATCTACCAAAAAATAGACATTTATTTTAAACATAACCAAGTTCCAATATTTTTCAGCCTAATTTTGGTATTTTTGACAAAACCCAACCATTTTTCAGTTTCACGTGTTAGTATGGGTTTCTTCACGGATTGTCGCTACTTGTGATCCATTTTTATCCAACCTTCGTCTCAGAGCTCACTCTAAAGGATGAGACTGACTCTTGGTCTGTCACCGCTGACTTTTGACGTTAAATTCTCAACATGTTGCAAGGGACCTTTTGAATAATTTGCCTTGATTTGACGTGTTAATCCATGTGCAATGTAACATTTTCAACACGTCGAGAGATCCTTCATTCAAATGGAAAACTGTCAAAACAAGCCAGGTGTTCATTTATGTGATATCAGTTAAACTTGGAGCCAAGTTAGTAATCAAAATACAAAATCACAGGAAAGTCCTATAGTCATAAGTTTGTGCAGCCTAAAACGGGAACAACTACATTTCTGACGCCCTTTTCCATTAAACATTTTTATTTATACTATATGACATACTCGCGGAACCCGGCAGACGTTCTGCCCTTCATCCCTTTCTCTTTCCGTCCCTCTTTCCCGCTCTGTCCCTATCTCAATTTGTCTGACTCTGTCTCTGCCTCTCTTTGTCCGTCTCATTCACATGTAGTTGCAGATTCTGCACGACTGAGCAGGTGGGGTAATATCGAAACGCGCCGGACCAGCAAAAACGTAATAGAACGTTCAAGAAGATCTCATCCTGTAGATTACGGCGCGAGAGACGTTTTTTGAGGCATCTGGTCTAAACATTTTAGTTTTAATGCCCTACAACTGTTTGGTTAGGAGTTATTTAACGATATAGATGCAAAAGACGAGGCTTGCGGGTTGCATTTGACATGGCTATTTAGTTTTGTTCTACAGCGCCATATTTTCCCCCCGTTTTCCGATATTTTAACTGATAGTTTAACTGATTTAGCTTTAGCTTTAACTTTAGTTTAACTGATATCACCTAAATGAACACCTGGCTTGTTTTGACAGTTTTCCATTTGAATGAAGGATTCGTCTCTGCTATTCGGGGCAGAGACGAATCTAACAAATCAGAGATAATTATAATTGGTACCGCCGTTTTTGAGTTATAAATGGTGTAACTAGTCGATTTGTTTTATTTATTGAGATTTTATTCGTAAATAAATAAAGTATACAAGGAGAATAAAGGTACAACTTATTGTATATTTTTAAATGATGCAATTAAAAAATTCGATTGATTTGGTTGGCTTGGACACCCTCTTTCCCACATGACGTATACCATTTCCCCAAATTGTCAAATTAAAAAGGGGGGAAACATGAATTAAATTCATTTACGAAAATAAAAAAGTTTTAATACACACCGCCTTGGCTTGCCTTGTGCGCACACCTTTGACTGTAGTATACATCTATAGGTGTCTCAGAATAAATGCTACAAACAAATCGGACAGGAAGAGGGGTCGAGAATGATCACTTTTGTCAATGAACGTACAATGGGAAATTGCGTTTAACAGAGTTTCATGCATTTTTAGTGTGACATTTGTCCTTGATTTTTAGGGAACCCCATATGTACAGATGTTCGGCAGGGAAGACATTAATCCTTGACTGCGTCAGAACGTGACCTGCCGAGCATCTGTACATAAGAAGTTGCCTAAAAATTAGGGGAAAATGTTGCATGTGTAACTGTTTCATAGAATTTTCCACTGTATGTTAATTGGCAAAAAGTAATCATTTTCGACCTCTGGACATGCTTTAGAAATTTGTATAATTTATTCTGATACATCGCGTGTAATAGAGCACAGTCACTTGCCCCCGTCCCGGAGAAATCACCACCTGTAGTATCATAGTTCCCAAATAATGTACAGTGAAAACCTAAAAACTGCAACTCGCTAGTTTCCATCAGGTGTACGCGCCTTAGTGCACTTAGTGGAAATTTTAAGTAACGTGGCAGATCATAAAATGGGAATGTTTTGACTATGGCTCCTCAATTTGTAATTCAATATTATTGAAGTATTTGTAATGAACCAACAAATTTGAATAAACAATAATTACTTTTCCTTTTTCAGGAGTCGAAATTCATCCCCAGAAGAGAGCCCTACTGAATCTCTTCAGCAAGGAAACTCATTCGGTTGGGAGTCAATCGCCGTCGGAGTAGGTGCTCTTGCTATTGGTGGTGCTCTTTTATTCAGATACTTTGGGAACAATAGGGATTGAACTGAAATGGCACTTGTGACTTAAATTTTTGTTATATCAGTTATTCGCCTGAATGGAAGTTACTTACAGAATTATTTCATGTGGAGATGAAACAAATCCATTTTTTAAATATTGTATGAAAAATCGTACATGATATATTTTAACAAACAAAATGTATGCAGATATCAATAAATAAAAAAGAAACTAACTGTAAGAGGTATTTGTGATAGGGTCAATAAATTTCAGAACAAGTTCCATTGTTAATTGTCCAGACGCGCCAAAGATTTCCAGCTGCCAGTAAAGTACTAATTGTCCATTCACAAGGATGATGGTGCACATATTTTTCCATTTCCTGCATAATATTATCAACATTGTTTAAGCTCCCAGAAAATTGGTCAGGATTTTTACGTTAACTACGAAGTACTACGAGGGTTGATACCCATAACTACGAAGTTATGGGTATCAACTGAGGGCGAGCGAGGTTTTTCATAACCTCGGTTTTTCATAACCATAAAGAACTTCGTTCTTTCCTTGAAGTTCTGCTGGTGAGATAATTCAATGGGATAGTGTTCCCTTCACTAAGTTCAGCACCTGATGATGTAACAAAACGAGTTACGAAACGTTGTGTAATTGTTGAAATAAATGATTGTCATAAAAAACTTTGGATACTTTTATTTGTAAACATATATTGACAATCAAGAAGAAATATTTATTTAATTATTCAACCCTTTCTTCAGCGCGTGAAATGAGAAGATGAAGACAAAAAAGAATTTAACACTGACTTTCATTTCACCACAAACATTCCATTTAGAACTATTGCCCATTTCGCTGCCTATTTTTCTTAGGTTTTAGTTCCTATTTGCCTTCCTATATTCAACTATAATGCTTATTTTCCTGTCTATTTTTAGGTATTATGTACCTATTTGCCTGCCTTCTTTCGACTTTTTTAGTACCTATATGTCCGAGCTCTAGTTATCACACGGCCGTACCCAACCAGTGCCTGGATCGTGGAGTGAGCTTTTCGAGGACCGGACTCACGGACACGACTAACAATAAGTAGTTACACGCTACTGCTCTAACCTCTCCCCTCTGCGTCCACATTCTACCTTCGTCACCCGCTCGCCTCCATACCCCCTGCGAACGCGTCACCCGTACGTCAAGGGGCGGCACATCCCCCAGCTGTTGATAAGGTTGCGCGCGGCCGCCCGCCAAATTCGAACACCACTCCAGTTCGTGGCGAAAGTTCAAGGACCAGGGACCACAAGTTTATATATTCACAGGTGTCGGGGGAGGAAACGTCGAAAATTCCAGCATAAACTCTTAAGAAAAATTTAAGCATATTTTGTCTAATAAACTAATTGGATATTTTGAATGGCTGAGCTGCAATAAGCACTCAAAAGTTGGTTTAAAAAAATGCATTGCCGAAGCATAGAAACACTCCAGAAACATAGATAACAATTACTACCGCCTGCTCGTGGACCACGGATAAAATATGTTTTTGGGTAGTAATCCCTACCTCCCTGGTGGCACAGACAAAGCAATCCAAATGAGTATCACAAATTTAATAATAATTAAGATACATTTACATTTGTTTGAACATGTGAATGCGCAGGATTTATTATAGTATTTAGCATATAAAAGAACAATTTTGACTTGGTAAAATAACACGTAATAAATGAATCGTTAAATGACAAATTGGTACACGAAATATCAAATTGTTACACGTTACAAAAAAAAAACAACAACAAAAATCAACAAAATATTTGAACTCCCTGGAAGACGCGGCTCGTGTTTTTCTAAATGGGATAGGCTGCAACTGTTAAATTGCTGGGGGTGGGGTGCACCACAGCACAACTATGTTAACGATATATACTTATAATATTTGGCTTACCTTAGTTTATTTGTTTGTAAATGAAGTCAGCTCTCCTCTCTTTCTGTTCTGCAAAGTAATCTATAACGAGTTCATTGAAGTTCGATGATGACAATAACTCCTTTTCAATGGAACACATTGCCAACGCACAAAGTCGATCTTCTTTCATTGTGTTTCGAATGAAGGTCTTCACCCCTTTGAGAGTAGAAAAACGTTTCACCAGTGGTCATCGGGATGGTCACTATAATCTTAAGGAGTTTGACACTTTCTGGAAAGGCTTTTGTTCAATTGTTCTCGTGAATAAAGTTCAGCAAAATTAACGCTCCCGATGCCCCTACAAAATTTGCTCGACTGTACAGTACTTTTAATTCGTGGCGTAAATCGATAGAGGTGAAATGATACAAATCAACAGCAGTTTTAAATTCTTTTTCTGGAAATGCTTTGCTGTGTTGTGAAAATAATGATGGTTCAAACAACTTTGCCACCGAAAGATGATCACTGAAAAGAAAACTGTTCTTGATTTGCGTCATTATGATGTCGCAAACTTCTCTCGCACACACTTTTCTTGGCTCTGTAAAACGCACGCGTTTTGCCGATGGTTCTTCTTCTCCCCAGAGTCCAGTGTTGAGTGAAACTCCAATTTCTTGTACGGAAGAAACAAATTCAGAAACGTACTTCAGCTATAGAATATAGATTCAGCAGTCACTGAATCTATATTCTTCTGCCGATGTTCATTGAATAAAATATCGCAATGAGGCATGACTTTGTTAAAGAACTGTAGCCAGAAAAGGAAATCGTCGTCCTGCAAGAAACATTTAAGCCCCATGGCCTTATTAATTGTCTTGTTGTCGCTACTTTCACATTCAATAATTGTGTTTAAACACACTAAAATTTCTTCTCTGTATTTGTATACAGTGGTTACGCACCGCGACTTGAAATTCCACCTGATGGACTGGGGACAATTGGGTATGCGTTTCTTCACCACTTCAAGGACTGCAACTCGTTTAGGAGATTTAGAGAAAAATGTTGAGACTCCTTCCAAGTTACTAAAAAAATTTCACTTGTTTATTTCCGGTAACGCAACGTTCAACAACCAAATTTAATTGGTGGGTGTAGCAGTGAATAAAGAGGGCTTCCTGATATTTTTCTCTTATTTTCACTTGCACCCCTTGTTATGACCACTCATGACGGGAGCACCGTCATAACTTTGAGCAATAAGTTTTTCAGAAGTCTCATGTATCTTCATTTTCTCTAGCACTGTGAAGATGGCATCACTTATGCCTTCTGCGTTGTGTCTTTGAGGTTGAACGAAGCTTACGAATCTTTCCTTTATTTTCCCCATTATCTCATATCTCAAAATAAAAGCCAGTTGTGATAATGTGGCATTATTAGTGGTTTCATCAGCTTCAATTGCTACATAATTTGTCTCCTGTAATTCATGTTTAATAAGGTTCAAGCAAACCGCGTAGATGGAATCCAGCAATTCGTTTTGAATTGTTTTAGAGAGACCTAAGAATACACGATTATCGGTTTTCTCTATATGCTGCTTCAAGACACTATCCAATTCTGCCATGAGACTAACCAGCCCGCGAAAAATTCCAGAATTGCTAGAATTTTCCGTTTTGTCATGTCCTCTTAAGGCCACTTCAAACTTTCCACAAAACTGTATACAGTCTATTAGCTTTCCCAGAATATATCGATTCTTTGAAACATTCTCGTTGAATTGTTTTACACGTAAACGGTAAGCAGAATCTAACTGGCATCTAATGTCTACTTTTCCTAACCTCGTAAATTCAATGAAACCATGTAAGTACTTTTCACAAGAGTTATGCTTTTTCACTTTCGCATTAAAGTTTTTCAAATCTGTGACTCCTGTCTCAGTCCGCACATTATCATCGTTCTTGGTCAGGAGGCACGTGAAGCAAAAGAACGCGTTTATTACATCACATTCACAAAGCCACTCGGCAGCATTGTACAATGTTGGGTTGAATTTACGAATATATCCATCGCGAGATTTGTAATCCTTTTGTTCCTGAATTATAGAAAGATTTGGCCTATGCGGACCAAGGGTTTTCCTCTGTATCCTCGAATGAAGATCCAAATTGTTACCACGTATATTGTTCACTGAATTCATCTTTACAACAAATACACCAACACCAATAAAACCAACAAAACTACCCAACACCACAAATGAAACAAACGCAGCTACACAATATCACACTATGACTTATGCACAATTAACCTTCACCGCTAACAAGACAACAGACATCCACTAAACTTTCGTACCATACACAAACTGCTCTGTGGTGCGTACCTGACGGCACTTCAGAAAGCGGGGGTTGTCGTTTTTCCCGCCAGTTCATGAAGTTAATTCGGGGGTAGTACTAGATTTTCATTTCTGGGGACAGCAGGGGAACGTGTTCTTTGACAGAGTTTTGGCTACGTTTTTCATTAGGACTTGGTTTTTAATCAATGTATTTCTATATACATTCCGATAAGGGAGTCGCGCTCCTACCGCGTATTTGAACAACTAGTTAATGCTCAGTGATTCTCACTGAGCTGCATAGTATTGCTATCTGGTGAGCACGCCGTCCTACAGACCCTACGCCCCACCCAGGCTTCGGCCGCGCCCAGGTCCCGACCCTTGAAGGCTGCCATGCCGCAGTCTTCGTCCGCCCGTAAACCTGTGCAGTGAATGCATGACGTCACGCCCTCCTCGTTTTACACAGGGGCTTATGGCAGAATGAAGTGGGAGCCTAACGCTTTTCTCTTCCCTGTCAACAGCTTCAAATGCGTTACGAACGAGCGTTGTAGCATTGTCATATAAAAATGTTGATATGATTATTACATAATATAACTCAGAAAGCCATTATTAATAAATAAATAAATAAATACATTTATAAATATGTTTTACATTCTTTTGGGCGGCGATTTTTGTAGGGGAGGCTCCGCCTTACAGCCTTTAATAACGAGCCGCGCCTGCGCTAGCTGCTTTGGATGCAGTGAGTGATGCAATGCCGAGTGGAACATGTTACGCTCTTCATGTTCAACCAACAGTTGAGAACTGCTACACACACCTTAGTAATTGCAGTCTACAGACTGAGAACGCACAAAATGTCCGCCTAAATTGAACATGGCGAACTAGAATGATACCGTTCACCCGCTTAACATCACCGTCACCACCGAGGACGTTTTTCACTCTGCTCACGCGGCCAAGACTTAGCTATTGTGATAGAAATAATCAACAAAATTGAAGATTTTTTTTTCAATTAGGTAATGCCATGTTCCACGTGGCCGTTTATTATGGAACACTCCAAACATAGAATTTGTCTTGAGTGACGAGAGAAAAACCACTCGTACTGCATCGCCTTGTGTGGAGTATTTGACACCACTCACAGACGCTCCCAATTGGATAACATGGATGGACACGGATTAAAACTATAGAGCGAACTCGCGGGCCTGAACTGCCTCCCTCCTCGTGTAAACGGCTTCAACTTCCGCCCGATTGTTGAAGATCCAGAGCTTGCCCGCAAGAGATTACTCTTCGCCGGCTTGTGTATAACAACACTCAAATTCATATGTTCCATCTTCGAAATTCGGTTCAAACCTACAAATCAAATTACCTATTGCTCTTTACACCATTCAAAAATTCTTTGAAACTAATCTGTTTTAAACTGAATTTAAATCTTTGAAATAATATCACCGTGCACGGTTCGTACCTGAGAAAATTCAATCATGCAAACCTTTGCTCTTATTAAAATTGTGGTTTGGTTGGTTGGTTAGTGATTCCGGGCGCGTCAACAGCTTAGGTCATTAGTCCCGTAAGTGTAGTGCATGTTTTCCCCCAGGAGATGATGGTGATTTCCCCCCGCCGGATGCCGAGATCCGGCGCCGACCTACCGTCGGCTAGCGGGGTTTCCCCCAAACCAGGACTCTCCCACCAGCGGTGTACCGCCCCAGCTCCCCACCGGTCTCCCAGAAAATGTGGTAGTGTAGTGCATGTCAATGTAAGTGTGTGTGTGAGGGGAGAGGATGGGACAAGGAAGAGGGAGGAAAGATCGCGCGCGGGCCGTGGCCCGTATGTTAGGGTACTGCTCCGGCATTCGCCTAGTGTTGATCGGAGAAACCACGGAAAACTACTGATCAGAGCAGCCGGCCGCTAGAATCATCCTCCAGACAGCGACTGAATTCGACCCAGCTGAAAAGCTAGCGTCGAATATTCTGCCACCGTTACGACTCGAACCTAGGACCTCCAGTGAGGCGCTGCAGTGACATCAGTTTATGCACTGAGCTCCCGTTCCCGGGTTACAATTGTAACGTTGTAACACTCATAGTTCAAGTTCTTAATCCAATTATACCCTCTGATTTCGACAAATGACCTTTATACACTAATTTACTTTCCTTCACGAATAAATGGTTTAACAACATACAATGAAACACCCAAGCAATTATTTACAATGTAATTGGAATTCATAATAATATGCTGTAAAATTTACTAGGCTTTTCACATTAATCGTGAATGTACGGCTTCCTCCCGCCCCGTTTTACCGCATGAGATACGTTACTATCACACTGACTATTCCGTTGCTACTAGATGTAGTTCCACGCAGATTTCTGTGCCGCGAACACTACTGAAATCAATTTAAGGCGGCCACACGCCTGGCGTAAGAAAACCGTCTTCAAAACTTCCGTAGTAATAGAGTTCCTTTTACTTTTGCTGATCGCGCTTGTTCCGGCCCTCGCTCACAGCCATGCGCAAGGTCGGCGCCGCCGCCTTCCTCGGGCGCTCCGCCAGACGTCGCTTCCCCGCGATTCGCGTCAACCAAATCCAGTCCGGACTCCAATATCCAACTCCTTATGTTCGCCCTTCTCTGGCCTCAGGAAACACTCGCCCGCCGCCTCTTCCTTGTTCTTCTCCGACCTCCGCACAAACAACGCCGGCGCGCCCACCAGCCCACGCACGCGTAAGGCAATTTACGGCGCTTCACTCACTCTTGGCGACGCTTTCAGAACACCTCCAATTGCAGATTTTGAATCTGTCGCGTGGCTCTCCCTACTCAATATGCAGAAAATTTTCCAGCGAATTTCAACTACTTCGCCTTCCAATCCAGTTCAACCTCCACCGCAGTTCTACCACAGTTCTGAAATTCTCCAAAAGCTCACGTCCCAATTGCAACAGTCACCTTCGTGCAAAATTATCTCACTCGTTTCCACTTAAACTTTCACTACAATCGTCTGAGGAAAATGGAGACCTCGTGTCCGAACACTACGTTTATCGAGTACTACTTACTCCGCCGGCGATCTATTCAAGATTGAAAAACCGGTCGTCCGTCCGGCGTATTTATGCGTGTAGTCTTGCATGGAGAGGTGGTATCTCGACATTTCCCTTCGGGACAGACCCCTCGCATTTACCATAAGCGGCAAGTGCCGCGTTGCGTTTCGGACGGCGAACACTAGATCGCGTCCTCACCGCGCTGGTCACAGCGGTGCTCTCTCTATAGCTTGACGCTTCTAGATGATGCAACAGTTGCGTGGGGCGGCTGGAACGATTGGTACA
Source organism: Teleogryllus occipitalis (assembly GCA_011170035.1). Classification (NCBI taxonomy): domain Eukaryota; kingdom Metazoa; phylum Arthropoda; class Insecta; order Orthoptera; family Gryllidae; genus Teleogryllus; species Teleogryllus occipitalis. Next base: position 129,185 of record BLKR01000421.1, read on the forward strand.
TGGACCAATCGTCACATTGCCCTCTTCCTCCCCTTTTCAAGATTTTCCTCCAGAAAAATCTTAGGCTGGTCGTGTGGAAGATATAATTGCCAATGTGTTCCTCGTCGTGGTCGACTATGTAAGAGAGAGGGAACATAAGAGAAAGCGCGACGGCAGCACCATTTCATCATCACTGTTCAAGAGAAGTGTAACGAATATTCGACGGAGGAACTGGATGTCCTGCGTGGACTACTACGCCGCACATGTCATAAATCCTACCTGGGGCACAAGTCCCAGAGGTGGCCACCTAGGCTCTGGCCCTTATCCGCACTCTCGCGGATGCACAAGTACACCAACAGGCTCGTATCCGGATACTGCCAGAACGCAGTTTGCATGCGGCAACCTCCCCATTCAGTGCCTGTGTGGAGCCGCCCTACGAGCTCAGAGCTACTAGCTATCCAGGCTAGTACCGGAGACCGAATAATATGCTACTCACAAGCGCCGCGAACAAGTTCCCTCCTCTTCGCCCAGAGTATCTGGCCACTGCCACGACACCGAGAACCCATGAAGTCCTGCAGGCTCAGGGCCCCCTTCCCGTCTTCTCACTGCCTGCACGTTTAGGCTATTGACGTGGGTATCGCCAGGACCTATGCTACCCGAAAAGGGTCCGTTTTTCCCTTCTGGACTTCTATATGTAGGATCCAGATCGTTCTTGCGAATGTCCCATGGTCCAATCTAGCCTAAGGTAGGCGCTATTGACCCAACTGGAAGGTTACCGGGCATGCGCCGTGGAAATGCGCGTGGAACTTAGCGTCCGCGTGGTCGTCTACAACTCTCCATCAGAAATCGATTCCACCTACGCAAACACGATCCCCCGTGCGGGGTCCATGGAGGAAGAGGCATGCTCTAGTCTTTGGATTAGATGGGAGACGCGTCAGATATTGGCGTGATGAGGTAGTCAATATAGAGATATAGTGTCAAATTTAGGAGTGGAATAGTGTTGTTTATTGCTATATTTGATATGTGAAAATAATATTAAATATTAGAACAACAACGATATATAAATTCAACATTCAAATAATAGGCAACGTATGTGATGTATCAGATAATATTTAGATAAGGAAAAGTTCGTAGTTATAAGAAGGATTGAATGATTTATTTATAAATGTTCGGAATTAGCGCGATGAGGCAATCACCCATGGCGGCTGTTAGGGAATTTAATTTATACGAACGTTTTATTCAGAGATCGTTCGATGGACTTATCGAGAATCATAAGTGATTGCTATTTAGTAACATTCCCCTGATATGGACCTTTAAATAATAACAGCGAAGTAGATAATAGTGTTACGATTCTAGATGGTGAATTAAAACTCTAGTATTATTTTAACAAAAACGTTTATTTTGTTTCTTAACACAATCACTGAAAACACTTGATTCTTCTTTATACGTCACACTTCTCTTCATTATTTATTTACACTACACTTCTCTTGCTTATTTATTTACACTACACTTCTCTTGATTATTTATTTACACTGTTCACTTCTCTTACTCTGTCGCACAACCCTAAGCACTGACCACAGTTCGATGCACTGGCCACAGTCCACTGCACTGACCACAGTTCGATGCACTGACTACGGTTCACGTCACTGAGCACAATCACTGCACTGCTATTCACCGCGATGTACACACAGCTCAGCTTCCACTTCAGACTTAAGACTGACTCGCTGTCACTGGCCGCCGCGTATTTATATTCGGCGGGCGCCGTCGAGACAGTTCTGGACTTTTCGATTAGCGCCAGAACTCTCTGGGACTAACTTGTTTGAGGGCCGCCGGCCGATGACACAATCCGCGCATACGGTAGTTCGTGGTGGTACCGGCAGATAACGCAATATTCGTTATAATAGCGACGTACTTTCTATAGTCATAGCGTGTTGGCGAGTGTGACCGACCTTAAAGAAATAGCGACTCTAGGAGCCGAGATTCGAACTAGGACATTCGCATTCTAGTAAAGAAGCTTAACATTACGGAGAAAAGGGGCGGTGAATTTGGATGATATATAATAACACCCACGACATGTAAACACATGACGCAAACACCCCCTACATGACCAACCAAGCATGTAAACAAACACTTCTGCAACGATATAAACAAACCATAAACATGAACATTAACACAACCGGATGTAGTCTGGCAACCGACCGGCTGTTTTTATCTACTACTGACATGTTTTTTGTTAAATAGAATGTGTTTTAAAAACAATCTGTTCATTAAAACCTGTCAAGTACAATTGTTTAAAAAATATTAGTAGTTGTGTTCTTTAACGTGTACTTGCAAACCTGACAGTTTTCCTCACATATCTGAAGCATTATCAAACGAATTTCCCAGCCAATTTTTAAAAGTATTCACCCATAATTTTGTAAAAGTTTCCAAATCTTCTTTTGAAAAATGTGAAGAGTTGTGTTTTTGAGAATGAATCACAAATATTTCCTTATATTCTCAGAGAATAAAACATATAACAAAAGTTGATTAACACGAGAAATATCAGAAGTGGTGTCATTGCAATGAGTCGTAATCTGATTTATTCAACAATTTTAGCTATTACTTGATTGCCCATAAGGTCTACAAATTCATCACAAATATTCAGATAAACTACGGACTGAAGAGAAACAATTGATTTCCCTGGCGAGAAAAGAATGTTGACTGATATCAGTGGCTAGCAGTAGACGTCTACATCAATTCTATTAGCGCCATAAAAAGTGCATTTTGTTTGGTACTATCATTGCCAAATAAAGGGTTAAAATTTTGGTAAAAAATGGATTCTGCAAAATTCAGGACCTCCCATGGCTATGACGGCTAATCCTTAAGGGCTCTAGGTTGGGGGTAGGGCCTTCCCCAAATAAACCGACCTCGGGAAAAGTTGCAGATAGAATAAAACTTACAATAAATCCGACTTGTTTAATTTGTGCCTACTAGCAGCGCAATTTTTTAGGAGAATTTAGTTTTAGGTGCCCGCTTAAGCAAAATATAAATGTTTAGAATGGGTCGCATCGTGGACTATCGCGAATCCGTCCCTAGTTGGTGCATGCGAGGCAATGGAAGTTTGAGGAAGAGTGGGAGTAATGGGAGTTGGGTCAACAAAATCTATTTTCGCGCGAGCATAATTGTTTCTGCCATTATCAACGTAAAAGTTGACGTAGATAAGGATTAAAATCACGGTGCATGCAAATCGGTTGTACACTACATGCTACAGTTTTCCTCGTTCAAGAAATATTTCGAAGAGGCGCGCAGCTGCTTTGTTTACAATTGCATCTCCCACTGTCTATACTACAACAAAAACGAGCGAGATAAATCTTTTTTTCGATTGATTGATTATTTCGTGTTTCCACGGGAGTCAACTATGATAATTAGTCCCGAAAGTGTAGTGCATGTATTATCAGAGGGTGTGTTCTTCCTGAGCTGTCTGGTGGGATCCGGAGCAGACCTACACGTCATCTGAATATTGTTTTCCCTCGTCCATGTATCTCCCATCAGCGGGTCACCGCTTCAGCCGGGACAAGCTCTAAGCTCCCGACTGGTCTCTGGACAAGAGCAGTAATGTAGTTCGTGTACGGAATGAGGATTGGACGAGGAAGAAGGGGGAAAGATAGCATGCGGTTCGTGGCCCGTTTGTTAAGAGTACTGCTCCTGCATTCGCCTGGTGTTGATCGGAGAAGCATAGAAAACTACCGAACAGAGGAACCGGGCTCTAGAGTTCTCCTCCAGACTGAGGCTAAACTCATGTCGAAAATTTTGCCACTGCCGGGACTTGAATTCGAAGACCTTCCAGTCAGAGGCACTGCAGTGACATCAGTTAATGCCGTGGTTACCTAAGCCGGTTTCCATTTTTTCGGAACCAGCAAAATGTTTTTCTGTCAAAATGTGGGCATTTTCCTTAGCATTACACGAATTTCTCTATACAAAAATAGTGAACTGGTAAAATCTAATTTTCCAGCAAGACCTCAAAATAATTTTTTTTACTACATAACAATATTCTCTCAATATGTTATATAATCAGATAGTAAAAATGACAGCCTAAATGAAATAGAGTAAGCTTCTTAAGCCAGAAGAAGCAGTTGAAAACTTTACAACTTAAACATTTGCAAGAAAATGAAACGACAACAGGATTTCATACAAAAAATTGATTTCCTACCTAGGAATGCATTTTTGTGTAACACTATTTGATTTCATATTCTACTGTTGACAACCATTAGAACTGCTGATATTCTACTTTATTATGATCTATAACAAACTAGCTGAAGGACCATGACCTTGCCTGGATCACATTCATCTATAGGCAGAGGCGGAATTCAGGGGGGCAACTGTCCCTCCCCCAATGTTGAGACAATTTTTTTAAAAATTCATTTCGCAAATCTTCAAATTTATATCATAAACGATTCACTTTTTCTGTATTTTGAGAAGAAATTTAATAATAATTAAGCGAACAATAATTTTACTGAGCTGAGCTAATAAGATAAATTGGTGAACTTTAGCTCCATATTATAAAATGCTCGGGATAATGTTAAGCGTTACTGTGAATATTCCGTATTAATAAATCATCTTCCAATTATATTGCTTTTAAACGTTATTTACTTAGAAATTTAACAGTTTCGTGCCTAAAATCACGAGTTATAACACTCGAATTAACATAATTATATTATGATTAAATGAATTCTTTCCATTACAAATTTCCTGGCATTCTTAAATATTTCAAATGCCGAAAAATAGATGCTTCTCACAAAACGTTTCGTGGGTCCGATAAAAAGCATGTGTTTTTTCAGCATTCCTTGTAATCTATGGAATCTTAGTCGGCAAACTGAAAATTTTAGGCAGTTGTCCATGTAGTAACATGCACATTTTATTTAACAGATCTTCGAAAAAATAAATATGTCAACGCTGCGAAACGTACGGATTCAAAAAATGCGCTGACTATTCTTCTTCTAACTTTTAACTTCTACTAATCCTGAAGCTCTAGCATGAAAATGGTGTGCTAGAGACCAAAAACTGCGAGTTTATAATTTTTGAAAAAGTGAGAAAATGAAAATAAACCAATGATGTTGAGTAAAACGGTTTATTATATTATGTATTGTACGTTTTTCCATGTATGATATAAATAATGTAACTAATGCAAGATATTTGTTTGATGCTAAGTGTACACTGAGGAAAAAGCTAACCTGTTATCTCAACTGAAGATTTTGTTATATTTAATGTTACTATAATAATTTCACTTTTATATAATTATAAATTCGAACCTGATGTTTTAATCATAATGTTGGTTTCATTATTATAACAAAAAAATTCACAAAAGACAACAGAACAATTTTCATTACAAATTTATAATAAACACTCAAATAAATGCACAGGACTGTTGAAGTCATTTTCAAGGGGTAATTGAAGTCAATTTGATTTAATGACAGGGAAATGGTAAAAATTTAATTTTTTTAGCTATGGCTGAGCAATTGAAACTAGTGGTGCTACAGATGGCACAGACTTTCTCGAATTTGTTAGTTTTCTAATTTCTTTGGTCTGGGCAAGCTTTACAATCTTGCCCCAATCTCTTGTCAGCTGCAATCTATCACCACCGAAAGTACATTTTAAAAAAATCAATTTTTCAGTTTCCTAATGAAAGAACCGAAATATTACTTTAAGAATATTAAAGAAGAGTAAAATTCGTCCTATATGGAAATTTTTTTCGAAAACTTTGGAGCCATTTTTAAGAAAATAGCTTTTAAGTGTTACTGTAAATACGAAATTTCTTTAATAAGAAAGTAAATAAAACTCTTTCTCACAGAAATCTTTTGAAGTTTCGAAAAACTTCATTGGAAGTCATTTGAAACTTTTCCACTCTTAAATGCAATAATGTACACAAGTCGCTGGATATATGCATACTAAAGATGAGTGATATTAAGAAAACATTTGTGTAATTTTTTTAAAGAAAGCAAAGAATTCAGCAAAATTCTTTTAAGTCATCTTAAACAGTGCATTTAGCACAATTGGTACGAAGAGTTTGAAGAAAAAAATTGGAGCCGATTTTGAGAAAATGGCATTTGAGCGTTACTGAAAAAGGTAAATTTTGAGATCTTTTCACAGAAAACTTTTGAGTTTTGGAGAAACTTTATATGTCATCATTTAAAGCACATTTACTCATAAATATAATAATGAGAATAAATTGCCGCTAATGAAAATATTATCGACATGAGGGACAAGTTAAAAAATTACATTTTTGTAATTAAAAAAAAAAAAAAAAAATGAATAGAGCAATATGACATTTATGTCATTGTATAGGGTACATTTGGCTGGTACTACCACTACCAAAAGTTTTAAGAAAAAATTTGTGGTCGTTTTTGAGGAAAGCTTGTTTTTGTTATTTTTTAAAATTGCAAGCAATATTGCGCGAAAACTGCTTAAAGTTTAAAAATGTACATTACCCTAATGAAATAACTATTTAAGAACAGCAAATTTCATTTGAAGGAAAAATCTCTATCTTCAATTTTGTAGTTGTAGGAAGTCACCAAAAAAATATTCACTTTGCCATTATCTAAAATTCAAAGTTAACAGTGAAAATTGGACCTATGCCACCTTTATAAGTGTATTTTACTCTATTCTTACAAGAAATTCAACAACAAAATTGGAGCAATTTTTAAGAAAATCTTAAAAATGTGGCAGAGTCTTCATGTAATGTACCCCCAAAAATCAATGTTTTTCCAAAACTGCAGAGCATCTACTCAGGCCACATCGACAGGGGTCTTTCAAGTTGGGAAAATCCTACGCATAGTTTATATGCTAGTGTTGTTTACATATACTGGACGAACGTACGTTTTACTGTCGATTGATTTTGAGGCAGGAAAAGGAAGGAAGAAATAGTTTAACCTGGTAGCGGATAGGTTGGCTAAGACTCGCATGATAACAGTTACATCTGCCCATGATGTGCAGATGCCACCAGGGAGCTCTTTTCTATTGTTTGCAAATGTAATGTTGTGCGACTTATTGTTGTGGATTTTGTATAGGTGTTTTAAACATAATTCATTTTGTGTTGGTCTCTTGGGACCCAACCCATCTATTGGTGATTGAGCTAGTGCATTTTTTTATATTTAGAAGTATTTCATATTGTGAAATAGGTTAAAAGTTGTCATATGAATGTTAATGTGTAATGTAATATTGCAAAATAATTGAAATCTAAGTGACCAATCATAATAAATGAAAGAAAATGGAAGACGATTAAGTCTCTTCAGGCTTCCTTCACACATAGTTAAAATGTTGGAAAGGGATTTTGGTAATCAAGAAAACATGCACAGATAATCTTCTCTCCCATGTCATATAGTTTTTTTTTTTTTTTTTTGACCAAATAAATCTAAATCTAACAATTAAATAATCACAATATTTGTTTTGTAATTCCTGTTTTTAATCTGGGTCTCTCAGATTCAACCCATCTGCTTATGTTATATTTTTTCTCCTGTTTTAAATTGCTACCAACTTAAAATTAATGTAATTTTATTTACATCACTGATCCATCCCACCAGAATGCTCTGCAAGTCAGCCTTGTCTTGCTGACTCATAATCCAGAATGCTAGATGCAAAGTGCATTGTTTTAAATAAAAAATTGTACAAAAAAACAGTCCTTCAAAGGTTGGAGTTCGAAAAATCCTTTGTTTATGGTCACATTGTCGAAATAAGAACTATATTCCAAATTCCATGTTTCTTGCTTTATTAGTTTTGCTTGTGTTGATAGTTTGTTTCGTCTCTCATATCAGTCATAGATCAATTGACAAAAATGAAAAACTAGACATTTACCAACCATAAACTTATGAAATTACTTGTTGAAAAACAAGTAAAATGTAATGTCATTAACAATACTATATAACTTAAAAAATAAAAAGCAATGAAATATAAATGTAATTGAAAATGGCTAATGAATAGTATTACTATCTTACAGGCATGAATTTGCATTAACCCTTACCTGTCTATATTCCAGAGCAGGTGTCTCCAAGAAGTACCATATTTGTCTCATTTCAGCCCACAGTACGTCTTTGATTTATTTTAATGAAATTTCATATGCCAGTGGTACATAATATCAAGAGGAACCCTTAATATAAGCAAGTATTTTCAAGTTTTTGTCTCGCACTGGAAATTTAGAAGTAGTCAGAAATAAACTTGTTCTTGAGGAGAATTTGTTATACATTTATTCATTTATTTTATGTCCAAAAACATTTAAACACTGTGTGTGATGTGTTATGGGGAAAAGTGAATTCTGTAAACATATTCAAAATTCTGTGATTCCAACCCTAAGCCATATACTATTTGAATATTGAATACAGAACAAAAATGAGCAGGTTTTTGCAAGGATTGATATCCCATGGACTCTTATCCCTCATCATGTCCTTCCGTCACAGAATACTACTTCATGCTGTGACAACATGGAGAACGATAATTTGAATAACTATATTTCCCACTGAATTCTATAGGACATGCACAGATAATGAAGTTACATTTATGTCCACATCAAAACAAGGGTCCATCTCAGCATTTGCTCAAAGGATCAGGGAATCTGAACAAAAAACCTGATCGACATGAGGGCTATTGACCATATTATATATTTATACTATGTATTACTCAACACCTAATTTTACAGGAGAGCAAAAAACAACATTTAAATTAATTAATTCAGGGAATAATGATATTCAAGCAAATGTAATATTCAAACAAAACAATTTTTGTGTAGGTTTTGTTTGAATATCATTAATTCCTTGTTTTTTTATCATAAGTTTAAAGTTGTTTTTTGCTTCCCTGCAAAATTAAGTTTTTTTGACTTATCAGCTTATTCACCGGGGTAAAAAAAAATTACACGCGCACACAATATTATTTATTTGGGTCATTGACCATACTATATACATGCATAACAATTACACTGAATATTATGCCAACAATTACACTGTTAATGAATTGTAAGTTTGCTATAATTTATGTAATAGCTGTATAATTTATGTTAGATAATACAACACGTACATTATACATTACAAAGTATATTAATCATAGAAAAATCATTAATACACTTAGTAATTGTTATCATAATAGTTGATGTTTGCGTAATGGGAGCTCAATAATGTTATTTATTGGGCAGAGGACAGGATGCTCTGGACAGAAAGAGTGTTCCTAATCAAGTACATGGGACTGGAAAGGGTTAAGAATTTATTTCAAGGTTATTAGAAACTTTTAAATGCACATACAATAATTCAATGGGTTTATATTCTTAAAATGGCTCCAGAAGTATCTATTTGTGCACTTTGGAATTAGTACTGAGAGATTTCTGACTGAACTGAATTCCCAGCACTATGATTCATGTCCAGGACTGAATCTGTCTTGGTTGTGCTCTACACACACAAACCATATTACAAATAACTCCTCTGACAATTTGCCTCTTCCTGACAACTGACAAATAATAATAAAATGTATCAATACACAACCGTGTATCACTCTATGGGATCTCAAACCTGGAGGGCAGTTTTGTTAATGGTGGCACACTAATGATTGGTAATGAAGACCGACCTTTTAATTCATAACAAAAATCTTTTATTTGTTTCATACTATATATATAATTGTAGGGCAAGTGAAAAATTATAATTCATTATCATAATTTGATTAATTTAAATGAAAAGGATTACAAAAATATTAAGTGTCAAAAGTTTATTAATAATCATCATCATCTTCATCACTATCTGAAGCCTTTCCCCGAATCGTTTGTTTCTTTGTTATAAATACAGACTTCTTGCTACGCTTTCCTTCTTCAGGGGGTTGCAGAAGGTCTCCTGTGTACTTGATAGCTCCTGACTGAGCAATTCTCCACTCCAGCATGGCAGTAGAAAAATCATCACAATTTCCCAGATCTGTAAATCCTACAATGTAGTCCTTTGTTTTACCATCATTGACTAATACTATTGTAGGAATAACTTTAATTCGCAAGCGTCCTGTAAAATGGAAATATTTATATCATATAATGTTCTGAACTTGCTGAATAAATTTCATAACATACTTTACGAGATAAGAGAATTTCTGTCACTTCACTACATACCAGTAAGAAAAGGGGCGCGATTCACATCTAATTTGCAGAAACGGGTTTCAATATGAGATCTACACAAATTTTTAAGATGGTGGTCTACAATTTTACATCTTGGAGTATCACTTTTATAAAAATGACAAACAATGTTCTGAGACTTCTTGGCTACATCAAAAAATTCTTTTTCTTCTGTCAGTTCAGTATATTCCCCATGCCCCTAGAAAAGTACACAAAAAAAAAAAAAAAAAGAAAGTTCATGTGTAAGTGTAAAGGTTTTTGTTCCAATAATTAATTCATTTTATCAGTAAGTAAGTTCCTACCGTTGACCATTAAATGCACTTTTAAGTGGAAAAGTTTGAATCAAATTCAAAGGCAATGGAAAAAACAAAATTACTATTGTAATACGAGGATGGAGAGATTATAAGAGAGAATAACTACAGTGAAATGAATAATTATCAGAACTGAAAACATTTAGATCAAATCAGTAACATTATTTTCTTGTTAAGTGGTTCCTAAAAGTTAGAACTCTATTTAAAAAGCATTTTTAAACAAAACACCAATCACTGATAGTCTATTTGATATACTTTTGTACATATTTGAGGACACTTAAACCTCAAGTATTTTTTTTTTAAAACAATTATTTTTATTGCCTCAATACCTTTAAAAACCACGATGTTTCGTAACACAAATGGCTGCATCATTAGATCAAATAAATTTGACTTTTTGATTTGGATATTAGTGGTTGATCTTCGATATGTCTTGTTTCGAGTCCTTTCTATTGCTTCTACTTCATTGTTTTCCAGTTTGCAACTTCTTAATATGTGTTTTTTTCTTTCTTTATCTCAGACTACCTCATGATGCAGCCACATTGTGTCATGAAACTTAGTTTTATAGTATATTGAAGCCAATAAAAAAATCCCAGAAGAAGGGGAAAAAATAATAATAATAATAATAATTTGAGACTCATAAAATCCTAGTAATTTGAGACTCATAAAATCCTAGTAATTTGCCTCAATACCTTTAAACCACGATGTTTCTAACACAAATGGTTGCATCATTAGATCAAATAAATTTGACTTTTGATTTGGATAGTGGTTGATCTTGATATGTCTTGTTTCGAGTCCTTTCTATTGCTTCTACTTCATTGTTTTCCAGTTTGCAACTTAATATGTGTTTTCTTTATCTCAGACTAATGATGCAGCCACATTGATGAAACTTAGTTTTATAGTATATTGAAGCCATAAAATCCCAGAAGAAGGGGAAAAATAATAATAATAATAATAATTTGAGACTCATAAAATCCTAGTGAGACTCATAAAATCCTAGTAATTTGAGACTCATAAAAGTAATTTGAGACTCATAAAATCCTAGTAATTTGAGACTCATAAAATCCTAGTAATTTGAGACTCATAAAATCCTAGTAATTTGAGACTCATAAAATCCTAGTAATTTGAGACTCATAAAAACCTAGTAATTTGAGACTCATAAAATCCTAGTAAGAGACTCCATAAAATCTAGTAATTTGAGACTCATAAAATCCTAGTAATTTGAGACTCATAAAATCCTAGTAATTTGAGACTCATAAAATCCTAGTAATTTGAGACTCATAAAATCCTAGTAATTTGAGACTCATAAAATCCTAGTAATTTGAGACTCATAAAATCCTAGTAATTTGAGACTCATAAAATCCTAGTAATTTGAGACTCATAAAATCCTAGTAATTTGAGACTCATAAAATCCTAGTAATTTGAGACTCATAAAATCCTAGTAATTTGAGACTCATAAAATCCTAGTAATTTGAGACTCATAAAATCCTAGTAATTTGAGACTCATAAAATCCTAGTTTGCCAAGTAAATTCTGAGAATGAATAAACGAAAGATTGAAACCATATGCTCAAAATCAGAAGATAGCAATGAAGTTGACATTTAGATAAGTCAAAATGCCCAAAATACAAATTACAGTAGAAAGTGGCTAGCTGGCTGGAAGGAATGTTTGTATTGAGGTCAAAACCATGAAGTCCTCTATCAGTACAGCCTCTAGTAGTACCTAATCTCTATCAGTTCAGCTCCTTGATACAAGCCAACCAATGACATACTCTGACAAACATTAAAAATATTAGCCCTACAATTCAGAACAACAGAAAATAACATATTGATTGTTATAAAAAAAAAATTAACAATTTTAAACTAATAATGATAGAGATTTAAGCAACTGTATTGAGAAACATCTGCAAAAGTGTCCTTATTACGGTTTTGTGCTTAAAAAAATTTCCATATGAAAATAGAGGCGTTTTATTTGTAAACTACGATAACAGAACGTGCTATTACCCACACTACTACTATCCTGGCTTCAGAAAACTTTATTTAGAAAAATAAGGCATGTGGCATTCACTCATATCATTAATCTTTTTTTTTTTCTGACGAATTTTCATCTAATCATTATAAGGAACTAGAAAAATTACATACAATATTTCAATTTTAAAAGGAGCCAATTTTGTGGTAGGTAAATATTTAATTTGGATTGCCTGCCAAGTTCTATTTTGTAGATTAAAATAAAATGCAAAAAATTAAATAACATCATATCTACCATTCAGAAATTACAAAATATTCAATAAAACTAAACTGCTTTTGAATGTTTTGTTTCATCAAAATGGCGTCTTTATAAATTAATGTTTCCACAGTTGCTGACAAAAAGTTGCAGCAAGAGATCTTAATTTTCAAGCATAAAATCATCAATGTCATTTAATTTGGAAATACTGGAGATAAGAAATCCATCCTACAATTCAGTTGTTAAAAATTGTGTTGCCAACAAAATTCCTTGGACTTTAATAGCAAATTTAACAATGAACTGGTATAGGCAAAAATAGAATGTAATCAAGAAAAGCAAGTTTTAATTAGAAACCAAACAACTCTCCCTTAAATCAATTATTCAATGTTCAATTTGGTAGTTATTTTTCAAAAAAATCCCAAATATTAGTTAATGTGTAAGAAAAATAAGATTAATATGAACATTAATTAAATGACATGAATGACGACATGAATATCATGTAAATATCATCAATATCCTAAGTGTTTGTTCAAGAAGTTAGGCATAATCCTAATACAATGTATTATCCAGAATTTCTTTAGAAAATTTGTCACATGTCAAATTATATATCATATCAGTCAAATACTGCACAGGTTCACCGGTACAATATTTACCATGGCCAACCACTCTTGATGTTGCTTTGCCTGTTTCTTCATATCTTGAAGTCTTTTCTCTCTTAACTTCTCGATGTCATCAATATCCAACTTTTCTAATGCTTGTAATTCAGCATCCACCTGCTGCTCCACATTTTCTGCTACTTTCAACACCTGATTTTGAATGGCCTTTTCTACTGCTTCCATTCTTTAAAATAAACATTTACGTCAATATGTACATATGAAATAACTTTTATATAACTTATTACATGTCTACTTACCTGGTTATGAGTACGTGTTTTAATTAACAATGAAATTTTCTCCCAACTGTCATTCGAGCACAAGCATTTATTGCGGCATGGAATGTTTTCTGCAACAATATTTGTTGAGAAAGGACTTATCCTGTGGAACTAAAACTACGTGAACTAAATCCAATTATTTTCAGAACAGTTAAGGAATGAACGCCTTTAAAAGGAAGTCAGCAGTAGTCTTGGTCTTACAGATACCGCCCACGGTGCGGTGGTCACGGTTCTCTTGACGCAACGCGTCGTCCTTTTCGACCAATCAGCAATTGCACCCAACCCAAAATGCTGCCCAATCGTGCCACTTCGTCGCTTGCAGATCGTCTTGCCCATTTTTGGAATTTACTGCATCTGTCAAAAGTTGTTATGTTCGAAATGATGTTATTTCGTAAATTCAATAATTTATGACGAATTATTAATAAAGACATCATAAAATACATATTAGGGATTTTTAATGCTTGAAGATCTGCAAATAATTGCGAACTGAAGTATCGGTGATAAATATTCTTCTGTCACATTCCTGTTTTTGTCTTACTATTGATGTCTTACCATGATCTTCCTATTTCCTGCTGAAAATGATTATGTTGGTATTATGTGATATTATGTTTATGGTGTGTGATCACAGTGTAATTGTGACAGCCAGTGACAATAAAGAGCATTTTGCGAGTGTATTGTGTGCAGGTAAATTATTTATACGCTGCTGAAGCAGTTGGGAATTCAAATTGTGGTTTTTAGGTCGATATGATGTTAATATAAGCTAGAATTGCGATAATGCCAAAACATAAGATGATTACCAAAAGTTGCCCTAAATGTGGATTGCAGGTAAGAAAAGAAGACTGGATACAATTTTTAAATTAATAATTTACGAGGAAATTTTATTGATTTTGAGAACAATAATCTTCGAAAATAATTTTGTACTTAATTATATTAATTGATGCGTTAAGATGAGAGGTAAATGAAATACATTTTTGTTTGCAGATGCCTGTAGCCTGCAAAGCTTGTCCTTGTGGTCATGCGTTTATCACTGGTCGCAGAAGTGGAAGTTCCTCTGACAAAGATGATGGTATCCCTAAGAGGAGACGTACAGAGCGAGTGAAAAGAGAGAAGCCTAATTATTATGATTCTCTGGAATATGACAAGCAAATGAAAAAGGTTAGTTATGTTTAAACTCATATAGTATTCAAACATGTGTTAATAATAATCTCTTGGTTTGAAAATGTAGTAATATTCATGTAATACAAAGGTTGTTTATGTATTAAATGGTAATTTAATACATGGTACAATTATTTTATGAACAGCTTCAGAAAAAAAGAAACAGAAGTAGCACAGAAGAACACACAGAACAAGCAGATGATGATAGGCATCGATTAAAAAAGAAAAGAAAGAGGTCAGTCAAGAATGATAGAGAACCAGAAGAAGATAATATCATGAGCAATCTTTCTCCAGAGAAAGGTTATAAATGCTCTTTGATACTGTCTGAAATTAATAGGAAAATGTGTGTTACATCATGGAGAGTGTAAAGGAAGCAATAGACTTAACAGCAATGGAAGCAATGAAATTCTTAAGTGTTTAGTGTTGAACAATGTGCTCTCAGTTCTATGAAGGGTAATTTCCGTTGTATATGTATTAGATTGGAGATTGAGATCAGTGTAATTTTCAGAATATTTTTCAATGAACTTTCTGTGCAATATTCCATTTTTTTGAGTGAATGCATTGCTTTTTTATATTTTTTTCTTACTTGACTAAATAGAAGATACTTGCATTTTCTTCTTCAGATATATGAACATAAGTGGACTATAATTGCATCTGTGCATTATGATAAAGTTCTAGGACAACATACCAATGGTTGATTATCATACATTAGGTACCAAAGTGTTTTTGTGAACTTCATAATATTAGGAAGTCTCAATGCCCTTTTGAATTCTCATTAATACTCGTAATTTCAGACAAAAGCAATATAATACATATTTCTATTTTAAACAATGAAGCAGCATTATTATTTTAACGAATTTGTTCAATGTTTTACATTTTTAATCATAATAATTTGAAGTGACATTGATTGTCAGAGAAATAATGTTCTTATGTTAAATATGTTTTATTATGGTGTCACATCAAACTTGTATATTTCATTACAAGACTTAAGATTGAAATAGCATTAAAAATTGTAAAATGTCATTTTTTTAAGTAATACTCAAGTTAATGTTAACTGGCTAATTTACCCACTTTACCCCATATTTCAATGAAGACCAAATAACTAATAAAAATTTTAAGAGAAAATATTATTATTACTTCTCCCAAAAATATAAAACAACTTAAGATCAAATAGCACATTCTGCAACAGTGGCGTAATCTGAAAGAACCTGTTTTTAAGGACATGTGTTGGACATTTGTATTTTATGAAATACAGTGGTGCAACATCTACAATTCACTTTTTTAGTCTTCCTTATTTGTCCGAATATAAGTTAACCCCATAAATATGAAGAGGCTTCCTAAGATTTTTAAATTTGTAACTGATTCTTACTTGTTAGTCAAAATAAAGTTGCAAATTGACTAGAAAATTGCCTTGCTGATAAGAATGTTATAACTTACTGCCTAAGCTAACACAACTCTCTTATTCATTAAAATTATCATAATGGATTTTGTAACTACCATCCTAATTTTTTATTGTGGTTTCTTTCTTTTTGGTCTTCCTCTGACTTTTTAGATTCTCCTGAAAGTTTGCACATTGAAATTTTTCGTCTTCTATCTTGCCCTACTGAAGAACATTCTCATCTGAATTACCCGATTTTCTTCCTGTCACACTCTTGTTCATGGCTTCTGATTCTTTAACAGTTCTTTTTTAACAGAGTATTCTTGAAATTATCATCATTTAATGTTTGTGTGATATGAGTTGTGAACTACATCTTTGTATGCAGAGCGAGGATGTCCCCACGTTTATGTTCCTGCTAACAAAATGTTTTTTTCTAGCTGCCTCTGTGGTTGAATGTAGAATACGTGCTTTTGTCAATGTGATTATTTTTTTCTCTTCCATCTCTTGGAAAACGCAGATTTGCACTAGCCCGGCGTTTTCCTTACACCATCCATGTAATAATATCTCAGCAATGAATAATGATACAATGCCATTCGTTCTTTCTCACAATATGATACAATGTCATTCGTTCGAGATTCACTTTGCATGCCCATTCAAAGATATTGATCTAGATCACTCATCAAACTCTTGTCGGCGAATATAGTTGGTATTATGGACACGCGTTATATTTATTGCCTTTGCAACTAATTACTTTTGTGCTACATATTGCTGTGTGAAAAAAACGACGAATTTTTGGTAATTCGGTATTTGGTAATAACCGTAATCCATGGCCCTGAATACGAAAAAGTGGATAAATTCAGTTGCTAAATTTAGAGAAAAAATCCTCTAACACGTGGTGTAGCCAGAATCTTTGCGGATCCTCGATACCGAAAAATCAAATGACTGCAAAACGTCTGTCTGTGAGCAATGCTAGCGGCTAAAATGTTCATCCAGTTGTCTCCAAAATTGATATTCGCCAATCGATTTGACTGACGTCACGGTCTCTACAATTTGAAACCGATATTTTAATTTTGGGGACACTTTATTTGAAGCCCCTGGAACATTTTAAAAATTTTGAAAAAAATAGCTCCAACGTTTTTGATTAAATTTCATTGTTGGATAGTGTAAAGGATGTTTAAGAGATTGGTTTAGGTCCTATTTCCGTAAAAAACCTTGATTTATCTAAAATTGCAAAAATTCAAAATTTTTTCATAGTCTTCCTACAAGTAAAATATCAAAGATAAGAGTTTTTTCCCGTAATGAAATCTTTTCCTTAAAGATAGATTTTGAAATAGGTCATGTTCAATTTTTCGAAAATTTAAGTACTTTTCACGTAATTTTGTGAAAGTTTGGGTCAGAAAGTACATGCTGTTTTAGCACCACTAGTTACTTTAGAATTCAAGTTTCTTAAGGAAAGGCAGTGGAAAAAGATAATTCCTAACCGACTTTGTAATTTGGGAGTATATGACCACCCTGTATTTTTTTCGAACGAGATATTCAGGGAAAAGCCTCATCTTACATTGGGGTAAATGTGGTAATTTTGTTCTACCTTCACTTTCTTTAGTTTTTCTTCCAGATATCACTATTGTAATATTTTTACAAAATTTTAATTATTTATTTATACTAATTCCTAGGCAGCGGATTTCTATGATTTTGCATATTTTTGGTCACTGCTTCAGGACCTAGCTAAGTGAAATTTCTTGACATTTGGTTAAAATAGGATGCTATATACGTTAATGTTAGTGTTTATTTGTGCATTTTTGGCCGATTTTTCCTGTTGGTGCATATTTGTGTAATTGTAGGTGCATATTTTGCATTTTCTTCAAAATAGAGACTTACCTCTATCTATTCATCTATTTCTTAATCTATTCATAGACTCTATTTATTAATGTGTATTTATTGATTACAGAAAGCTTGTCACAGTTCATGTTTTTGTGCCTTTCTTTTCTTTTCTGTGCATGATAAAATACTTGTGCAATTGTAGGATATTTCTTGATATCATATTTTTTTAAACTAGGCAGAAGAAATACAGAAAGACATACTTTTTACTTTTACTTTAATTATTTCTCCTGCAAAGTAAGATAGATTATATTATGTTTGTCCAAAAAATATCTTTTCATTCCAAGCATGCTTCTCCTGAGTTGTATCAAGAAATTCTATACAGAAAATTAAATATTGTTAATTTTCATTGCATATTAAAGACATATTTCAGAATTTTTAAGTAATAAATGCATAGTTATAAAAGCATATTTCAAAATTTTTTTAGGGCATAATAATCCTCTCCCTACTATCTTGTAACTAACCTGCTAAATGAAAATTTAATTGCATAATATGTTTTTAATGAAACCTTTTAATAAACATTTTGGAATGCTTTGTTATTGCTTGGAATGGATATTTAGTAATTTTAGAATTACCATAGTTCAACAAGCTATTTTCTTCAATATTTAGTATTTCATAAAAAAATTCAATAATTAATGTCTTTTAATAAATGCTATAGTTTACTGAGAAAGGAAAAAAACTTACATTTTTTCCTAACTCAGTCATTTTGGATGACTAAAGTCACTCTTTGATTACTTTTGACTTCATTTAATAGCTGAGAAGCCTTAGAGATGTTATAAAGATCTGTAGTTCTGTTCTGGAAAAATTTATCTTTTTATGACTTGAATTTGGTCAAACATTTATTCTTCTTTGTTTGGATTATTAGCTATTGGTCAATGTAGGAAACAAAGAATCAAAGCGAGTGATCAAATTCATGGTTTTCAAAGAAATCTTCATACCAAGAATAATGCAACTTTATGATTAATGAAGAGAAGGGAAAATTTAAAAGTTGTGTGTGTATACTATTGTATATGACTATTAATAAAGACATTTAACCAGAGGTGTAGCCATGTTATCGAGGGCCCCAGTGCAGAAAGTCCAAATGGGACCTGTCATTGCCATCATAAACTTTATTAAGGATCAGCAGTTGTCCTAATTGGGGGCCTTTGGCTGTGGGGACTCTGGTGCCATGCACTGGTTGCACCAGCCTAGGTACAATGCCCCTGCATCTTAACTTTTAATTGGACTGTTGTGGAGGTTGGGTCATTATGACTAAGTGTAGCATCAAAGAAATGCACATGTATTTTTCAGAGACTGTGTGACATGAAATTCATGTAAATATGTTTGTTTCTGTACTATGTTTTGTTCCTAAACGGTGATTTCTGAAGAAGTGGAAACAACTCTTTTTAAGTCATCATTATTATTTTGAAGATAATTATTTAGTAGTGCCAGAGTCTTTCATTATTTAACGTAATATGTGAGAAATTGATTAAATAATCGATGAATTCTAAAGAACAGAAACATATGAATAAAATAAGTGAATTGTGAAGAACCTGACTTTTTATCAATTGAAAGTGTTGGTTTGACTTCAAGGCAATAGAGGTGATCAGGAGTATATATTAGCTTTATCAGAAAGTGTGTACTAACTTCTCATTTATTGTTTATCAGAATATTTTATATGAGACGGAACATGAAATATTATTCTATCAGAAAAATTGTAGATCTGTGAAATTTGTGAAGTTTTCGTAATTTTTTTTATTAGTTTCATTTTAATGTGGAGTTTTTTTATTAATATGAAAAGATTTTAAAGTGCAATTTCTTATGAACTTTGTACCTGTCAGTGAAGTTGTTAGTTCTTTGAATGCTTGAAAATGTAAATATATGTGCATGTGGCTGAATGTATTAAAAAAGGTGTTTTATGATTGCTATTGTAGATATTTTAAAATTTTGTGGTATTGAAATAAAGTGACTATAACAGTGTAAGAATCTGTTCTTTTTAGAAAAGTCTTTGAAGAATCATTGTTTCCAATCTTTTTTTGTTTTTAGGAAAAATATAAAAGAATGACATTCCTGTCATATGTGCTGTTCAGTTGAATTTTCTTACAGGAAGCAGTTTTGGCGCAATTCTGAATATTTACAAGAACAAAGCTATATATCAGAGAGAAGTGTTCAGAAAATTTTGATTAGTGAAGATTGTAGTATAAAAGAAATATAATTCTAATTTAGTGTTTAATGTGAATATTTTTAAGAAAAATTAGTGATGAAAGATAAAAGAAATTAAAGAGGTTTAAAATATAAAAATTCCAATGGTTTTGAAGCAATTAGTTATAATTGTAATTAGTTATTTAACTATTTTCCATCAAATTATAATGTACAAATGATATAAAAAATGAAAAAAAAATCATGCTTTGAAAGAAAGCATGTCAGTTATGTCACATGTGCCAAATGAATGTCTTTTTTAATACTTGAGCTAAAATTCTCTTCAATGTTCTGTCTTCAATATTGTAGTTGGAGGAAGATGCTGAAAATTGATAACTTTTCGAAATTTTCGAAAATAAATTTCTATGCAATTTGGACTTGCGCAATTTTTATGAGCATACTTTGCTCTATTACAGAAAAAAAATTAATCAAAAAAATTTGGAGCCTTTTTGAGAACGTTTTGAAGATCTTGACGCTTGATGTAAAAGCACCCCTAAAAATTGCATGGCCGCCCGCGAGCCATTGAGGGACCTGCCACAGGAGCCCAGCGGCGGGACGCCATCGCCCCCGGAGAGTTCGGCCGGGGGCGGGGAGAGAGCGGAGCGGGCGTAACGCGCGCCGCCGTCACGCTTCGGTCGGCGCGCTGCAACGCGCCACCGGCCATACGGTGGCGCGTTGGGCGCCACCGGCCATACGGGCTGGTCGGCGAGCCCGTAGTTCTGAGGGTATAAATGAGCCCTCTCCGGGAACGGAAGTCAGTCTAAGCGATCCCGGCGTGAAGTGAAGTAATGTAATAGTGCAAGTGAAGTGAGTAGCGACCAGCAAGACAACGACTTTCTCTCCTAGATTTTCGGCGATTAGGCAAAGTTTATTTGGACATCTACTGGCAAATGACGACTAGGCATTCTTTCGGCACCTCTTCTGGTTATGACACTCGCGCTTGTCTATGGTACTCTCTTTTGTAAAGTGTGTGGTAATAAAAATCCTATTTACGAACTTTGTCTATCGTTTTGGGTATAATAAAAATCCAAACATGTTTCGTATTCAAGGGGCTGCTACATCAACGCCACAGGGACCGGGGCCCAACAATATTTAATAAATACACAAAAATGTTTATCTTTACAGTAATCTCTTTATGACAATTGCAATACTTTATTAGACTTGTTTATTCGTGAAGATCGACAATTCGTCCTCGGAACTCATTCCAAGTCCCAATAACAAGAATGGGGAGGTCATAGTTGCTTGCCGCACTCAAAGATAGCGTTAGTAGTGCTCACGGGGCCCGGCATGCGTGGGCCCCAAAGCTGTATCTCCTCCCTTTACAAGGTCAGCGCCCTTTCATACTGGGCGCGACCACTGCTTGGTAATTTTAGTCCTAGGGACCCGCACCAGCGGGCCCTTCTCAGAGAACGGCAGTCTGGCCGCGCCGTTTCCAAAGTACATGTGGAAGTTCTGCGCTCTGTAAGATGAACACGGTGGATTCATTACGCCCATTCCCGTTTTCTTCACTGAGACTTGAAGAAAAATTGATATTAAACGGTTAGGAGCACATCAACCAAGTGAATTTTCATTTACACAAGATTGAAAGAAGAAATGAACATTCTTTAATTCTTGGTTTCAGAAAAAGCCATGGTTGACTGTGAGTGAAGAAAAACAAAGCTTATTGTGCTTTTATTGTTTATCCTTTGGTGGTGAGGGATTGTTGACGACAGGAGGCTGTAAGGATCTGGAACATTTGAGCGAAAGGATAAAGAAACACGAAGAAAGCGCATTGCATTTAGAAAATGCTTGCAAATTTAAAACTTTTGGAACTGTGAACATTGCTGCACAGATTGATTCGGCGGTCAAAATTTCAATCCAGAAATGTAATGAACAAGTCGCAAAAAATGGACGTATTTTAGATAATGATTGTTTAAAATTCTGTGGTACTCATGAACTAGCATTAAGGGGGCATGATGACTCCGAAGATAAAAAAAACGTGGTAATTTTTTAGACTAATCATCGTTATTCGGCAAGTGCCGAATTCGGCAAGTTATAGTGTTAGATGATCATTTAAACTATTCCTCGGTGTGTAAATATAACTTTCATTTCACGCAGAAGGAGCTGCTAGATTGCATGTATGAAGTGTATTTGGAGGAAGAGAAGAAAGACATAGATGTAGCTGATTTTGTTTCTCTGCAGGCCGATGAAACAACTGACGTAACAAGTCGAAGTAAACTTGTCTTAATTTTGCGGTATGTTAAGGGATGCAAACCTGTCGAAAAATTTATTTTGTTTTGTAGAGGTGCTCGATCGTACAGCAATTGGGCTCAGTGAAATACTGAAGACAAGACTAGAAAATTTTAACATAAAACAAAAGCTCATTGCTCAAGCAAATGATGGAGCCACGGTAATGAGTGGTAAAAAAGGGGGTGTTCAAACCCTTTTGAAATAAACATTTCCTCATGCCAGGTATGTTCACTGCTAGGCCCACCAACTTAATTTGGTTATGAAACTGGCTTGTTCAAAAAACGTAAAAAAGTAAGGTTGTTTTTTGCAAACAACAGGATTCTCAACATTCTTTTCTTCTTCGCCAAAACGTAGTGACTTGCGACATGATTTTGAGGAAAGCTTGTAGAGTTAAAGGTTTAATTAATTAATAATATTAATTATATGAATGATTAAATGACAATTATTTAATTAAGTTACTGATTCTGAGATGATCGATCTTTTGCTCCTGGCTCCACCAGGAACAAATGTCACGATCCACCACAGTTTTTCACTATAGGACCGTATTCCTTTAGGTGAAACTACTGGTCCACATTGATTCATTAATAACATACTAAAGTAACCAATATTTGTATTATAATTAATACTCTATTTCAATTACTAGATCCCCACTCGATTTGCGATTGCCTTTAGGTTTTTGTAGTGAAAGTTTGAACCTGATTGCAAATGACGTTAGAAAATGTGCCATTTAACAATCGTGAAGTTATCTCACCTGAAGAATGACTTGCAATTGCACTAATATAAGAAAATAAAAATATTCGATTAATGGGAATAATAATTCCCATGAAATAATAAATTTATATGTATCATTAGATATTATAGAAGTATAATTTTGTTGATACAATTCATTGCATGTACAACATGTACAAAATTTTAAGAACAAAAAAATCTGAGTTTATGAAAGGGCTATTTACGTTAAATATAAGATGGTTTATATGACCGATCACGATTTGAAGGTGTTTTTTTTTTTTTTTTTTTTTTTTTTTTTTGTGCATGTTCAGTTGTGTCAGAATCACTTACGAGCTGAAAATATTCAACATCTGACGAGTCTTTGCCATGATTTCCACAGAGAAACTCGATTGGCAGCGGAAAAAAACGTCCACCGCGAAACAAAATTCGCCGCGGAATAAACACAGCAATTCTGCTGCCGCGATGCGCGTCTGCCGCGCAGTTCTGAAAGTGCTCGTAAACTTGACGCGAAACTTCCGCTCTGGATTTTTCGCGTAGGGTGCTGTTATTTCTCGCTGAACTATGGGAGCTTTTAAATGTAAGAAGATGAAGAAGAAGAAATGATGATTTCTGAAGTGAACGTCGAAAAGTCTGTACCTCAGTTTACAGTTTACGATATTCATCATGTACAAAAGTTCTTCTTTCATATCAAATTCTCGTTGTAGAAACCTTTCCTTACTGAGCCAGCACCCTCAAACCCTACATCGCAATACTCTGCATTGAACGTTTGGAATTACCTATGGTATTTATTTGCGAACTGCCAATAATTAAGCCACCAGCCGTATGGGGCCCCTAGGACCCAGGGCTTAACATGGAGCATTACCTGGGAGAGCAATACATGGTGAAGACAGCGCTTGTTGGGAGCTCTATGATTTCAAAATGATTTCATATACACCAATATTGCTGTAATATCTTGAATATTGAATTCATTATTAGGAAAACGTATATTGCGTACATATTATATACTTTTTTTCGATTACTTGGGGGTTGTGAAACATAAGCACGTGCCGCCACTGATCAGACTCATTTTCCACCACCCATACTCACAAATTATTCCCATTTCAAATCCCATCACGTCCTTCCTCTCTTGCGATATATCTTCCAGATTTATAGAAAAGCTGTCCAAACCTTCGTAAAAATCCTATATTCACTCACCGTAACCAGCTTCATCTACTCTATATGAACTCCCCGCTAAGATCGTCCAGGAAAAAAATCTCTTCGATATCCGCAAACTCCCTCTACCACCAACTAGCCATCAGACAGCAGACTAACAATAGCAACGAAACAACTGACAAAAGATTCCACTTCTTTTCCCAAATAACATGGAACCCCAAACTCTAAAACGTAAATCCTAACACCATTTAAAACCTTCTTCCAATACCACACTTAACCACATCATTCACAAGAAACCATACTCTTACACAACACAAATATCCATTCACCCTCGCCGTTTCCCAGTCTCCAGCTCCTCTGGAGGAAGCGGAGAGGCAACTACCAAGGAAGATCAGAGGTGCTACATCTGCAGACACTTTCTCGCCTTATTGGAAATAGTTATGTAAAATTGAAATTTCTGCCATACTAAAAACTCAGTTATAACTCAAAGACGTTCAATTCAACAATTCAAAACGAAGCGCTTTTGGTGCACAATTGCGTTTCTTTTGGAAGTCGGGAACAGTAGTCATTTCTCACGTTTACAAATGAAACAAACATGAATAAATTTAACTGTTACTGCATGTATTTGCAGCACATTATACAGAAAAGAAAGAATGTTTCACACAAGCTTTCCTTGTTTACATCGAAGTGAGCTAGCAGTTTTTGAATATCATAATCAGCGATCAAAACTCCTTAAAGTAAAAGAACTGTATTTGTTAGTTCTACGTTAAATATTTTACCTTCATTAAATTTATTTCCATTAATAAGACTCTTATTCACTTGAGGTCTACGTTCTCTGTCTGCGATTTTACCGGCCTGCACTCGCTCGTCCCTCTTTCGAGACCATGCGCTCGACCGTCCGTTACAGCCGGTCGCGAGCTCCCGGTCGCCGGTGACCGGCCGAGTTTCTTTTAAAATTTATTTTACGTCAAAAAACTGTTAAAACTGCATATGACGTGCTATGGGGAGAAGTGAATTCTGTGCACATTTTCAAAATTCTGTGATCCCTACACTAAGTCATATACTACTTGAATTTTGAATAATAATAATAATAAATAAATAAATTAATTAAAAAGCTCCCATGTAATAAAATCTATTTTCAAGAATAAATAAGCAATAAATTTTGGGCTCATATCCATGATGTCCTTCGTCAATGAATAATACTTCCTGCCGCGACATGGAAACGATAATTTGAATAACTGTATTTCCCGCTGAATTCTAGATGACGTGCACAGATAATGAAGTTACATTTATGCCCAGAAGCAAAACAAGGGGCCATCTCAGCATTTGCTCAATGGATCAGGGAAACTGGACGAAAAACCTGATCGAGTGGGGGTCATTGACCCAGTTTTCTTTTCTTTTTTTCTTTTCAATTTTCCCCTCTCCAATTACCCTGGAGAGGCGGGAATTTATTCAATATTGGGTATACATTTTCTCCAGCATTGCTGCTTTTGGAGATTGGGGAGGGCTGTATCTTAAATAAACTAATTAACCTAACTTATTTCTAACTTAAAAACTAAACATCAAGCCTCTTTGGGAGAATTGTTTTTAATAGAAAAATTGATTGAGTTAAGAGATTGAAAGTTACGGCCGAGACCGCCGCGCGCTCTGTCGGTTGTCGATAACCGGTAGACTCAAATCCGGCGACCTGCGCCTCGCAAGACTTGGCTGCCACGTGGGAGTAAATATCGGATGCTATTTTTCAGGAAAAGGAAGGAGTATTGATTGGTTTTCAAAATAAACTACCAATAATTTCAATTCTACAAAATTTAATTTATAAATGAAATATTATTATATTTTATCGTTAAAATTATTTAAAACTCCAAAATTCGACTCCCCGACTCACTGGAAAACTTGAAGTGGAACTAGGGAAGTTCTAGCTGAAAATAAAAAGAGTATTCACATGTTTCAAATAAATCTCGTTCTTTGTAATGACTAAACATTGTATGTTTAGAAAGTTACCTGTTTTATTCTATTTGTATTTTTATTATATTTTTAAAGGATTTTGGTATATATGCAAGAATAATGAAAAATTAACAATTCTGACGAAAATTTATTTTATCTATTTCCTCGGTAAATATTTTTTAAGGGCCAGGTAAATTTAAGTTTCTAAGCCCTTTTTCTTGAAATGTATTTCTATTTTCTTTTAGTCTTCATTAAACATTTATGTTTAAATAATTTTCACTATTTCGAATCTCAGCCGAAGTATTGCTCATCAATTTTTAGTCTGATTGTGGACCGATGATGCCATTTGTGTTTGAATTTGACATTTTGCATCTTTAGAGAACAAGAGATCACTTTCTTCTCAATTCTTCATACAAAGAAAAGAAGCGGTGGGTCGTAGGTGACCGGCGAGTCATGGGTGAGCTCCGGGCACAGATTCGGGATGAAAACATATCACTCGCGTCTCAGGGAGCAAGTCAATAGCCCCGACATTGATATCTCACCGTCCCAGATGTTCTTCCAGAAAGGTAAGGGAAAGGGAAGGAAGGCTCTGTTAATGAATAGAATTACGTTAGGTCTCTTTCATATGCCTATGATAGACGTTAAAGACAATTAGAACATTTATTTTTGTATTTTGAAACTAAATTACACTATTAGGAATATTTTATTGCCTAACAATATCATAAATTCTTTAGTTTTTCCTCATTTTTATCTGGTGTATAACGTATGTATATGATTATGAATAATTTTGAATTATTGAAAACTCTACCCTAGTGTGGCGATAGGGCAAGACGTTGAATTGGCCGATTTGCAGAGGGCGCCATTACTCGACGCCGTTTGCGTCGAGTAATTCTGAGTTCATGGCAGCTTACATAAAGTATTTCACAATAAATTATACCAAATGACAAAAATACATTTTCACCTAAGTAATAACAGTACCCACCTCAATTTTGTTTAGCATATGCGTTTTTATTATATAATCGTGAGATTAAGACCAAATGTGACTTGTGTTTGATAAATACGCTTGACAGTGGGATTTGTAAGAAAGAAATGACTCTACAATTGACATGAAACGAATTATTTTTCTCTTAACGCATATTTTTATGCTTTTATATGTATTATGGGCTGTAAATATTTTGCCTTACATACTATCATCTTTACTTACTTGAAAATATATGGCAGGTCTATTTACATTATTAGAGATTCCAAGAAATAACCTTCTATTTCAATAGTGTAATAATTCACGATGTAAAAAGAATTGATGAAAATTACTTTAGTTTTTTAATTCTATTTTATCGATATAACTAAAAAGTTTATTTTAAATAACATTTCACACTATTTGTTTGGCTTTAATTGTTTTAAAAATTGTATTGTTTTGTCTCTAAAACTATTTTCTATCAATAGATTAATTGTTACTTTTCAACAAATTAATATGCCAACAAAAATTTATTTTATTTCGATTATAATTAATTTATTACAGTTAATTGAAAGAGTTTTCCGATCACTTGCGTGGCGACTTTAAATCCCGTAGATGCTTGAGCGCCGAAGCGGCCGGCGGCGGTCAAGCGTCCGGCGACCCTCTAGCGTTCGGCGACGCTCTGTTATTCTGCAGAAAACCGAGAGCCGAAAGGTGGTCGGTCGAAATTACCATTAAACAGCGATCTCCTTCCCCCAGGAAGGGGCACCCCTTCCGCCAGGCGTCGACGCGGAGCCTCGCGAGACTCGAGCGGTTGTTTTCGCCCGAATACAGAACTCTCTTAGTTAGGTTGAATTCAGCCGCTGTCTGAAGGAGAATTCTAGAGGCCGGTGCTCTGATCGACAGTTTTTCATACTTTCTTCATACCTCCTGCACATAATGTATTCGGGGCCGTGCCCATTACGTGGTTTCTCCGATCAGTAGAAGGCGAATGTCGGAGCAGTACTCCAATCCTGTAAAAGGGCACGGACCGTGCGCAGCTTTCCTTCCTTTTCCTTGTTCTTTCCTCACTCCTTACTTACACACAAACGTGCACGTACATGCACTACACTATCATGTAGGGAGAGCGATAAGGAGCTTAGAGCTATTCCCGACTGAGGCGGTGCCACGCTGGTGGGAGATACCTGGTTGGGGAAAATTCCAATCCGTCGAAGGTCGACGTCCGATCTCGATATCTAGCGGGGGAAGATCTCTGCCACCGCTCGCGATAAAACATGTACTACACTGACGGAAGTAATGACCGTAGTAGTTGACGCGCCTGGAATCACTAATCAATCTAAAACATTCAGTCAGTTGTGCAATTGCTAATAAGGTTCTGTAACTCACGATCATGTGAATTTGTTAGTTTGATGTTGGGAATGCATGCTTGAAATCTTTGACGCTTGTTTACGTACACCAGGAACGGGTATATAATTATGAATAAAACTCATTTTCTGTCATTTATATATATATATATATATATATATATATATATATATATATATATATATATATATATATAGTGTTTAATTTTATAAGTTCTTATCAAATTCCGCGGTAGGCTAGCTATTTGTGATGATTTTATAAGTTCTCTATTACTTATTTTAAAACTCAATTATTAATTTATTACATTTCTTGCCAATTTTAAGCATGGGTTCGACACACAACATACACTTCTTACATGTTGCATGTGGATGTGTGATTCAATACAAACCATGATTCTGGAAGTTCTATTAATTGGAATCAATTATTAGATTGATGGCAACTACTACGAATTATCAACCTTTTTCAACAATAAAACTTTAACATTTATTCTTATCATCTATGCATTGCAGTTCTGTCAAATTAACGTGAATTACTTTCACTTTAAACATTGAAACACCGTGCGGGTTTGATTTAGAGTTCGTGGGCTTACGTTCGTAATCTTGATTGTTGGCTTCTCGGCTGACTGTAGAACGATGTCCCCGGAATCCTTGGTGAACCAATTTTCGTGTCCTTTCCTAAATAAAAATGTTTCAGAATATACTTAACGATTGCTAAAATTGGACTTAATATTCCCACAAATTTAACACGCGGTCGCGACTTTCCCTATTTATGTTTCGTAAGAAACACCTACTCGCAACTGACTATATTCATCTAATTATTGGAAAATTTTTTCATCTACGAAGCTGCCCTAATATATATTTCCTCGAAACATGTCTATTTCATTCCAACTTCCACCATTATATTAATAAAAACTCCCTATTACAATTTAACATTACAATTTACACGGTACCAAGCTCTCGAACGTCAAACTAAACAAATTCCCGGCTTACTTCATCTACATAATATCCAGCCTACGTTGAAATCTCGATTGCACCTCACCAACCGCTTATGTGTGCTCCCGACGAAATTTTTCTAGAGTGAATCAACGAGCTTAAATTAGATTTCTATCTCGTTGGAGTGAATCAATGCGTCCTTCCTGACGATCACGACCCTCTTCATACTTTCTGCACATAATGTATTCGGGGCCGTGCCCATTAGCTAACATTTTAAAATCAAGCATGGAATATTAACCCATGTTGATCCGTTGTCCTAACAACGCGTATTCTTTGACTGAAAACGATGCCATATTCCAAAGCTAAATGTTGATTTTATTATAAAAAAATAATTCCAAGGTTCAGTATATATTATATATATATATATATATATATATATATATATATATATATATACACACACAAGGGAGAGAAATCTCACATGTTCTTATCTTTAAAACTTTATTTTATTAAAATTAATTTTTTCTCGTACATAGTTCATGACTGATTCATCATGTTCACTCATATCACATCATGACATCATTCATCATGTTCAATCATATAACTTTGAGAAATGAGAACATTGATTTCTGAAAATAAAAAAGTTTTTTTTCCTTATACTACAAAAAGTTCTTCTAAATACCTGTGGTGATTCTCAAGTTCATGATTATGAATTCAAAATATCTTCCTTCCGCAGACTTTAAAAGTCTCCATTTGGGAATGTTGGAAATTAAGACTGCACAATCAAGTACTACGTTCTTAGATTTAGTATTTCAAATAGTTATTATACATTTCAAGCATTTACTGTGAAACATAGAAAGTAGCATAAATATCAAATTTTTTGAAATATTTACCTTTAAATTCAGCTCTTACGATTATCAGAAAAGCATTTTTTGGTATCGCACATATATTCAGTTCTTTCACTGCTACATAACCTTGAACCATTTGATTTCGCTAGAAGTTGGAGAAGAACTCATCGTGGTTTGTGACCCTACTACTACTAGTATTATTGCTCCAATTGGTTTTCTTAATAATACACTTTAATTTACCAGTCGTATAACTAAAGAGTACTGAAACTCAACAAACAAACTGAGTACATCCACTCATGATGAGTAACATAAAATACTGAACAGAAAAAAAAATTAAAATTAATGAACTCAAGTAGGTACTAATCTAATTTTTTTTTTCAACTGTAAGATAGAAAGTTCATGAAATCTGCTTTATTTTGGAGTGGAGTCCGTGTGGGTCTGCCAAGGCCTTTCCGACTTCCTTGACGTATTTTAACTTCAAGAACAGCTGGGCCTTTTATTGATTTCAACCATCTGACACCTTCTGTTATTTCTACTTCTGTGGTGGCGACTTTCCCCTGAAATTCATATTTGTTTTGAAGCATTACAACCCGACCGCTGAAAATATTTTACAACAAAATATTGTAAAAGTTATGACACAAATATATATTGAAAAAAAGTTTATACCTTTCTACAATACAAAAATAAGAAAGAAAAAATAGGCAAATCCTTGAATTTGATAATATATTTCCCCAATATAATTAAATAGGGATTAAATGTGACATAAGAGTATTCGCTGGAGGTGATTTGCACGGCTTCAACCTTTATCTGTGGCTTTTGACGAACAACAAATACGTTAAACCACTGACGGCTCGTTGAAAGTCTTATTTATATTTCCCAAACGTCATTTCGCCCAACTTGTAAGTTTAGGGTGTATCACACGCCGGCATTGCATTTCTGTGACGTTATTTTACTCTTTTGCTGCTCGGGCGACGCGTGTATAATAAATTGGGATATAATTTGGATGCTTAACGTTTGTATATTGAATATTTAAAATCCATGGGTTTACAACGAGAAAATTCTCTAGAAAATATTTTTTATGAATTGACCATTTCTCTTATCTTAACGAGAGAATATCGAAGGCGGTGTTCCTAAAGATCTCAGAAGAAATAGAATCGCTTCTGGAATATCCCACTAACAACTTTCAAGTCTCTAACTCCCATGCAGCAGTTGTTGATAACTTTAATATTTTATGCTTCAGGGCATTTTCATTTTATGTGTCCAGAGAAAAGGAGAGATCTGGGAAAGAGCTCTGAACACCCGCAGATCCGCCAACTCGCCCCACCAGCAATTGGAAAAAATCCTACATATAGTTTAGGCGCATAATGTTGTTTACAGACGCCAGACGGACGAACAGACATACAGACGGAGAGACAATCAGACTGACGTTTTGAAAAAAAAACAAACACTTTTTCGGTATTAGGAAACCCCAAAACATGTACTTCTGTTGAAATCTTGAAATCGATTTGCCGCAGCATTAAATATCCCTCTCTGCACTACGCATATTACTTCGTATACAAGAAAGTAAAAATCGAAGAGGTCTTAAAAAAGCTAGTGATGGTACAGAATGGCACAGACTTTCTCGTACTAGTTAGTTTTCTAATTTCTTTGGCCTGGCCTAGCTTTTCGGTTTTGCCCCATCCTCTTTCCAGCTTCCATCTATAGCCACCGAAAGTACATTTTTTGAAATTTTCCCAATATTTCGGTTTCCTAGTTATAGAAACGAAATATTACTTTAAAATAGTTATAGAAGAGTAAAACCTCGACCTATACGGAAGTTTTCGTTGAGAAATTTGGACTCATTGAAAAGAAAATATCATTTAGCGTTAATGTAAATGCGAAACTTGAAACTATTTTTCATAGAAAACTTTTGAGTTTTCGAAAAACTTCATTGGAAGTCATTTGAAGCACTTATAAATGTGATGTATACAAATTGCTGGAAATGTGCATATTAACGACGTGAGAAATATTTAAAAAAATTGCATTTGCGTAATTTTGAAAAAAAAAACAACAACAAAAGAATACAGCAACATGGTTTTTATGTCTTCTTATACAGTACAGTTAGCACCATCCTTACAAAAAATTTGAAGAAAAAACTTGGAGCCTTTTTTGAGAAAATGACGTTTGGGCGTTTCTGAAAATGCGGAAATCTGAGCTCATTTTCACAGAAAATTTTTAAACACTCAGCTATAACCCGACGACAACAAAAGGGCGAACGACTTGTCCTTCCTGTTCCTTCTCTCTCTTTCTACACCCCCTCTCTCTCTCCATCTTCAGCTGGCAGCCGATGGAAGCAGTGTGGGGGGAGAAATCGGAAAGAATTAATGCTAACCTGTTCAAAGTATTTTTTGTTTCGATAACTGTAAAATTAACTTTGCATAAAATAGAAAGTTAATAGATCAGTTTTACAGAGAGTAAGTAAATTCAATGAAGTATCATTGCACATTGCGATTTTTGGCCTTCCATTTTCTACCAATTTGTTTTAATTTAGTACTATTAAATCTATCAAGTTACCAACTAGATGTCTGTTTTAATTTCTTTCCTATATTCCCGGTATCAACCTTAAGTTAGTGTGTATGGGGGTGAACGATAAATGAACTGTTCCCTGAGATTATCTTCATCAAAATTTCGATAACTACCATGATTTCCGCTGAGGCTCTAGCTGGGCAAGCGCGCGACTCATCGGCGGTGGGAGGGTCTACACTATAGTGTGTATATACTTGTATATATGTATATAATCTGGCACTACACCCTCGCGATGCTGTAGAAATCAAGTCGCAACCGCTTTACACCGTTTATTTGCCCTTCTCTACCTCAGAGAAACTTTAACATTGTCAAATAGATCTGAACATGGACATAGCAGAGAGAAGCGACTACTTAATTTTAAACACGAACCCGTGTTAGCGTGTTGTAAGATTTTTAGAGTTAAAACCAATCATTCCAATGGGAAGTAGATTTCTCTGAATGCAATTTATTATTCACGGATTTA